>JARFJB010002135.1:310000-755467 GCA_036346205.1 Vesta saturnalis
GCCACAATTATGAACTGTCAGAAACAACTGGCTTAAAGTTGAAGAAACTAAATTTGATTTAACCTACATTACCTAAACACGATACTAATATATAACTACAATTGTTACCTACGCTAACGTAATAACCTAATAACGTAAAATAACGTTGTGCCTCGTATTTATTCTAATTCGTTGGACGCCATATTTAAGCTACCACAACTAATGAATAATATCATAAAACGAAACAACTCAATAGAAACTCAGCTCTACTGTGGGACGACAGCATAAAATGTTCAACTCAGTCCGGGCGTGGGTAATACTTAAACTACTATGACGTAAGAGACGATAAGGCTCAACCGCAATTATTTTGTAGGGGCCGGGCCCTTTGGAGCCACAAGATTATCTTTCCCTGGAAAGGGCCAAAATACGAATCTAATTACCACAACGAGTCGAAATAAATATAAATAAATAAAAAAAAACGTATATTGTTTGAATAACCCATTATAATTAGTTGATATTGCTATTCATATTACCAAATATACTTAAATTATAATACTTACTTGTTACATAATCTAACCGAATGCCGAGCAATTAACTAACATGAATGCGTTGTACTGGTCATGTTGCAAGCGCTTGCGACACACCCTGTACCTACGATCTTGCAAAGCAATCGACCTTAGCGTTAGAACTCATCAATAGTAGGCCATGTGACAGTAATGTAAATTTCTACACAACAATTTAATTTCACAGTGAATAGAGACTGCGAGCATAAGTAATTTGATTTCTAACAAAATTTATATTAAAGTATACTAATAGAAACTCCAATAATCATTATAGGTAATCACGAATAACCCTTTCCAGCAATTTTTAATATCACATGAAAACTGAAGATTAATTTCAATTTTAAAGGTAGGTATAACCAAACCTATGACTAATGGTTACAGATATTAACGATATTTACAGACAATTAAGACTACGTATTACTATTTGCATTGATAACTGATGTCCCTGATAACAGATAAGCGAACTGCAAGCCGAGCATTCATGTATGAATCATCAAAGAATTACTGGTTAAACGTGGATTCTGCTACCTTCTTCGCATAGTGTACCAGGTTAGCATAAATAGAAGAAAGATCTCAAATCTTTAGGTCTTCAAAATGTATGAACGATGGGTACCCTAAACTAATCGTTACGCCGATTACCATTACTTTATATAGGGAAATTATCTAAACTAATGTTAAAATGACGGTGTATGTTGAGGGTGAATGGTGAAGCTACGATAAGGAAAGGTATTAATTTAGGTCTTCTTTCTAAAACATACAGAAATTGATTTTAGATTACGACAAATCAAGAAAAGAAATGAATGCTTACCCAGATGTTACGGCTTCGAGATAAGAGAAATGCTTTTAATCCAATTAACGGAAGAATGCTATACAACAAATTACTTTTAAACTTAATAGCAACAAACAGCTGAAGAGCGTAAATCCCAAAACAATGGATTAATATAAAATCAATTAAGAACCACTCTAAGGCTTTTAGCAACTTCTACCTTTAACTCTTACAAAAAAAGGCCATTTTATAGTGAAAATTTTAACCAGGTCTTTTTGAGATTGGCCCGAAAGATAACATTTATGATAATTTTGAAATTACAATTGTTTAACTCAAGTGCCTTTAGGGTAGGCAACTCAAATTGCCAAAACGTGATTTTGCAAAGAATAATTATATAAATTATAGTGTGTTTTATTTAATACTAAATCTTTCATCTTTAATTGTGCGTGCGTGCGTGCGTTCGTGTGAAGGTGTGTGTGTGGGTGTGTTTTTAATTTTTTTTTTAACTTTTAAAGTTTTTAAATTGTTGTTCATTTCAACGATACAAAAATACCAACATATAGACCTTACACACATCGATTATGTTCAATGCAATTTTTCGATACGACGCGTAATTTAGCGGCAAAAGGGTAGAATTTAGGTATTTTTTCAAAGCTAACGATCATTTTTTAAGAAAATGTGTAGATATATAGTTTAAAGAAAACTTAATTTTACATAACTTTTCTTTATAAAGCTTCTTAATATAAAGCAGGGTCTAAAAATTAATTGAATAATATTGTAAATGATTAAACTATATTATCAATATTTTATAGAAGCGGGCGGCTTTGGAATTTTATATACAGGGTGTCCCTAAATTGCATAACCAAAAGGACAATGAACTTACGTGAAAATAAGCCAATTTAATTAAACTTGCCTTAGTCCAAAAGTTGATAATAGCGAAATTACAGGGTGTCCACGACGAAAAAATAAATAACATGTTCTTTCATATCTTTCGACTGCTTTGAGCTAATTTTTTAAAATTCCTTATGTGGGGGTTTCTTGGGATGAGAAATTCAAATTTATCATCGACTTCGGAGTATTTCCTAGAGGACGCTACAAGCGACCATTAGGACATGTTTAAACCGCTACAACTTTTTGTGCTACACTGTCGGCCCTTTTGGTATGGAATAATAGTTTTCTCTACCTTTACTGCTTAAAAAAGATATACTTCTTGATATCGCTAAGAGCACAGGTTTCCGAGAAAAACGCATGTAAAGCTCATGATGTATGCAAATTATCCAAAAGTATAATAATAATTCATAACAATAAGAATAATTCATGAAGCCGATTTATTGAAAAAAATAAAGGAGAATGAAGTTTTTCAAGAACAATAATTATTGAAGAAAAAACAAAAACAATAATTAACAATATGAAGAACAAAGTTAAACAATTAAATTGCATTATTATGAACCAAAAGCTAAATAAAGATTAAAAAAATAAAATTATGTTATGTAAATTTTGTTGTAACATGTGCAATTGATGGACTTTTATGGAAGGTATTTAATTTTCTAATTCAACAAATGTTCAAAATTTCCACCATTTTCCTGCATGCACAAGTTAATTCTTTTTAAAAAATTACATTGTACTCTGGACAATACTTAAGGACTATTCTTCAATGAATTGGCTTGATGAATTATTCGTGCCAACAATTCTTCTTGCGTATTAACTGGGGATGCGTAAACTTTTGATTTCAATGCACCCCACAAAAAAATCGCACGGTGATCACCAGTTCAAAGGTGCGTCAGCTCTTCTAATCCAGCGTTGTGGATGCTGCCTTACATTTAAAGTAATATAAGGTGTGCCATCATGCATAAACCTAAGGTCACGACAAACAAGTAAGGGCACATCTTCCAATAAAATGGTAAATTTTGTATTAAAAAGTTCAAGTACCTATCTCCATTCAGCCGATTTTGGAGTGCAAAGGAATCAATAATAAAAGTGTCTATAATTCCAGCAAAGATATTTACTTGAAATTAATGCTGATAATGAGGGTTTCCAACAGCATAAACATGTTCACTATGAACATTGAAAATACCGCATCAAGTAAAAGTAGCTTTGTCCGTGAACAAATTTTTTTTACTAAAATTTCGATTTTCGATTCTTCTATGACAAAGTTAAACGTTGTTCATGATCCATGGGCAACATGTCTTGAACTTTTTGAATATGAAAGGGGTGCAATAATTGTTCTTGAAAAACTCTATGAACTGATGATTTCGAAATTGTGTTCTGGTCTTTGGATTTATTTCAACAGCGTCTAAAATCACTTCTTCTATTTCCACCGTCCTTATGGTTCGTCTGCGTCCAGAATTTACACGGCTTGGTTGAAACTTGCCATTTTCGTGCCTATTTAGAATTCTATGGAAAGGATATTTTTCCCTATAAATTCGTACACTTCTTCGACCGTTCCAATGGCAAAGTCCATAGACTAACAGCATATCCACCATTTCAGAATTAGTGAAACTGTGAGCCATAATTATAGATCTTTATCAACGGAAAAGCAACAGAAAAAAACTAACGTTTGATAAATAAATTCAACTGTCGATATGGTAACTAAAAAGCAAAGGCGACTAAAGTTTTTACCTAACTTAAAGCGCTTGCGAAAATGTGCAATGCATTAGAATATATTTTTCCTGGCTAAACCGTTCACCTTATCTAAATTTTTCACGAGAGAAAAAAGATTCAAAATTAATTGAAATTAATTAAAACTAATTGCTATTGCGGAAAAAAAATAGGACAGTCAAATAAGTTATTTTGATACTTTTGGATAATTTGCATTTATCATGAGCGTTAGATGCGTTTTTCTCGGAAACCGGTGCTCTTAGCGATATCAAGAAGGTGTACCTTTTTTAAGCATAAAAGGCAAGGAAGACTATTATTCAATACTAAAAGAGCCTACAGTGTAGCATAAAAGGTATATAAGAAATTTTATGAAATCAGCTCAAAGCAGTCGAAAGATATGAAAGAAAATGTGATTTATTTGACTATCCAATTTAGAGATACCTTATATATATATATATATATATATATATATATATATATATATATATATATATATATATATGTTAAGCTCTATCTGACATGAACCTTTAAACGTCCATCTGGCAGACTATCGTTGTCGTTTTTACAATGTTAGTAGGTAAGATTGGAAACTTTTGGAACACCACTGTTCCAAGGTCCCATATATTATCGAGGTTACCACAATCTCAAGGTCCCACCGGCTCAAGGTTACAAAATAACTAGGTCGCGTTTGTACACTATTTTCCCAAGGTTATACATTTCCAAGATTACCAAAGCTCCAAGGTGAAACAATATACGTAGGTCACTAACACTTAATACATTCTCAAGGTTATTTGCGCACCCTACCTACTCAGATAGCCATCTCACCGTTTCAAGACCTTCTCATGTAATTTTTTACACTTCTCTGATACCACACTTAGAACAAAAGTAAAAAAAGATAATGATATGTTAATATATTTATTTGTTGTATGCATAAAAGTAAACAGTGTACTATTCCGATACATGGCTTTCTCTAGGAATACAACATTTTGATTTAGTACAAGTGCAAATAGTCCTTTCCACTTCTGTATCATTACACCTGCGCAGACGTGGTGCAAGTAATTGAGCGTATGTGCAGTGTGGTGCCCATCGGAGATGTTCCTGTAGCGGAGTGTCAGATGGCCGCCATTGGTTTGTTCGAACTCCACATATGATGCATTCAACCGTATCGTCTGAAGATGTCCATCAGCGGTACATGATGGTATACCATCACAGCGTTATTGATATATTCGAGCATATACACCGTGTGGAATGTCCCCGTCTGCCTGTCTGTCTGTCTATCTGTCTGTCTGTCTGCCTGCCTGTGTCTGTCTGATTGCCTGTTTGTCTGTCTATATAGTAGCCGCTCAGTCAGTTAGTGTCGATCTGTCTGGTCTGGAGTCGCACTATTGGGGACGACGTTTTTCTGGAAAGAAATAATAAGTAGAAGAAGAGCTGTGTCAGCTATACTTACTATGCCTGTCTTCACTTGGAAAGACCACTTGTCGAAGAGCTACATTACGAACTCGGATAAGTTCGAAAAGTCCGGCAACCTCCTCGACAGTTTCCAGTATCATCTCCAGATGATAATGACAATGGCGTGATCATACCCACTTAGTATAGCCAGGGTTATAACACTATGCCAGTCAAGGTATAATGTTACAAGCCTAGTGTGGGCCGGTCGAGCTGCTCTTCTAGAGAGCTCTCCGTAATCACGACAGCATAATTCCGGACGAATGGCATTATGGTTATCAGCTGTAAAGTAAGAAAAAATTATTAATATAAACAAAGTAGTATAAAGAGAATACCTACCGTGAACTTGAGACGGTACCATGAGGTTATGCGATGTGCGTAGAATAGCCAGTACCACCTAGCGATAATAAGAAACGCAGAATTGCGTTGAGTGGCACTGTCTCTCGACGCCATCGCACTCATAACGTTGTACAGTGGTGGAAGCGTAGTGCGACTAATAGTCATAGGGATGTGTGTAGCCCGAAACCAGTCATCGTCATTGTCGTGCATGTCGTCGTCAGCGTTTTCGTTATCTCCGTGATCCTGGACTTGCGGAGCAGCGTCTGGAGCCCTGCCAATGTCATTGTTCTCGTCCTGTATGCTGTTATGTAACTGTTCCTGTGCACTTAGTTGTTCCACTACGTCTGACAGTTCTTGAGCGCTACGTTCCAGTCGATGTATGTTGTTAGTGAGAGTGTCCATAAAGTTGTCCTCATCGCTACTCTCTTCAACGATGATTTGGTTACAAAAGTCAGTACGTGTTTCGCAAAGTAGTCACCAGTGTTGAGGTAATCGTTCCCAGCACAGGAGGAACATACTTCTTCAACACTTGATGATATGCTGACGAAGTCATCACTAGCATCCGTATGTTCGTCTAGGTCAATAGGTAGTGGGGTGTCATCGTCACTGACAGTAATGACTTCGTCATTGGTCAGGTCAAGTACTAGTGTATCCGCATCAAGATTGTAAATTGTAGAGAGCCCATGACTACGGTCGTCAGTTCATAAATTTAGTCGTCGGCGAGTTGGGCGTCGGCGTCAATAGGGGAGGATGGAGAGGGCGGGATATACAGAAACTCAGGTGAAGAGAGTGAGGAACCCTGAGGTGTGGGAGTTGAAAGGAGTTCAACGTCAATTGGAGAGGAAACCTTAGGTATGGGAGTTGGCGGGATGTCGGGGAGAGGAGTTGAGGAGGCCACCGGGATAAAGTCGAAGGGATACAAGAGTTCTCTAGGCGATGGAGAACGGTAACAGTAACCTGCAAAAAAATAAACGTTAGAAAGGTATCAATAATGGAAAAAATTATAATTTAAAAAAATAAGCCTTGTTAGTTCTTACCTAGGGAGATGATGGGAAACTTGCTCTTGAATTCATTGTATGTTCAGTCGTGTCAACTATAGAATCAGTTGTAAAAATAATTTCTACTGTTTTCGTTTTGCTAAATATAGGTGTTTCCCCCACTAAAAACAACGTTTTTCATGCATTTTTAGAGGACATTTTTCAATCGTTATACGGCAAGTGAAAAGTTCCAAGTGTTATAAATTAGTGTTACATCATGTCGTCGTGTAATGGTAAGTGCTTATTTTATTATCGAATTATTTTTGTCGACTTATGTGGAATAATTTTCAATAAATTCTTATAAAATTTTCAAAAGTTATTTTGTGAACTTTATCTTTTGTATACTAATAATAGTAGTCGCTTTTAGATTCAATGAAACCCAATTGTAGCCGCCGCCGTAGTGGAGAATACTGCGTCAACCGTAAACAGAGGTAAGAAAGCGCTTTCATGTATTACTGTAACACATGAGTAATTTACGTTCTTTTGCTTTTAGGTACGTCACGAGCATGTGTGACTGATGATCGTCCCGTAGCGGCGGGTGGACGAGTGAACATCATAAGCCACGTTGTGATACTACGGCTGGATGGCACTCCCATCCTGAGGAGGTTTCTGGGAGACCGACCTCATACGAATCACGCACAGGATGTCATGGAGCTAGTCCATGAAGGTGATGCTGCCGGTCACCTGGTTGAGAGCGAACAGTATTTCGACCAGGATGACTGTGAAGTAGCGTTGCGGTGTTTGTATACATTACCTCCGGGGGACGATTTGGATGTGGTATTATCACGCACGCACGAGCAGGCAGACCTGGACGAAATACTGCTCACCCTACAACCTGTACGTGAACCGTATGAGAAGATACAGTCACCCGTGAGTGAAGATCAGATAGTATTGTACCATGTCTTAAGTCCTGGCTGCATTGCAAAGATTGAGGATGAATGGTCTCCAATTGCGGAGGATCGTTCATCGTCAAGCTCTGTAGCGCAGCCGGTCTGGGGAGAGAGGAATCTCCTACTACTCTGACATCTGCATGCGTTGTAGATGAGCAATCGCCCACATCTGCAATATACGCAGAGGGCAGAATAGTAAGGAATACATTTGAAGGTTTGCTGAGCCCTGCTTCTACAGTAGAATTTATGGAGGAGTGGTCGTACAGTAGTACTACGGCAGTAGATGTCAGGGAGCACATTTCTGATATTGTCCTGAGCCCTACTTGTATCGCAGAGTTCGCTGAAGAGTGGAGTCCTATGAACACAATACATTTGCTCGATACAAGTCGAGCAAATGGATGATTCATCAGAGATTATCCTCAGTCCTGTGTGTGCTGCTGATTTTATAGATAACGAATGGTAGCTAAATGACTTAGCAGTATCTAGGAGTCCTGCAGCACCCATACAATACTTACCTGCGCAATTACCGGTGAGGGATATAGTGGAAAACGCAGTATCCTACATGAATGTCCGGATGAAATTTCGAATAAACATGCCATCGTGAATGTGAAGAATAGTGATAATTGCTGCTTTTCGTGGGATATTGTATCACCATTAGTGACACCGAACGGGTTACCATAGCGGACGACTTCTTACCCTGATTTCAGGACGTTATTCAACTGGAATGGTGTAGAATTTCCTGTTAATCTGACTAACATCTCAACGTTTGAGTCCAACAATAATATCTCCATCAATGTTTATGGACTGGATGATACGTATTACTCAGGTAGTGGGTCCTCTCTACTATACTAGAACTAAACAACCTATTCATGTTAATGTATTATTATTAGTCAGTAACCAAACGGATAATCAGCATTATGTATGGATAAAAAATGTCTCTCGTTTACTTAGCAACCAAATAAGCCGACGTAATGGGGCAAAATATTTTTGTGACTCATGTATTCATTACTTTAGAACGCAGCAGTAATTTACTCGACACGTGGCTCATGACTATAATTTCGTATACACAAAATTATCTGGCGTAATGCAAAGAAACGACAGAACCGGGGTGTTCTATGCGGAAAATATACTTGCGTTTCGGAACTATCAAAAACAGATGTTTCTACCATTCGTAATATATGCAGATTTTGAAGCTGTATTAGTACCGGTAAATACGGCTGAACCCGATCCCGAATAACTGTTCACGAAAAAACGTGTAAAATGAATTATACTCATTCAGTTATTATATTAAGTGTGGTGTAAACGATGCTTGGTTCAAATTAGAACTTTATAGGGGGGTTAATGTCGCGTAGGTATTTATTTCACGACTCGAGAGTGATGCGCGACGGATATATAATGAGCATTTGAAAACTGTTATTCCAATGTTACCACTAACTGATGAACAACAGGTGATACATGAACAAAGTCGAAATTGTTATATATGCGACAAGCTTTTTACGGACGATCTTACAAATTCCAAAGTACGAGATCACTGTCATGTCACTGGTATATATCGTGGTGCGGCGCATTCAAATTGCAATTTAAACTATCATTTAAAAACATTTATCCCAGTTGTTTTCCATAATCGCAGTGGTTATGATGTCCACCTGTTCATCAAGCAGCGAGTGAAACTAAAGTAATTACCGTACTCCCTGATAACAGGAAATAATGAAATCGTGGCCTTAGGGAAAAGAAGTACCTAAATTTGCGAATCGTTGATAGTTGTAGGTTCATGGCTGCATCCTTAGATACTCTATCACATAATGTATCAGATGATCAGTATAGAGGCAAGGAAATATTTTGGTGCTGATAATGACTTTAACTTAGTTAGAAAGAGGGGTACTTTCCCCTACGCGTACGTAGACAATTTTACTAAATTAGACGATGTCACTGTACTTCCCTATGACAAATTCTACAATAAAATGCGTGATGAAAATATATCCGATGAAGAATACTGTCGCGTCCTACTGGTGTGACATCACTTTAAGTGTAATGCACACGGGGATTATGCTGATATATATTTAAAATCAGATGTGTTGCTGTTGGCTGACGTGTTCGAAATTTTAGCCGGCCATGTATAGACATGTATGGATTAGAACCTACGCAGTATGTTACAATACCTGGATTGTCGTGGGATGCCATATTAAAATGTACTAAACTAGAGCTATAATTATTGACTGACATGGATATGTACCACTTTTTTAAGAAAGGTATTCGTGGTGGAGTGAGTGTGTTAAGCGAAGAAGTATTGCTAACAACTAGTTTGTCCTAAATTATGATCCTAATCGTCCTAAAGTCTTTTTACAGTATTTAGTTGCCATGAATATATACGGATGGAGTATGCGACAATATCTCCCTCATGATGTGTTTATGTGGATAACTGACGAGGAAATTAGGCAATTCAATGTATTAGTGACTAATGATGATGACGATTTCGGGTTTGTACTAGAGGTTGATATACACTATCCGCAATTTAAGAATTTTATTCAATTTACTCATAAATGATGTGCAGTGGAATTGTCGAAACAGGTGGTTACTTATGACAAACTGTATATTTGGTATTTTAGGTTTTTCCAAAACTATAATGTATCGGTTTTTTTACAATATCTTGCGCAGTCATTACGGTAATAATGTAACGTTGCTCTATACAGACACAGATTTTTTAATTGTCGAGATAACTGATGATGTGTATGCGCATATGCGGAATAATGTTGATGAATATGACACATCCAACTATCAAAACGGTGTTCATGGTATTACAACGAACACGTCTGTCGTCGGAAGAATGAAAGATGAGTATGCAGGGAAAGCTATTCAATATTTTTATGGAGCAGGGTCAAAATCTTATTGTCTAAAGCTTGCTGATGATCAAGTGGTTAAGAAAGCGAAAGCTGTTAAGAAAATCGTTATTCAAAAAGTGCTAACGGAGGTAAACTGCAAATCTGTTGCGGAGGTGTCTGATAAAACAGTAATGTGTAAAATGTTCGTGTTTAGATCAATTTTGCATTATATATATATATATATATATATATATATATATATATATATATATATATATATATATATATATATATATGTGTTAAACAAAATCGCCTTTAGGTCCCAGGATGACAAATGGTATCTATTGCGTGACATGTGCACAACATTGGCGTGGGGGCATTGGCGAATTCCGGAATTGGAGAACGTCGATCCTTTGAGCGGTCTACTAGAGGTTGCTAGGCAAATGAATTTGTATAATCCAGATAGTAACTAATAGTTTGGGTACTGATACTTGTTAGTTTTAGATGTGTATTATTATCTCCATAATGAAGCTATGAACATATATAACCATACATGTTAATATGTATAATATCGATACAGCATTCCAGGTCGGCTACTTAATGTAGTAACTTTTTAGTGGAATAATATTATATCATAATTCATTGTCGAGGAAATATGTACAAAATGTACTCATATTGTGTGATGTACAAAGAAATAAACAAAAAATATATTTACAATTTTTATTAAAAAAAGTGTACAAGCTTTACTTCATTACATAAGTATCGTACAGATGGTATACATTAGACAAAGCGCAATGACATAATGATTCACAATGATAATAACAAACTGGTTGCAAAGCAGGAAGAGTAGGATGTTCCTCAAGTTCTATAACGGGTTATGTAACAAATTTTCTTATGTAATCCGCTTGCTCTCTACCCTTGACGTAGATAGTATCTGTAGGTTGAATCAAGCGACTAAGAATTCTTCCAAAGTGGTGTGGTGGTGTATGTCCCACTTCCCATTTTATACAGTGCGATTATGCATTAACCAAGTAGCTTGACGGCGACTCTCCGCATCTAGCGTATGCCATGGATACGGTGATTTAAACATGTAGTGGGCGGCTTGTGTTCAATTAAAAATTGCGGGTTCTTTCGGTATAAAAACTTTTGAAATTTTAAACCCTTGTATGTCGACTATGACGGGCATCGTATCACAGCTGTCTTACTGCTTTGGATAACGCGTTATACGCAACTAGGCGATCATGGAGTATAACGCAGTATGCTGTCGTATTCGCGGGTATGTTGACTGCTGTTTCGAATTCTACACGAAGTACTACTGCTTTAGAGTGCAATGTCTCTTGATTCGAACAGTCTACCACTATCAATGGTGCGACTGCCGTAAATTGATTAGGTGTGAGTAATGGTTGACCATCTATTTGATAATGTGACATTTGGGATTTACCAAACATTTCACACAATGTAGCAAAGCAATTATTATCGTAATTTACGTTTAAATTGTCATACGGATAACGATCCGTGTTAAGGAATAGGTATCTAATATTCTTTAGTGCTCATATCTTGAGAAATATTATTTCTCGCCCCGTTTGAAATCCGATAATAATGTATCTATACTAGTCGATGTTTTGATTGCCCATGTATGTTTATCTGTTGTTGGAACTGCTGGATATATGTGTGTTTCCCAATTTCTAAATGCTACTGGAGTATTTACATTTTTATCAGTGTACTTCGTTAACGCCAATTACTCCGCTAATGCTAGAATGATGTGCGGAACTTTCCATTATATTTTATCTATGTTAACTTTTATTGCTTTATCTGCAACAGTTGAAATTACTGCGTCGGTATCAATGTTACAGCGAATTAAAACCAATTCTTGTCTGACGTTCCAAATCACTTTATTGTAATCTTCTGCAAAGCCAAATAGCATTCGCAAAGGTACACAGACAATAAAATGTCCTAACGCATTTGTTATTGTACTATTTGAGGTAGGAAACCAACCTGCATTTTCATGACGAGCGAGGTCATTGGGTGTCAATGATACCAATCCTTTCATCGTAGATGATCTTCGTCACGGAATCTACCACTATTCCGTTCATTTCTAGAATAATATTATATGATAATTCATTGTCGAGGAAATATGTACAAAATGTACTCATATTGTGTGATGTACAAAGGAAATAAACAAAAAATATATTTACAATTTTTATTAAAAAAAGTGTACAAGCTTCGTATCTAATTTCACTGAATAAAAATGCGATGCCATTATTAACAAATCGAGCGGTGTTAGAGATGGCACCATCCTCCCTCAGCAATATTCCCTCTGCGTAGACATAACTTTCTGATGGTCAAGTGCATGTCTTATTGACTGGGTATTCTGATTTCATCATTGTTTCCAAATATCGTATTATATGGTTGATGGGTGTGGAGTTCTATACTATAGCATTATCAACAACAACTTTTCGTTTACGTTTAATATACTTATTTTATTACTGTAAAACCAAGACTTTGCAAGTATGCTTTATTCTGCGCTGTCAGTGCTTTGAGCGTTGACTGCTTACTGACTCTCGAATTTCCACACTTCGATCTTTTATAGTTCACTTTGCTGCTGTTACACGCACATGTGTTATACCGCGTCACCATCTTTTCTTCAAATGTAATCCTATCGTTATGACTTCACCTTTAAAATTGACGAAGCCTCCGTCTTGGTCTACTATTGAAATGGTGGATGTATTTATACGTAAATAGATGCAATGTAGAGGGGATTCAATTATTTTGTATCCCGCTGAGCCACTGGGAAAAAATTGATGAATAATATGTGATGTCTCCATTTTTAAAACTTCCACTTATTCGATAATTAACGAATTAATCTTAATAATGTTAATAGGATTTTCAGAGGTATGCAATTCATGACCTTTGTAAACTTTTTTGTTAAATTCCGCATAGGTCCTATAGAATTTTCTACATCAAAACTAATATCATGTGTTGCTTTCATAATCGCTTTCATAGTGTTACTGTTCGTCCGTAAATTAAAATTCACTGTATAATTTATTTGTTTATTCACATCCACGATTTCGTATGATCCTGGTGGTATTGTAATTCTAGTTCCTTCAAATATCAGTTGGTTATTCTTGGAAGTAACGTTTTGTATAGTATTGAAAGATTCAAAACTAGTCCCCTATTACATATTCCGACTCATTATCAATATAAATCGGTGTGTGAAAGTTGGCAAGATACTGCCTGTATCGGTAAATGTAAATGCGTACGACATTACGATCAAGTAACGACTACTGAGAATCATAACGAAACGTCATGTAAAAATCGTAAGACTAAATGGCCGCAATTGTATGTATTGGAGTTTTGAACCTTGGTGTAGTTATAGTAAACCGTGTTTCTGCTACCATAACTTTTAAAATAGTAAATTAATTCTAATGGTGGTTTAATTATCCTATGCTATCAAAATATGTAATATGTCCATTACGCTTGATGTAAGCCGTCCAGTGTGTTCCCCTGTTATTTTGATCATCCAGATTCACGATACCACATTCATTCGTATGGATTCGTGTAGGTAATTTATCACTCTAAAGTAGGGGGATTATTAATTTCTCAATAAATTTTGATAGCTCAACGTTGCTTAAGGCGTGACGTGGTAGCTTCAGTGGGAGTTTTTTGAATACGGTTGTAGATATAGGCCTAAACCTCGCTTATATGGTTTTATATATAATCCTTTTCCTAAGGTAGCTGCTTCCATTGCTTGATTGTGCCGTTTGGTTTCTTCTAACGTTTTTGACGCGGTTTTTGCGTCAGTAACCGATTTTGCAACTTCGGCTGTACCTCCACCCAAAGAACCTAAAGCTCCTAATTCTGCAAATAGGGGAATAAGAGGTATGAATCTCCCACATTTCGGTATTGGTAATATTCTTCTCTTGGGTGTCAAGTTTTTTTTGTGTTTTAAAACGTTTAAGGCTTGTTGTACCGTAGATTTTAACGATGACCGAAATTTACCACCAACACGACATCGCGCTAGAAGGACTGCTTTGTCGAATGAAATTGGTCTGTGTCTGTGAGAACGCTTCCTACGCCGTGATTTGCTTCCCATTGTGCTCTGTCCTTTCATTATACCGGATATGGTTAATGCAGCTACTCTTTCTCCAAAGGTAGAGTTTGAGGAACGAAATCTATTCCAAGCTTTTCGTTGCAAAGCCTTATCAGCTATGTGGCGATGCCTTATCGTGTTCTGTACATGCTTCGTCCAGTTCGTTAATACCTCTGCCACCGCGAGCTAATCGTTCTCGTAAACGGGTACCTGGACCACAATATCTGTACCCAAGTACATGCATCTCCACGAGTAACTTATTTATTAAGGTGTTAATTAATCCAAAACCTGTTTTGTAGCTATTGCACCGAGAACTATACTTCATACCACACTGACTGACAATTCACTACTAAACTATTTAATGCGTATGACATATATATATATATATATATATATATATATATATATATATATATATATATATATATATATATATATATATAAACCACCATACAAGTTGTGGTTCAGTACTACAATGGGTGACATCCGTTTGATTCCACAAGATACAGAATTACCTATAAAAAAATATGACATCACTTTTAACAATAATCACTACTCAAAACATAGTGGTCTACTAAAAGGAGGTTGTAAACGAGGTATAATCGGCGGTCCATCAGGTTGCGAAAAACCAAATGTTATGATTACCTTATTAGAACATCCAAATGGTTTGAGTTTTGAAAATGTTTATGTATACTGTAAATCTCTATATCAGTCCAAATACCAGTACCTACGAAATTTACTTGCACCTATAAAAAATATCGGGTATTTCAAATACAGTGATTCGAGTGACGTTATATCCCCTAGTGATTCACGTAAAAATTCAGTAATGATTTTTGATGATGTAGCATGCCATAAACAGAATGAATTAGTTCTGTTTTGGCATACACCAAAACAATGACTGTTTCTATCTGTGCCAAACGTATTCTTCTATTCCAAAACAGCTTAATACGTGATAATGCTAATTTACTAGTTCTGTTTCAACAAGATAGCACCAATCTTAAGCATGTGTATGATGATCAAGTTAATGTAGATATGACATTTCCTGTGATTGATAAAGAGAGTGATGTTAATGAAGGTCATTTCCGTAAGGGATTTGACTGTTACATTGCATTATAAATACTACACTTGTTATGTAAACATACAGTAGTAATGGAAGATCACTTAGTACAAGACATTTTGCGCGCTCGCAAGAGTGTGCAACAAAAATGCGCTAGTTTAAAGGAAGATACTGCACTTACAGAGTGCGCAATGGAGGCACACTTTAAACCTATAACACAGCCATTGGAACAATTGATTACTAAACAAAATGGTTCTCTCCTGACGCCATTACACAAGATTGACTGTGATTGGTAATACCACACATGATGACGAGAGGAAATTCCTGCTGTACAACAATTGAAATCAGAACTATTAGCTGCTGGATCTCAACTGACCTTTGAAGAGTACCTTAGCCAGTACGAAAGATTAGCGAAAAATGTGGAAGGTACATTTAGAGATCCCGAAGACGAGCATGATTTAACATACGGTGTACACTTTCTTCCCGAAAAAGAGAAATTTTTATTGGCGATACTGAACTAGACTTTGTTGGAGAGAATTTTTGTATCGCTCTTCCTGATGGATCATCATTAGATTATGATGGAACTCCGGGATTATATGAGCTACTATTTAAAAAAGCTCCTAAGGCATACAAAAATAGTAATCTGCAGCAAAACAAAGACATTTTGCGCCGCACAAATGCTGCTCGACGTAATTATAATCCAGATAACCAAATCCAAGGAACTAATAGTAGGAAATACATTGAGATCATTAAACCATTATTTCAACCTAGAAAACGACCCACTACATCAGCAATTGCCTTCTACCACAAGATCTCGCACAACTTGTATCTCCAAAAGGGGGGTGGAATGCAACTATTACGATATAATAACAATGCGATTGAATTTGTACCTGGGAATGATCCGAATAAATTAATGGATTGGTTGCGGGAGTTATTGGGATCAATGCCAGCAGGAAATACTAGCAATCACAACAAAATAATTATATGTAATTGACGAATTACGTAAAGCGAAAGTAATACGATCTCTCGTCATAAACCTATCACCATATTCATTTCATTTCATTGTTACAACGACCATCACTATAGATACCACTACATATCCAGGATAAGTATGTGCCATTCCTGCTTATCAAACACCACTCCATTGCTCTTAGATCAACTAAGTTCCACGGCTGATTCAAAATTGAGTTGGGGTGACAGACCGACACTGCCATAGTTTCACATGTACTCCTCTGCATTTATATCGTACTTTCCCCACTATTTGTACAGTGAAGGTTGCCTGCTTCACCTTGACTGCCAAACTGCACGTTATTTCAGCAATCCTACGTTTCAAGGCCTTTAATCACGGCGTTTCTGCAAGGTTGGCGGGATCTCACCAATCACTTCAAAGATGTCTCCTTGACCTTTCCAGGCTCCACATTTTCAAGATTCTCACACCCTCAAGATTATCACAACCTCAAGGTTTCCACACTTACAATGTCCTCCCCTTGTTACGTTTACCTCTTTTCCAAGGTTACACAATACCGGCATCAATCATGTTATTCCACAAGGTTACCTATACAGATGTTTTTACAAGGTCACTTCTTTCTTTAAAAATAGGGGTAACTACACATATAGTATCGTGTTATTTTCTACAGTGTCAGTACATCTGATAGCCCAGTACAAAACAATTGGGATGATAGGGAGTGCTACCAACCACTATCACTTTTTAATCTAAGTGTGCGGCGAGCATGTGATATAATTTACATATGAAGATGTGCAGTGGAATACTGAATGGTTTGCCAACCTAGATAAACGAATTCGCTACTTCCACCATCATGCCTTCATGGGTAATTTGGGATATTATTCACACACATTTGCCCTTCATACTCGTTATCATCTTGCTAGCCATATGCATTTATGCTATGACTGCTATAAAGAATTGCAACCAAGTGAATACCGAGTTATTGACCACCATACACATATGGACAGATGGGTTGTTCATATACCTGCAAGCGGTATTTGAAGATGATTCATTCATACTCTGCGGTGAAGTGTATTATTTGGACAGTTAGTTTTTTTTTATAATGTATATATTGTATGTAATAAATTATTTCCTGTTAGTATCTTACTGTGTTCTACGGTGAGAAGATGTGCGATGTGACACCAACCTGTTATTATCCTCAGTATTACAATTGTTTCGATAAACGTTTACTTACATATTTAACATGGTCTGGAGTTCACTCACCTCCATCCCTTGCAGCACCAGGGTTCATTTCCATACGGTTGAATGTTTCATGTGTGGAGTGCGAATAAACAAATGGCGGCCTTCTGACACTCCGCTACAGGAACATCTCCGATGGGCACCACACTGCACGTACGCTCAATTACTCGCACCACGTCCACGCACGTGTAATGATACAGAAGTGGAAAGGACCTATTGCACTTGTACTAAATCAAAATGTTTTATTCCTTGGGAAAATCATATATCTGAATAATACACTGATTACATTTATAGAAACAACAAATAAATATATTAACATATCATTATCTTTTTTTACTTTTGTTCTAAGTGTGGTATCAGAGAAGTGTAAAAAATTACTTGAGCAAGCCTTGAAAAAGTGAGATTGGTATCTGAGTAGGTAGGGTGCGCAAATAGCCTTGAGAATGTATTAAGTGTTAGTGACCTACATATGTTGCTTCACCTTGGAGCTGTGGTAATCTTCGAAATGTGTGACCTTGGAAAATTAGTGTACAAACGTCACCTAGTTATTCTGTAACCTTGAGCCGGTGGGACATTGAGATTGTGGTAACCTTGATAATGTGGGGCCTTGGAATTGTGGTGTGTTTCAAAAGTCTCCAGTCTTATCTACTAACGTTGTCCATTTTCGTTATGAACGTATTAAAATATCAGGTGTGGAACAACACACGACCTTCCAACCTACAGAATGGAAATTAAAAGGAAAGAAATAACCTCAATAATAACTTTTTTAGGATAATTATGCATCCCCTTTTTTAATATGTCCATAAGGAAAGTGGACAACATTGTGAAAACAAAAGCAATAATCTATGCCAGATGCATACATGCTAACTTAAACAAATTCAAATCAATTTTTAGACTTGGTTTGCTTTATATTAAGAATCTTTATAAAGAAAAGTTATGTATAATTAAATATTCTTTATAAAATTAACTGTACTTCAGATATTGAAAAAACTAACACTTAAATTGGTATTTTTATATCCTTGAGATAATGTGTCAATTCATTATCCCTCTATCCATCCTCCTAAGTGTTCCTGAGTGCTTTAGCACGATAGGCCTTATTTAGCCTGTTCAGGTCCACAATCATAAAAAAAAAATACAGCTATTTCAGAAATAATTGATAAAAGCCAAAAACTGCTCCTAATAAAACCACCCTCTACACCGCTGAATTTTCTCCCATAATCTAATCAGCTCCAGAATTTAAACTTCATTTAACATTCCGAAATATGAAGTACCCCAGAGTTATGGTTCTGAAGGTATCGTGGATACTAACATACATCCACGGATCCAAATACACACGCGCGCACGCACACACACGCATACACACACACACACACACACACCACACACACACACACACACCACACACACACACACACACACACATACACGCACGCACCCGCCTACATCGAAATACACACACACGCGCACGCACACACACGCATACACGTACACACACACACACACACACACCCACACACACACACACACACACACACACATACACGCACGCACCCGCCTACATCGAAATACACACACACGCGCGCGCGCACGCACATTCACACACACACACACATTATTGCCGATCTTGGCGGCACTTTTCCAAACGTAATCGCTTTAGCGTTAGTGAAAAAAAGTCGATTCCATAAACTTCTATATCTACATAGGTATACGTGGGTTGGAAGGTAAAAATGTATCATTAAAATTCTTTCATTTCCATATTGTAGATTGGAAGATCTTGCGTTGTTTCACGCCACGTAATTTTATTTACACGATAAGTAGGTATATTTCAAATACCCCAATAGCAAAATTTAACAGACAAGCAATATTTAAGATTCTTATGCAATGTAACAATGTACGCAGTATGCATCTGTTTACAATTAGTTAAAATTCATTGTATAAGTATACAATTAAATTCGACGATTTTGTTCATGTACCACAAGCTCGATTCTTTTAACTATTGTTAACATTTTGTGCTAATTCTTATTAGATAATGAAGGTTGCATTGTGACCAAGTGCGAATTGCAGTTTTGATCGGGGTGGGTGTTACGAATAAAATAACGAATGACCGTTGTGATCAAAGGAGTGAGTGGTCGTTGTAATCGAAGTGATCATTGTAATCGTAGGATACAGTGACTGTTATGTTCGAGGGGCCCTTGTAGTCACAGGAACGAATGGCAGTTGTGATTGAGATGGCAGATGTGGTCATAAAAAAAGGGATCGTAGGAACGAGTGACCGTTGCAATGGGCCTCGCTTATAGTACAATTTAGGAAGAGTCGATGACCTTTGTGACCAAGGTGGCAGTTATGATCATGAAAGCCGTTATTATCACAGTAGTGGCAATGACAACGTTCAACATACGAGGGACCGCTATTACCAAGTTCACCTTCCACGGTTGAAAAGTTATTTGAAAAAATTTAACAATGCTCGTGCGGTTACTGCTAATTCAACAAGATAACTACGATTTCACAAAATTACTTCCAAGCCGGATTTTAAAGGTAATGGCTGTTTGCCAAATCCAAATGTTGCTTCTGTGTTATCAAGTTACGGGAACTTTTTATTCCAGTGTATATACTTGATCTGCAAGATGAATTCCAAGATTACTGGCTCCCAAATAAAAACCAATTAGGCAACAAATTTCTCATAACAGTTTGACTGGCGTCATATACGTGTACATTTTCGCCAAGAAAATGACATGCGATGGAGTGTGGGTACATCATTGGGATTGAAAAGCAACGTTAGAGCCTCTGAAATTGAACTTTAAGGATTCTTCACCTTGAAAGAAGGATTTATTTTTGTTGAGAGGTCCAAAATAATATATTTACAAAATTATTTGCAGCTTTTGATCTAAATCCACTAGGTTTGTTTCATAAAGTAGTATACCTCGTCTTCACAACAATACGCTAGTTCACAAGGTAGAAGAATTGCAACTCATCACAAGTGTGGAATATAACTACCCTATGAACCATAGTGCTTAACTTGCTCACGACAGTTTTACCAAGCAAGAATAACTATTTGTTCTCCTTCCTCTTGCAGGATTTATGAGCTGATTGGTAACTTATGGGTTGTATCAATCTTTAAGAATTGCAGCTTCTAAACGAAGGTTGAAGTAATGTTTTCTTTTGTTTCTTCTACAATTTGCTAAATTTACAGCAATGTATTGAGGATTATATGTGTCACTGTCATCTTTTATGCATTATTCACATAAACATTCAATTAAAAACTTCAACGCGTTTATACAACTATATTTAGTACAATTTTCAGTATTTGTGCATAATACAATAAATTACATAACATGGACCTATTACAATAGGCTTAGTTAACAATAAGGGAAATGTTGCATATTTTTATAGATTTAGTGAAATATTAACGGTAGAAAATAGACAGTAAAAATTTAATAAAAAATTATTAAAATATTTGCAGACAATATTTAAAGCGGTAAAACTAGCTACCACGCTACAAGCTGAAAGTTTAGAAAAAACCAGCCAGTTGACCTTAGAAGAAACCACTTGTGGCGCTACAGTGGTTAACTGTTTGCTAAGGGTTCAGATATTAAACATCGGTAACCCAGACAATTGCTTAAGGTAATGAGCTATGGGGAAGTATTTTAAAACACATTGGTAGAGACAGTGTAACCCAGTTAATTAAATAATATAAAAGGAAGAAAATTTAAATATTTTTTAAAGTCAAACGGGAAAGAGACGAGTCGAAATTGTAGTAAATTTAAATTAATACTTTTCAAATCCACATGAAGTGAAGACCTTACTCAGTTATAAGTAGTTTTGGGAACAAACAGTGAAGACAAGAAGTGAGCTTGAAATGTCTTTGTAAATGTCATTTTGTTTTGTAAAATGTTTGTTTGTTACTATCCAACTATTGTTAATTTTTTATTAATTACTACGTTCTATTGGTTGAATTACATATATATATATATATATATATATATATATATATATATATATATATATATATATATATCACAGGGTAATACGAATCCCGGTGTGTTGGGGACAACCAGAACAATACTGATTATGTTTTTGTTTCGAGCGGACTTCAAGCTCGTGCATTTTAATAATCTTACCGATTTCAAGAGGACTTGCGACGTTGCCATAATAATGTTGTAATTTAATACCTTAATGCAGGCATTTATTTCACTGATGAATATAGTAAATGTGACTGGTACAATAATACTGAGTGAATCAAATTTTATTAAAACTCCTAAAAATACCTTTTCACGTTAGAAATAAGAATATGGATAAGGACATTTACTTAAAGTATATACGATCTTTGTTTCCATAGAAACTCTTTGTACCCATTTTACATTTTTAACGTTATTGTTAAGTTTTATTCTCGCTTGGAGCATAACTACTAGACTAATACAGAAAATAAGAGTATTTCATGGTGAGTGTATATAGTCAACAAGGGCTAAGTTTTAATAATATTATGAGATATACAGGGTGTTTTGTGACTCTGTAGCAAAAAAGTGAGCCATTTTTTAAATGACACCCCTGCATAATAGTGCATTTTTAGAACCTACCTGCCGTCTACTTTACAGTAATGTATAGTTTTTGACTATTTAATGCAGCGTTGCCAAGTTACTGACGATTTAAATAATTTTTCGGAAAAATCGTAGACAGAGAAACAAAATCCTCAAACTTACGCTTATAAACCCAGATTCAAAATTTCTATACTGTATGTAACTAAGGTATGTACAAAAAATCTGACATTACTTGTGCCTGCATACAATACACAAGTGTTCCAAGTTAATAGCCCCATTCATTTTAAAATCAATCAAATCCGTTTTTTTTCAAATGGAGCACCCTGTATATTATTTCATATTTTAGAATCCTATTAGAACTTTTTAGCGGTGCCATATTGTATGTACCTAAAATTTTTTTAATGACAAAAAAAATGAAAACTAAAAATTACATTACATCTAGGTATAGTTCATAAACATATACTTGGTTAAAAAAAATATTTGAAATTAGTAATTAAAACAATTTTATTTTAACAAATGTCCAAATGCCTTCCATTAACCTCAATACATTATCGAACTTGAACTTTAACAGAATTTCTTGTAGCAGTTACATTGCTGGTTTTACAGCCGCGAAAACTTCTGTAATTCTTCTCTTCGTCATTCCTCGTTGTAACAGGTTCAGAATAAACTTTTTCTTTAACGTATCCCCATTTAACCAAATCACATTGTGTCAATTCTGGGGACCTTGCAGGCCAAATTGTAGGACACCCTCCACCGATCCATCAATCCTGAAATCGAACATTCAGCCATTGGCACACAGGTGCTGTAACATGAACCAGTTCAACTGGAACCACATAGTATTTAAAATATTTTGAGAAACATTCAGAGGCAGAATTTAAAAATACTGTCCCAATTACTACAGGGTAGAATAAGAAAGGACCAATAACGTAATAATCAATTATACCGCCTCAAATACATAAAGACCATCTTTGTTGAGATGTAAGAACACTTTTGGATTTTCATCCTAATAATAATGGAAGTTGTGACGACTCACAGTACCGTTTTTATGAAAAGTATCTTCCTTAGAAGATATGTTAATTTTATTAATTAACCATCTACAGTAATTTATTCGGCAATCATAGTTCCGTGGTAGAAGTTCCTAATAGAATACGGAATGAATGGAATTTCCTCTTTTTTAAAATTCGTTGAACCGTTGTTCGTGAAATATCAACTATGTTACTTAATTGTCTTGTACTTAAGTTTGGATTTTCCACAACAAATAACATTCCTGTCGTTGCATTATCTTCGGTTAATGCGGAAGGAAATCTGTTATGGTTTGGATAACTTACTGATCCAGTAGGTCAAACCTCTTCTTAAATTTTTGAGAACAATCAACTCTAGGATGTCTGCTTTCAGGATATTTTTGTGCCTACACTCTAGTTGCTAAAAAACAGTGTTTATTACAATCCTCTAAAACGTATATCATTTCAATCATTTCTTCTTTAGAGTAATTCATTGTTAGTATAATAAATTATAACTCCATAAGTATTAATTATTTATTTTTCTTCCATAATAATATTTTTTTTCCATAGGTAACTATGTTTATTTATTTTATTTATGTTTATTTCAAATATTGTTATATTTTTTAATGAAACTTATGTTCATGGACTACATATAGCTAGATGTAATGTAATTGTCATTAACCGAAATTTTGGGTACATACTGTATGGTACCGCTAGAAAGTTCTTAAAATTTTCGTTATTTTGAAATGATGAAATGGAGTAATTAATTTAAAACACCTTGTGTATTGTATGCATGCACACGTAATGCGAGATTTTTGTATATACCTTAGTTCCATTGAGGATAGAAACTTTGAGTTTGTAAATGTAAGCTTGAGGATTTTCTTTCTCTGTATACGATTTTTCCGAAAAATTATGTAAATCGTCAGTAACTTGGCAACATTGCATTAAAAAGCCAACAACTATACATTGCTGTAGAGCAGACGTCAATTGGATTCTAAAAATGCAATATTATATAGAGGGTTGTCATTTAAAAATGCCCCTCTTTTTTTTGCTACAGAGTTATGACACGCCCTGTATATTTGAAAATAACTTTAATTAGCGCTTGTTGATTATATACACTCACTATGAAATCTTTTTTTTCTTTATTAGTCTACTAGTTATTCTCCAAGCGAGAATAGGTGTGCCACCCTGTATGTAAAGTGAAGGGGAGGCTTAATTGATGTACTCGTAATGAAACACCATCACTCCAACTATCTGGTAGAGCTAAAACCTAAAAATCTAAAACAGCTGTTCGGACGACATCCTAATTAAACTGCCTTTAAATACGATTTACATGAATCCCACCACCCATATTGACGCATATTGACTGTAGTCGTTGATGTAAAATAATTGACAGTGGTTAAAATATAAAAATATTATCTTTAGACGATTTTGTAGTATTATGTTACATTGAAAATATACTCAGGTGAGACCTTATTCTTAGACCATAAGTTAGCTATCATGAGTAGCTTCTCGAAAAAATTGTTAGACAATTGCTTGAGTAATATAGTAATATTTAAAAAACCCGTTAATTTCAGAGTTTTTTAAAAAATTACATAGTATTGCAAATATATTTAATTGAAATTAGACCTTGTATTTAGGCAAAAAGTTAGTCCCTCTGTAGCTTCTAGAAAAAAGTTTTGAATAATTTTCATTTGGATAAAATGGTAACATTTTCAAAACACCTTTCATTTTGGGCATTTTAATAAGCCCATTGAAATTATACGCCTCACGAGAAAGGTTTGTTTAACCAGACACATTTGAATAATACGGTAGGATTAAAAAAACCGTTAAGCTTGCACTAGCCACTAGAGACCAGACCCTAAAGTTAACCCTTCGTAATTTCGAAAACAAATTGTTGAACCAGCTATCATTTGTCAAAATTTGAGACAAAAGATGAATACAGACACTGAAGGTATAAATACAGCACCGAGCAAATCAAAAGTTTTTTAACTTTATCCAAATGAAAACTTATGGTTATTGTGCTATAGATGCAATTCTGTGAATAACTATCACTAAGTCCGTTTATATAGAAATTTGATCACCTGCCTTTAATAAAACAAATGTAAGTCGCTTATGATAAGGTGTTCATTCAATGGTTAGTTTTATATATATATATATATATATATATATATATATATATATATATATATATATATATATATTAATTTTTGGAAAGCCAAGTTATCATACATTCAATAACAAATGCTATGGTTGAAATAATCCATCCCATAATAAGTATTAGAAATGGGCCTTGCAACTCTTCGAGGTTTAATACGTCTGCCGTTAACTTAAGAGAAGTTGATCTTGAAATTGCCATTTTATTATAATATTCCCCTTCATTATAACGAAACTGAACCAATCCACTTTCCCTTAAAATAGTAAAAATTTTATTCATTTGTTCGAACATTGGAAAACCCTTGGAAACAGCTGCACTGACGTATATTGTAAATATCTTTTTGGGTAATAAACGAATTAAGGTCGTACCTTTTCTTGGTTTGTAAAGAAGGTGGAAAATGTAAAGCGAGTGCCACTTTGGTGCAATGGTTGCGACATCTTTATCGAATGCACATCTTTTCAGGCATTCCGCCATTAACTCGCACGGCGTATTTTTATGTAAAAAATAAGATCCTAAGCTATCGTTTTGATTAGAAAATAACATTTCGTATTTCTTCATAAAAGAAATCCTAGATTTGACTGTTTTAAATCGCATATTGAAATAATCTTTTTCCCATAACAACTCCATTTAGTATATTTGTTAAATTACTTTGGAATCCAGTGATGAATATACATTGGAAAAACAACCAGCTTAAAATGATAATTTTTGCTGACGTTGATTGCGGAAAAATATTTATACTCTGAGAAACTAAGCTTTGAAACGTTACCAGTAAACAGCTGCTTGTGCTGTTATATTTATTATGCTCTAAATTACAAAATGCAAGCACCCTTAAAATACTTGCAATTAAGACCAACAAAACAGCAGTTCCTGCCCATACTTTCCAACTAAAAATCGTAATTATATTTTTCCAATGTGCTTGTTCTTGTGGACCTGGAACAACCCAGTGTATTGAATCTTCCATGTATGGAAAAGACATATCAAAATTTACAATATTATTTGAATCTAATGTAAAGCATCCTATTCCAACATCCGCTTCGTGAATCGTAAGGTCATTATACGCTAGATTGTAATTACTGTCCGCTTGGTCTGGACTCCACTTAGCATAAGTTCTATTTAAATACTGGATTGAAAATCCCATCATGCTTTGCACCTAATTAGCAATCATTTTTTACCAAAAATTACTACCATGAGCGAAGGACTTACCAATTGGAAGAACTTCATCTCCCATCCTACCAGTGTAACTTGTCCAACCTTGTGATTTGGGATAATGAATGGTGGGTATTCAAATTTCAGTAATTTAACAGTTGAATTTTGCCAAGTTCTCGGTAATTTGCTCAAAAATACGTCAGTTGTATTTAACAGCTTACCCTGTTCGCAAGTGTTTGTCTTTTGAAATGGTAATGACGAATTAAATGGGAAATAGGTTATCACTTCAATTTTCTGCAATGAATTCAATATAATAAGTGCTAAACTAAGTATATAAAATTTTTTGAAAACTGATAAATCGTTAGGAACTTTTTCTAACAAAACGAAAAATTTTGCTCGTGAATTCCATTGCGTTGTTTTACTGAGGAACTCAAATGTTTCCATTATATTATTATCTATTAAAATAATGTAATTGTCTGCTTTTCTGTATTCAAAACTTATCAAATTTTTTTTAGATTGGACGACCAATGATCTTCTGTTGAAAATAAAATGTCCAAAATTGTTGGTTAAACTTAAACAAACTGTGAAATCTGTAGATTTTATGTACGCACTCTGTATTTCATCCAGGCATCTTTCTGTATAATTTATATACATGTTTTCACTTATGACTTTGATTTTGCCAACGTTACCGTTACAGTTTGAAAATAAATACACATTTTTATGCATAGCATTGTGCTCAATGAGAATAAACCATTTCCTCACGCGTCTAGGATCCATTAGCTTTTAATGCACTGTTTACCTTTTTATTTATGCACTCAATTTAGTAATGTTTGTAATAGAAATGCACTCAATGGTGGAAAGGTGCATATATATTCATTCCCACATGTTAACAAATATAACAGAAAAAGGAGCATCTCTTTTTAATTTCCTTCAAACGGCGCAATCTTGTTCTTTAATTAAAATAGTAACAGTTTTATCGGATGTATTCATATCTTTTTTCCACGTAAACTGTATCTCATACATCCATTAAAACTTGTCAGTGTTTTCATATTGACATGGTAATTTGTCTGCAATCACTTTATTGTATATTATTATATTGCTTTCTATGTAAACCAGAAAGTAATAAATGTCGGACATGCATGGCATGAAGTGTTAGGTATTGCTTCAACTATTTCTTAACTATTTTACAATCATACTTAGGAGATTATTTGGAGTATGATTGAACGTAAGGTTTTAATGAGTCAGAAAAGCAGTAATCAAAATAAATTTTTCTTGTTTCAAAATTGAAGATAATAATTTATTTAAGAATTTATTTAGTTACAGTATCAGATGCGGTAACTAACGGCACTTTGCAATGCGTGCAAAGCCATCGCGGCTAATTTTGCCAAGTATGAAACGAAAGTTTCCATATAATTCATCACTTCTCTATAGACTTTCACTTCTCTGTAGAACACTCCTCTTGCAGAATATTCCAGCAGAATATTTCTCTGCAACTCCCCCTTTGTGTAGTAATTTATTACTATACCAGCATTCCTGCATTTCTACCAAAATTTCTCTATTCGAGAAACATAATTCGGACCCGCGCTCTTAAAGCAGTTTTCATTGTAATTTATACCTATTGCAATAAGTATTTTAATATTTCGAAGCACAACTTTTAGTTATAAAATACAACCTGTCAATTCCTGTCACCAATAAATCATTTTAAAATTAAGCTGACTCAAAAGAGGGACTAGCAACAGATACCGAATTTGGGCTACTGGCTGAATCACTTCGGCGGTAGTGTGGATTCGTTGTCGATTTACTTACAGGAAATGGGTCGTCTGGGGAAATCAAACGTAGCTAATACCTCTCGACCGCCAAATTACAAACCCGTACCACTAGATTCTACGTATCTAGAGTTGACCGAATTGACCCTAAATATCTACAATACAATAATAATAACCTTATGTCGCTCTAAGGTTCTTCCTTGGTTATAAGGGAATTAAACATCTAAACCCTCTGTATATCCTGCCCTACTTAAGAACCACCTGAATAATTAAACCAGAATTCCGAAAACAATTCGCTTTATACAACTAAAGGGTTTGTCTTCACAATAAGCGAATACAATTTACAATAGGAAATTAACAAACGTAATAGTTTAAAACCTAATTTAACAACATTCAGAAGCAATAAATAGTAATAAATTCACACAGTGATAAAACTTCCTGGGTCTGTAAATAATCCATAGAATGTATAGTTTATTGACTTCTATCAAATAAACGACACCTGCGTGTCACATTTTATGCATTTCGTAAAATGCATTCAAATTAAGAACGATCGAATAACCAAATATTTCATATTCAAACGATTGTTTCCGACCCTGTATATATATTTTTAATTATAGTCAATTAATCTAGGTTCTAGTTAAATCATTCCCGTGTGTATATAACAATTAGCCCAATCATTTAAGCAGTATTCGCATTGCTAAAGGCAACGCCATTCACAGTTCCCCGACTTTGACCCACTTGTGGTACAACAAAAATTCTGCTTCGCATTAGTTGCAATTATAACTACCTCATACTAATTAGTATACGATAATAAACGTGTAATTAATTATTTACCAGGCATATAGGGAATCTCTATATCAAAAGAGCTAACCTGAACCCACGCTTTACTTGAATTAAGTATAACATTGAAATAATACTTACTCAGTCAATATAAGTATCTCATTAATCCTGTAAAAGCCAGATTATATATACACACCAATCCGAAGAACCACATTTATTAAATTTGAATAACAAACACTACACCGCCATTTTCTTGTTTATGTACACTGTGTCCCTTTTTGGTTAAGATTGTAGGGTATCTCGTTTGCGAGCATATATAGAAAGATGAGGTTTTCGCGACCCTGTTCTACTTTTTCGTGAGACGAAAGATGCCACAAGCAGAATTGTCATAGTCCTATTAGTATTTAAGATACAGGGCAACATTTAAAATTTGCAAATTTTAAGCACCCCTTGTAACTGCTTTTCCTTGTAATTTATCGAAATGGTGAAAATTGGGCTTTATACAGAATTTTCCGTAGAATTTAGTGGTGTGCATAGTTTTCCCCACGAAAAGTCAGTTTCTTCGCAATAAACCAAAGTTATTTTTCAATAGAGCACCTTGTATATTTTTTATTATGTAATAGAGCTTGGCCATGAAAAAAATTAAGGGTTAGAAGTTTTATGCAAAAACAAAAAATTAAAAACTAAACATAATACCTATAACTTTACAAGTCTAATATAAATGACTAAAAGAGATGTTTGAACTGAGGACCATTCTGTCTTATACATGATTCACACACTCTTCCAATTCGTTCTATAGCATTAACCACAATAATAGGGTGACCTTATAAATGTCTGAAAGCTTCTCAAACTGCATTTATCAAACGTCCGGAGACCTAGGAGGCCATCTTATCGGCCCATTATTGTCAATTCAACTATTACCAAAATTGTTTTCCAAAAACGGGCGTATAATTTGCGCATTGGGACATGAGGAAGGGGGGCATTGGAAATGAATTTGGTTCAAGCGAGCTAAAGGAATGTCATCTAATACTTCAGGTACAACAATTTCTAAAATGTCCAAATATCTAGCAGCGGATAAGTTCCCTTCGAAAATGAAAAATTTTATTTTTGATCCTAATATAAAGCAGGAAACGCTTAGTCCAAATCGTCCTTGTTGTTTTTGGGGGAATATTTGGTGTTGATTTTCTTGAGACCAGAATCTGCCATTGTGCCTCTTTAAAACACCTGAATTGCTAAAATGTGCCTCGTCTGACCATATGACATTTCTTCCCAAGTTGGATACTATATTTAACATGTTTAAGTACCAATTGCAAAATATTAACCTACGTTGAGTGATGCCAGGACGTAGATGTTGAACAAGCCTAAATTTATATGGTTTATATTTATGGTGTCGAAGTATTCTTTGGGTTCTTATTTTCACAACTCCAATACTACTTTCTCCAGTTCTGCAAGAACTTATAGGATTGCCCTCCACACTGGCTAAAACGATAACCTTATCCTTCTCTCGATTTTCTTTATTATATTTTATGACCTAGGTTTATAAAATGATTCATAATTAATTAAATTTCTTTTTAATTCATAAAACTTGATTTTATTAGGTTGTTTCCACTCTGGAAACTTACATAGATATAAAGTTACTTCTTTATCAAAATTAATACCAAAGGAAACTACATTTACCTTGTTAAAATACAAATTTATTGCTGCGTCGGCGTTTTCGTTACTCTGACCAAAGAATATCAGCGTATCATATTTTTCAAAGTTTTCAAAATTTTAATTTTCTGCCATATGTTGCGTAATGAACAAACAATACGATTGTTCCACAAAAATAATTTTAATCAGATTTAACAAGTCAATTACGTTTAGATCAGATTAGGCCCAGCCTACTTACAAATTTAGATATAAAGTATTCTTTATAAGTTTTATTGTCACTAATATTTTTTGAAATAAGGTTTAAAAGCGCCAGGTGTAAATAATTTAATAATGAATAAGTGTAAATGTTCACAAAACAAATCGTTAAAATAACCAGAGATCCAAAACACTCAATAAGATAATGCCGTTGTCTCAGTCGGTAGATTAATTCAGGGCAGGTTCATGCTTTTGGATTTGCTTAATTATAACAATTTCTGCTTAATTATTTCCACTTAACATCAGTATAGTAACTGCAATGTAACAATAATAAAAATTGTCTCGGATGCCAAGTTATTTTATTTATTATGCTCGGAATAACTAAACCGAGGATACAATAAAAAATTCACCAAAATGTCAAAATAAAAGATATAAAAACTATGTTTATTAACATTTAAATTTAGAATTACATAAAATATATCTTAAAAACTAGATGTAATAACCTTAAATTACTAAATTATGGGTATAAATACTGGTTCGAAAATTTTGTACACAACTTTTTGATAATCTCTGTTATCTAAACGAATATGGAAACGTAAACCAAAGGTGATGTAATCTTTGAACAAATATTGCGTAATATGTCGTAATAACAATGCTGTACGTTGTAAACCATACTAAAGTAGAATTTAACTTCTTACAAATTTATCTTCATGAAATTTGAATAATCCAGTGTTTATTGCATTCTCTCGAAAGTTCAAATAAAAAATGTGATCTAAATTTAGATCTGAATTAAATGCAAAATTGTAAGCATAAGCATCGAAAATACCAAAAGTGAAAGTAAAAAAAGGTATAAATGATAAAAGTAAAAGTGCCTGCAAAAAGCAAATGTTTCAGATTTTAATATAATACGAGTTAAATGTATCTTACCATTAAATCAATGGCACTTTTCACAAAATTTAGGTGGAAACCCAAAAATGGATTCCTAAACGTTCATCAAGTAATGCTCAAAAGGACGCTTACGATATCAGGTGATGTAGCAGTGCACGAAAAAATGTGGGCAAAAAATTAATTCAAAGATATGGAAGTATAAACCCCTAAGAAGATATGCAACTTAAGTTATACCAAAATGCAAATTAAGTTGCCTACCACATACTTATAATTCATTAATAACTAAAAACTTTTTTTCTTACAACTAAATGAACGAAGAACGTAACTTACGGTATATTTTAATACAACTCAAAATGGGTTGTTACATTTTTCTGAAGCTCTAAGATGCATTTTATCCAATTAAAAAAAAATTGCCAGTTTGGATATCTTTCAAAACTGTACCTAATTTGCATATTTTTTTGTTATTGTTTTTACATTTCTGCGTATTTACATATTTATAATTATAATAAAGCAATAAGAATCTAGTAGCCCTTTTTTAATACTCAAATATATCTTGGACGTTCAAGAAAACGCGTTTATACTAAGTTTATAGGTTTCATGGCCAACTATATTATCAAAATGTTAAATTAACGTAACATTAATTTTTAAGGTTAATGATGCAAAAGAAGTGTCACACAGTATATATTTTTTGAAAGCTGAGAGTAAGCTCTATTATATAATAAAAAATATACAGGAAGTTCCTTTAAAAAAAACAACACTTTCTGTATATAACCCACTTTTCACTATTTCGATAAAATACAAGGCAAAGCAGTTACGAGGGTTGCTTAAAATGTGCAAAGTTTGAATTTCGCCCTGCATCTCAAATACTAATAGGACTATGACAATTCTGTTTGTGGCACCTTTTGTTTCACGAAAAAGTAGAACAGGAACGCGAAAACCTCTCTTTGCTCGCAAACGAGATACCCTACAATTTCAAACAAGTTCAACCCCCAGCAACCCGACTATATAGCCTGCACGGAGAGCGGTCTAACCCACAGGCGTACATACCAGAAGGGACCATTATTTTGTTTAATTAATTATTATTAGTATTGCTTTATATAATTTCATTTCCAGAATATCATTTTTATGTTAACACATTTTTATATACCTGAATATTAATACTTTATTTTCGATATATGTATAAAACCTGTTTAGTACAAGTTATTAATAGTTACACAAGTCGAAAACCCACATCCAGCTTCACTTAAAGTAGTTAAAAGCATAACCAAAAAATACACCACAGAGTGGAATTAAATAAAGTAATACCCAACCAGGGCATTACAAGGTAAACGTTAAAACGTTAAATCAGATGTTATGTTTTTATATCTAGTAATGGGTCACTGTTAACAGAATAAGAGTACACCCATATGTTACACTTAATTCGCACTAGGTGTCGAGTAAGTTCATTAATAATACGCGGGTCGCCGACTGAACTCGCCGAAGACGGTCGTGATTCGTAGTAAAATGTCATGAATCTGAAAAGTTACTCAAAATTCACACTTACTTTGAAATAAAACTCAAATTCGATAATAAATAATAAATGTCACAGGCGCCACTACAATCGAAGTTTTTCGGTAACAGCTCCTTAGGCGAGATTTTAAAAATCCTGAATGATTGTAGAAAACAAGAAAGGTGTCCACTCAGTAAATGACTAACACAATTTCAAACAAAATTTGTAACATTTACAAAAATACGGTAAGAATAAGCTTCTTAAATTTATTTGAACCCAAAATAACGATAAATAATCGTTAGATAAATTTTGTAAACATAAAGGTTTAAAAATATGAACAACGGTACCTACTGTTCTAATGCAGTCACGGTGTGGTACGTCTATTTTGCTTGTTCAATGTCCTGCCACAGTTCCAGTGTTCCAGATTTTCCAGTCACTTAAACTTTTTATTTCGCCTCATATAATATATTCAAACGTTTACTATTATTATAATGAGTAATAATAATAATAATCAAACGACATCCAACCAATGTTTAAAATACGCTAAAGAACATAAAGAAGTATATATTATTTATACATCCTGTAAAATAACAGTTCAAATTTTGAACTTGGATGATGATACGATTTGGCGTTGATGTATCTGTCCGTGTGCGTAGGTTTCTTGTAGGCCGTGTGGCCTAGGAATCCGTCTTCATTCTTCTTAACTAACACGTCCTGAAACGGTAACTGATCATTTTGTTCTATGTCCATTGTGAACTTGATAGTTCCTGTCCGTGGCTCTAGATGACAAATGTATCATCTACGTATCTTAACCATAGAATCGGTTTATGTGTTGCTGAGTGTAGTGCTTTCTCTTCAAACTCCTGCATGAATAGGTTTGCAATGACTGGAGATAAAGGTGACCCCATTGGTGCATCATCCAAGTCAACTCAAATCTGTCATCAAGACGTTGATCAATCAATCGAAGAAATTAGCAGACGCCGACAACATCAAGGAAGAGATGACAAAAATAAGAGAGGCTTTGATTAGAAATGGATTCCACCAAGAACCAGCTCATCCTGCAACTGCTACGGCATACCTACCATACATCAAAGGGACAATGGACCAGATTAGCCGTATTCTTAAAAAACATAAAATCGATACAACTTTCACGGCGTATCGAAAAATTCATTCGATCTTAAGAAATCCTAAGGACAAGATCTCGTTGGAGAGTCAAGGAGTGTACGAGATTCCATGTGGAGGCTGCGGGATATCGTATACAGAGCAACAGAAAAATCAGCGCAAGGATAGAAGAACACAAAAACGCGGTTAATAAAGTTCAAGCGACATCATCCTTGGTCCAACACGTAATCACAACAGGGCACAAAATTAAATTTGAGGACGCAAAAACTTTGGCAAGCATCGAGCACTTTACAGCTGGAATTATCAGAGAAGCCATAGAGATTAAGAAACACCCACATAATCTCAACACAAGAGACTACATAAGCAGCAGCACACACAACAGGAAGTTACTTCAGTCCGAGTAACTCGTAGCAGAAGCAGGCAGTTACCAACCTGAGGATGGCAAATGAGGCTTTGCCGAAACGTCGTTTTGCAACAAACGGTATTTTGTAGACCAGAAGAGCTACGCGGATCAACACCCGAGAAACCAGCAGTATATATATATATATATATATATATATATATAACTTTTTCGTGGTTGCGCAGTAGTTTATTGCTCATGTTGCGCCGTAACCTATTGCACATATGTATTGCGCTTAAGCTCATCGCGCATTATAGGGATCCATATGGGTTTCATTTTTACACTAGCTTGGCTTATCGGATTTTCTGCTAGTGCGATGTATGTGACTTCTTTGAGTTTCTCGTCGAAAGACAGAAAATATACCATTATGCTATGATTATTTTTTGCCGAAATTAAAGTTGCCTAGTTTCAAATTTTGATATGCCATTGTCAGAAAAACTTAATTTGTTTAAACTAACCCTGAAGAAGATTCCAACCGGAATTGAAATATGTCATTTTGTACTATGTAGTGTATGATTTCCATATACATATATATTTATATATATATATATATATATATATATATATATATATATATATATAATATTTATTCAATCGTTAGACCACAAAAGTGGAATAGATTAAGTCAAAATATACGTACTATACATAAAATTAAATTTAAGTAAGGTCATTAGTTAACATCTAAGTATATACAGACAATGTACTACAATAATAGATAATATAGGAAAATAAGTATTAATAAATAAATATAAACATAAATACAATGTGTATAAAACAAAATAATTCAAATAATGTGGCAACTAGGACTAGAGGTTATTGTTTTTGTTTTTGCAGCAGTAAAAAAAATTCCTCCACATTATATATGCAATGTTGCATTAAAAGTGACTTTATATTACCCTTAAATTGCATGAGAGAGCCACATTGCTTTAAGGATTGAGGCAAATAATTGTAAAGCTTTACACTAAACGAGGAAGGAGGTTTTGCAGTCATATTGGTTTTATTGACAAGAATACGATAGTCATTCTTTTTCCTTGTATTGTGTAAATGAAAATCTGAGTTTTTTTTTAACTGGTTTTGGTTCTTATAGACAAAGCATACAAGCTCCAGAATGTATAAGCTTGGTAATGGCAATATATTATATTTTGTAAAATAAGGTCTGCAAGATTCCCTACTTTTTATACCGGCCATGGTTCGAATTACCCTTTTTTGGCTTAGAAATACTTCTTGCGCTAATATTGATAATCCCAAAAAACAAATATCATACAACAACTTTGAATGAACTTGACCATAGTAGAAGGAAATTATAACATGGAATGGAACTACATACTTTAAGGATCTGATTTGAAAGCAAGAACTATTAATAGCAATGTGTTTTCCAATTTAAAGATTCATCGAGTTGAAGACCTAGAAATGTTACTGCTGGTTGTTGTAATACATCTGTATTATTTATACTAAGTCCATTACTTAAAATATGTTTATTGAAAGACATAAGACTTGTTTTTGCAAAGTTTATGTATAGCTTATTTTCTATAAACCACTCATTTAGGTCCTCTAACAGTGCATTTGCCTTAGATATCAAATCGTCTGGCTTTGTACTATATATTAGAGCAGATGTATCATCAGCATAAAGATATAGCGAATAGTTTTAAGAAATCAACTATATCATTAATAAAAAGCAAAAAAAGAGTTGGACCTAGTATGGAACCTTGGGGAACCCCTACTGTAACAGGCAAAATGGACGAGTGGCAGTGATTAATGACGTGGTTGGGTGATTTATAAGTCACTCTTACAAACTGGGTTCTTAGAGAAAGCTAAGATTGAAACCATTTCGCGACGGTGCCCCTTGAACCATACAGTTCTAATTTGTTTAACAGTAATGAATGATTGACGCAATCAAAAGTTTTAGTTAGATCGCAGTAAATTCCAACAACAAACTTTTTCTCATCTAGAGCTTCCACTATTTCATGGACGAAAGAGTGTAAAGCAGTAATTATTGACTGTTTCTTTCTAAAACCATACTGTCTATCAGTGATAATGCTATTCAATTCTAAATGACGCAGAAGTCTTGATAGCATTGGATATTCAAAAATTTTTGAAAATGAAGAGTTAAGTGATATTGGGCGGATACTAGAAACTTCGCTATGACTACCTTTTTTGTGCACCGGAATGACTAGGGCACATTTTAGTAGTGTAGGAAACACACCGTGTTCAAATGACAGATTAATTAGTTTAGTGATAGGGCTAACAATCGCTAAGTGAACTTGTTTTAAGAGTTTACAGGGTATGTCATCTGGAGCATAGCTGTTTTTGTTTTTAAGATGCTTTATAATTAGGGACATGTCTTCTTCACTAAATGGAAAAGCACACATACTGCTATATGTTCTTGATTTTTTAACATTTTTTAAAACATTACCGGTAGATGACATGTTTGATATTATTCTGAGTGGTTCTTCTATAAAGAATGTAATGAATTTTTTTGCCATATATATATATATATATATATATATATATATATATATATGCTCTAAAAAGTATATATTGGATTATTATGCAGTGTCAGACTGGTAAGTGAAAGGTACCAAAATTCAAATCTATCATCATATCATCATATATGAATTCGACTCAAGTGCGAAATTAGAACTAGGCCTGATGACAGAAACAGAGTTCGCTTGCGAAACGTCGCTCTATAAATGGAAAAACTGTAGAAATAGGCCGATCAACTCAACTAGTATGAGACCACAGTTACAAAACACTTATAATACAGAATGTAATTTTCATCCACTGCTAATTTTGCTGGTCATAGTGCAGAAGCATTTGCTATTTCATGTGATCTCACGCGAATAGTTTCTGAACGCACAAGAATCCCTGATAAACCTAACCATACTCCACACCTTCTTGACCTGTTTCTTATATCAAACCCAATTGCTTATAAAACTTCAGTTCTTTACCCACTATCTAAACGAAAATACTTCTACTGCCTCTAATTCCTTTGTTGTTCACACCACCTTGTTGTGTTTTAAGTCAGCTAAACGGTGTTATTTGCAGGATTTTCTTGCAACTTTTCCATGGAGTGAATATTTTTTTAAGTCGCCCTCATCTTCAGACATTGGTCTTTCAGTGTGTGAAGTCATCATCATGGGCACAAAATCGTATATCTCGTTGTCGTTCCCAACCCTGGTTCAATAAGGCTTGTAAATCTTTTAGTAAATGGAAATCTAATAAAACGGTCGAGAGTCATGCAGACTGATCGGTTTGAAAAATACCCGCAAAAGTTGTGGATTTATTTGCATTAAACTCGTATCTGGATGATTCTTGAAAGAACTCTTTTTCATATGCTGTGGAAACAATTCATTTTCGGTAGAAGCTTCTTGAATCGAGCATCACTGCACCCGATCCCAATTCACAGGCGATCTTCAAATTTATCTAAAGTAGCTGTTCTCATAAAACAGGCTTTTTGTATAGATCTAAACAACCATTTTTGCTATATTTCTTCAAAAACTAATCCGACTGCAGACCACAGCACCATTCATTGACGTCCTTTTCAATTTACTCATAATCCTAATCCACCTTCTATATTAACATCATGGCTAAAATCACCTTTTAATCAACAGAGACAGGTAAGTATGAATGGCTCAGATCTTAAGTTTCCGTTCTTATAACTATGTTAGAAATGAACCATCTTCTGTTAGATACCACAGCAGCTGTCTATAAAATTGTTTTTTTAGGTAGTACTTTACCTCCCGACAACTCTATACTGCTATATAAGCCCATGTTCCACCTCATCTAGAATATGATTCCGACCTCTTGATTAGTTCTCTACAATCGTTCTGAATATCGTTGATGGTATTGAAGTAGAACAGAACCTATAATGACTCGTCCTTAACTCCAGACCGACCGTCTCTTGAGCATAGAAGAATCGGTTCAATTATTTCTTTGTACTATTGTACTGCTGAATTATATTCTTTAACATCATTGCGGCCCACCATTGCTAGGAATATTCGGTTCGCTAATTCACATTATCAATATGCATTACAAATGTCCACTTGTACCAAATGTTCGCAAACCACATTCTCCTACACGGCTTCTAAACTCTGGAATGATCTTCCTAATTGCTGTCTTACTCTCACTTATAATACGAAAAAATTTAAGGTACCCGTTCATAGGCATCTCTTAGTAATATAAATCCCCCTACGCATCACCCTAAGAGTTCATGAGTGTTTTAGTACTTTAGGATACATTTAGCCTGTTCAGGACCACAATTATTAAAAAAAAATGATTTAACTTTCAAATAATTGCTTTTGAGCTTGGAGATTACGTTAAATTAAAACATAAAAATTCTCAAACAATCGGTTTTTGTCACACTAAATGGTTTTCCAACAAATTTATTAATTTGTGTGTTAATAAGTTCAAACTTCTAATAAAAATTGATTTTACAACAAAGTTTTTGTTAATTGGATAAATCCAAGCTTAATCTAAAAGAGGTAAACAACCATTAGTAAGTAAGGTCAGCGTCCATTAATATAAAACATTATTAAAGTTAACACATCTATTCAAAAATAAATAAATTGTGAATTATTACATTTTTCACTAATAAATGCAATACCTTTCTTAGTCATGCCCTTATTACTCGATCTTAACCTGTTCACAAAATGTAAGGGTACCTGAATAGCGAATGTTTCAATATAAATTATATTATATTATATTATATTATGTTATGTTATGTCATGTCATGCCATGTCATGACATGTATCATGGCATGTCATGGATGTACATGACACATAACATAACATAATATAATATAATCTATATTGAAACATTCGCTATTCAGGTATTACATTTTGTGAACAGGTTAAGATATGAGTCATCATGTCATGTCATGTCATGTCATGTCATGTCATGTCATGTCATGTCATGACATGTCATGGCATGTCATGCATGTCGCGTCGTGTCGTGTCGTGTCGTGTCGTGTCATGTCATGTCATGACATGTCATGTCATGTCATGTCATGTCATGTCATGGCATGTCATGTCATGGCATGTCATGTCAGTCATGCCATGTCATGGCATGTCATATCGTATCATCATATCATATCATATCATATCATATCATATCATATCATATCATATCATATCATATCATATCATATCATATCATATATCATATATCATATCATATCATATCATATCATATCATATCATATCATATTATATTCATTAACGATATCTATATATCAAAACGAATGTATTTCTGTATGTCCGTTTATCCTTTATGTATTACTACACCAATCATCCATTCGCCATTAAACTTTGGGAAGTTGTGGAGTACAATCCCGCGAAGGTTTCTGGCATAAACAAATTTTTAAATATCGCCCCCCCCCCCAGGTCCCTCATAACGCAGCAACGCTCGCTGGGTACGGCAAGTACTCAATAAATAAGTTCCTTACTTTTAAGAGAAGTACATTAAATCTTCTTTTTTTTAAACCAATATACACAATATAACACACAATATAACACAATACATATTTTCTGCGTCCGTAATTCAAATAACACCATCTATCCTTGATAAAACTAATCGTTGCTTTTCTTTTGTTTAAAAAAATAATCATGAAAAGTTAAAAGTTAAAAATAAGTCCGCTTTTAATTTCTTCCACATATCTGACGAAATTGGATCTTTAAGTTTTCAAAACAAATCACTGCATATAATCTTAATTTGCGCACAGTTTGATTAATTATGCACTTCCTCAAAACACGTACATCTTAAATTTGAAGTTATTCTTATTTGGACAACCTTTAACTCGATAGTTGTCTATTTGTCTCATAAAGTAATTATAATACACAAACCGGACGTAGGTTCGAAACTTATCAATAAAGAAATACAATGACATTAAATTTTAACAACACATTTTATTAAATAATGTCTAATTGCATCAAGAAACCAGGCTTATTTCATTAATCTGTAAATCCCATCGCGCTCCTATATCGTGAAGGCTTGTTTTATAATTTATAATTCAATAATATCGATTAAGTGCTTTAAAATGATAAAAAATGCGTTATAAAATGCTGAAGGCACCATGTTGTTTATTAATGAAAATTAAGGGCTCTCTTCTGAAACACCCATTTAGATCGATTATTTCATTCAGCCATACATTGAAACAGTAGTTAAACTTCTTCGCCATTAGACTTCTTGTAATTTCGCAAAATTCATAAAATCTCAATCGCTATTTAACTTCAACTTTTTATAAAAGTTCCTTTATACAATTTTAATCTGATGTTTTGCATTTTTACTCGCAAAGCTCGGCAGCAAACAGGAGTGTCCAGTGCCGTGGTTATAATCATTATTCTTGATTATTTTCAAACTAAAGCAATCATTTACGTAATCATACGTTAATGATGTTATACGATACGTTAAGAATGACAGCAACGTAGCATGAGTCGCGTTTGATAAAATATAGCAATACAAAAATTAAGTGCGAGATATGCTATATTACTTGTTGGCAAAGTATCGCTTAAGTAATATAGTAACGTTTAAAAAAACGTTAATTTTAGAGGTTTTAAAAAAGTATTGCAAATATACTTAACAGAATTTGTATTTAGGCAGAAAGTTAGCCCCTCTTTTTGAGTAGTTTCCATTTGGATAAAATGGCAACATTTTTAAAACACTGTTAATTTTAGCCCTTTGCAATTATACGCATTCGAAAGTAGACCTGAATATTCAGCCAAATTTAGCCCTCTCTAGATACCTTCCGAAAAAGGTTTGTTTGACCATACGCATTCGGGCAATACTGTAAAGTTAAAAAACCGTTAAATTTAAAGAGTGCACCGAAATCAGACGTTATTCTTGGGCCTAAAGTTAACCCTTCGTGGTTGCCTTTCAATTTTTAGGAGTTTTGAGATGGGTCATTGTAGAAACCAAACATGGTTCTTAAGGACGACATACGCGGTTAGCTATTGGGTTATAATGCACCCTAATGTTACCCAACTATATAGCAGCATTCCTATTAACGAAGATAACATCAAATATGAACACATATAGCTTCCTAAAGGTCTAACCGGCTTTTATGATGAAGGTGTTTAAAGAAGAAAATCAATTCCATTTGAAAATCCTGTAAATAATGTCTACGATGTTGTTTAAGAGCATTGTCAATCGACGTTTGAACCTCTGCTGATTTTCCCAAAGTTCACGATTAACTTTTTATGATTGGGGTACCACAAATTTTACACACAATTAGTTTTCCATAAAAGCCACAGACTTTAACTAGACTAACAAAATGATATCGGGCTTAACATTTGCAAATATGATTGAAAGAAGGATGTTGATAAAATTTGGCAAAATTTGAAATAAAAGATGAATACAGACAGTGGCTGTATACCACATCCCCGAGTAAACCAAAAGTCCTTAAGGGCTAAGTACTAAATCACAAATATTAAAAACTTGACATTTTTTAGGTATAACAACACATCATATCACTTTGTAGCAAATCTTATCGCCAATTCGAATGCGGAACAAAAAACCACTGCCAAATTATCTGCCATAATGCTTTCTCATATATATATATATATATATATATATATATATATATATATATATATATATATATATATAAACAAATCTTGACCAAAAATTTGTAATAAGCAACTTAAAAACCCACAATACCTAAATTTGAGTCATATCGGTTTTTAAACAAGATAATCCCCCATTTTTCATCCGCCATTTTGAATTGTTTAATTTTGACAAATGAGTTATACTTAGCAATTTAAAAAAACCCCAATACCCGGCTTTCAAAAAAATCGGTTTATAAACTAAAAACGGTGCGCCACTGGTTATTATTCTTTATTTATTTTGAAATTATATAAAAATAAGTGTTAGTTTGGTTTTATAATTTTTTTTGTAACTTTCCAAAACTTGAAGCAATGATTTTTTTTTAATTTTCTAAGCCCCTAAAAATTCCCCGCCACTGGTTGGACTTTGCTCATTATCGAACTTGATCTAGATCTTATGGCAAAGAATTTTTGTACCAATTTCACATCGATAGCTTTAATGGTTCAAAAGATATCGCACGCGCGTACGCACGCACGCGCCCATACACCCGCGCACACAAACACACACCCACACACGCATACACAACCACACACGCGCACACGCACACGCGTATATATATACACACACACACGCGCGAATAATTATTTGTTTCTAAAAATCTGTTTTTAGTGTTGTTTAGGCCATAAAACGTCGAGAAATGTAAAAAATTGAAAATTTAAACCAATTACATAGCTCTCTTTTCAAACGTAAGTATACGAGAAAGCAAAATGGGTATTCCATTTCAAAAATTTATTTTTTGACCTTTTTAACTCTGGCTGAAAAGTATAAACTTAGGCAGTATTCTCAGTTAAAGATTTTTATTTTAAAAAATGATAAGATCCTTAAACAATCGGTTTTTATCACACTAAATGGTTTTCCAATACATTTACTAATTTGTGCGTTAAAAAGTTCAAACTTCTAACAAATTGATTTTACAACAACGTTTTTGTTAATTGGATAAACCCAAGCTTAATCTAAAAGAGATAAACAACCATTAGTAAGTAAGGTCAGCGTCCTTTAATATAACACTTTATTAAATTTAACACATCTATTCAAAAATAAATAAATTGTGAATTATTACATTTTTCACTAATAAATGCAATACCTTCCTTAGTCATGCCCTTATTACCCTATCTTAACCTATTCACAAAATGTAAGGGTAAGGGTTTCAATATAGATTACTAATCAGTAAAAATTAATCAAAGAGTGCAATCATTTCGATATTCATTAACGAAATCTATATATCAAAACGAATGTATTTCAGTATGTCTGTTTGTATATCTTTTATACATTACTACACAAATCATCCATTGGGCATTAAACTTTGTGAAGTTGTTGAGTAGTCCCGCGAAGCTTTCCGGCATAAACAAATTTTTAAATATCGCCCCCCCCCCAGGGCCCTCATAACCCAACAACGCGCGCTGGGTACGGCTAGTACTCAATAAATAACAGTTTCTTACTTTTAAGAGAAGTACATTAAATCTTGTTTGTTTTAAACCAATATTGCACAATACATATTTTCTGCGTCCGTAATTCAAATAACACCATCTGTCCTTTGATAACACTAATCGTTGCTTTGCTTTGCTTTTGTTTAAGAAAACAATCATGAAAAGTTCACTTTATTCAACAGTCCGCTTTTAATTTCTTCTACATATCTGACGAATGGATCTTTAAGTTTTCAAAACAAATCACTGCATATAATATTAATTTGCGCATAGTTTGATTAATTGTCCATTTAAAAACCTGCTCAAAACACGTACATTTTAAATTTGAAGTTATTCTTGTTTGGACAACCTTTAACTCGATAGTTGTCTGTTTGTCTCATAAAGTAATTATAATACACAAACCGGACGTAGGTTCGAAGCTTATCAATGAAAAAATACAATGACATTAAATTTTAACAACACATTTTATTAAATAATGTCTAATTGCAACAAGAAAGCAGGCTTATTTCATTAATCTGTAAACCCCATCGCGTTCCTATATCGTGAAGGCTTGTTTTATAATTTACAATTCAATAATATTGATTAAGTCCTTTAAAATGATAAGAAAATGCGTTATAAAATGCTGAAGGCACCATGTTGTTTTTTAATGAAAATTAAGGGCTCTCTTCCGAAACACCCATTTATATCGATTATTTCATTTAGCCATACATTGAAACAGTAGTTCGCCATTAGACTTCTTGTAATTTTGCAAAATTCATAAAATCTCAATCGCTATTCGACCTTCAACTTTTTATAAAAGTTCCTTTATACAATTTTAATCTGATCTTATGCATTTTTACTCGAAAAGATCGGCAGCAAACAGGAGTGTCCAGTGCCGTGGTTATAACCATTATTTTTGGCCATTTTCAAACTAAAGCAATCATTTATGTAATCATACGTTAATGATGTTACACGATACGTTAAGAATGACAGCAACGTAACATGAGTCGCGTTTGATAAAATTTAGGAAAAAAAATTAAGGGCGAGATATGCTATATTACTTATTGGCAAAGTATCGCTTAAGTAATATAGCAACATTAAAAAAACGTTAATTTTAGAGGTTTTAAAGAAGTATTGCAAATATACTTAACAGAATTTGTATTTAGGCAGAAAGTTAGCCCCTCTTTTTGAGTTGTTTCCATTTGGATAAAATGGCAACATTTTTAAAACACTGTTAATTTTAGCCCGTTGCAATTATACGCATACGAAACTAGACCTGAATATTCAGCCAAATTTAGCCCTCTCTAGATACATTCCGAAAAAGGTTTGTTTGACCACACGCATTCGGGTAACACTGTAAGGTTAAAAAACCGTTAAATTTAAAGAGTGCACCGAAATCAGACCTTATTCTTGGGCCTAAAGTTAACCCTTCGTGGTTGCCTTTAAATTTTTAGGAGTTTTGAGATGGGTCATTGTAGAAACCAAACATGGTTCTTAAGGACGACATAAGCGGTTAGCTATTAAATTATAATGCACCCTAATGTTACCCAACTATATACCAGCATTCCTATTAACGAAGATAACATCAAATGTGAAAATCCTGTAAATAATGTCTACGATGTTGTTTAAGAGCATTGTCAATCCACGTTTGAACCTCTGCTGATTTTCCCAAAGTTCACTATTAGCTTTCCATGATTGGGGTACCACAAATTTTGCGCACAATTAGTTTTCCATAAAAGTCACAGAGTTTAACTATACTAACAAAATGATATCGGGCTTAATATTTGCCAAACTGTGATTGAAAATAGGATGTTGATAAAATTTGTCAAAATTGGAAATAAATCGGGCTTAACATTTGCTAAACTGTGATTGAAAATAGGATGTTGATAAAATTTCGTCAAAATTTGAAGTAAAAGATGAATACAGACGGTATACCACACCCCCAATAAGCCAAAAGTCCTTAAGTGCTAAGTACTAAATCACAAACATTAAAAACGGCATTTTTCAGGTATAACAACACGTCATATCACTTTGTAGCAAATCTTATCGCCAACTCGAATGCGTAATAAATTATCTGCCATAATGCTTTCTCATATATATATATATATATATATATATATATATATATATATATATATATAAATTGTGATGCTGGCGACTTACAAATTTATGAGGGGTAAATATAATAATATTATTTAATTTCAGAATAATAAATTTAATATGAATTTTATAAATGTTGATAAATATGATTGAAGTAATATTTAAACTTTTATTTATTTATGTGCACCGGACTAGCTCAGATCTCAAATGGGGATAGAGTTCAGGGAATTTAGTTTGAAGTTAAAATTGGAATCTGAAGATGTGTATATGAAATACCCTTTATATAATTATATTGAAAGTATAAAAATTATACTGAATGTAATTTGCTATCAAACGCATGCGTTGTAATGAACTTAAGTGAAATTAAAAGTTGTCAAAGATGTCAAATAAATAATTTAGAAAATTAATGTTTAGATCCAAAATGTAAATTTAGAAAAAGAAAATAAAATAATACCTTTACAGGTGTTTACACAAGTAAATATTTAAAATTCTTAACCAAAAACATATATGTAACAAATATAAATTGCAGGAAATTTTCAATGAATGTTTATAATGAGTAGGGTTATTAAGATTTGTGACTCACATATACTGTCCTCACGGTAGATTGATGTCTTCGGATAACTCCAACTGGATGTAGGCAATGTCCACTTGATTACAGTTGTTACCATTACCCAACACTGCTAACTCGATTCTCGGTTGTCGAAGACACCAACTTCCAAGACTTAAAGATGTTTTCTCCAAAATCGGCAAACTCCAACCACTTATTTAATTTCGGTAACTTTTTATTTAAATAATTTTAAAGCTTAATGAGTGATATCGTTTTAAAAAAATGTTTAATTATCCAAAATTTTGTTGATAACACTTTTATTTTTAGCTACCGATTAAAAATTTGTTTAAAAGAAATTGTCCAAAGAAATAAAACAGCATTAACCAAATAAAAGTGGGTTTTAATTTGGTAAAACGGAATTAATTTAAGTTGGATAACACAAAAGCAAATCTTTACAAAATCGTGACACAAATTAACACGAACAAAAATATTTTTCGAAAAACGACAGGTATCGGAGACCGAACTATTTATTTCAAACCGTCGATATAAAAACAAGTGCTCTCGAACGTAATCTTCGTAAAGTATAACTTCTTGACGAATTTAAATTAGGTTATGAACTTACTTTTTTCACAAATTTCACAACACTGTTTTAACCTTTTACACTTTTGAACAAATTCTAGAGAGAGGTTGATTTCCTGAGCACTTGCTTTTATATGTTTCTGGTTGTTACCAAAAATTCATTTTTTCTACAGCCATATTGCAAAAGTAACTAGGGCTATGATTGGTGGATCTAAATCACAAATTGGACTCAAATGGAAATTTGGCCGTAACTTTCTTATACATGATCGGAATTGAAAATTAAAACGAAATGAAAACTACGTAAAATTTTGAACAAAAAGACACCAACAAGCTATAATTCCTAACATTAATATACGAAGTAACCTAATCTAACTTAAATAAGCTATAACTATTTACACTTACAAGCTATACTAAAACTAATTGCAAAAATGGAATTCTGAGAACATTCTACATAGGAATACATACCTTTTGTGTTGGAAATATTTAATTTAAAGAAATTTTAAGCTTTTGTAATATTATCTTAAATTCACCTCAGATTTAACATACTTTTGCGGTGAAAAGCGCTGTATCCTTATAAAAACTGTGTCATATTAAGAAAGAACATTTATTATTTGCTTTAAGAGCAAAATCTAAGTCTAATAATGTGGAAAAGTATAAAATTATGTAAAAAACCTAAAAATTACAACCTAACCAAACTTTAATCTAAAATTGAAAATAATTTATATTTAAAAATGTTTTTAACACTTAAAATGTTATGTTTAAGGTTTGTACTTCTTGTCTTTATTATTCTCACTAACTATTTGCAATGCATAATGTTATATAGTGTTGCATTGAAAAAGTCTCATCGTCTAACACTCTTTTGAAATATTTCACTATACAAATGTACGGCACTATAAATGTCTGTATGCCAAAATGTTCCATGTGTTGTTCTTATTATGAAACTTGTAACATAAAAAATGTCTAAATTGTCCATATTATAACCCTTTTATTAAATTTTTGTATTTCCTGCATTCAAAAACTAATCATACATTATCCCTAACATAATCCTAACTATATAGTTCATGTTTAAACACCTGTAAAGTGTTCACTTGCCAAATTATCCTTGAAAAATTGACTTTTATTGCAATAATTGCAATACTAAAATGACTTTACGAAAATGGTTATATTTAACATTCTTGACAATTTTGTTAGCAGCAAATTGCTTTTTGTGATAAAACCAAACTAAGTAAATAACATTCAGACTAATTTGTACCAAACAAATTTATTTTAATCACATCGTGAACCAGATTTATATAAAATAGTGTCTTGCACATGTATCGAGCTAGAAATCACCCCTTTTTATTACCCAAATGTTATTTAAGCTGTCCGATACTTCTATTACCTCTTCCTGAACATCTCAATATATATATATATATATATATATATATATATATATATAATTTTGACCAAAAAATTTGTAATAAGCAACTTAAAAGCCCATAATACCTAAATTTGAGTCATATCGGTTTTTAAACACGATAATCTCCCATTTTTGATCCGCCCTTTTGAATTACTCAACTTTGACAAATGAGTTATACTTAGCAATTTTAAAAACCCCCAATACCCGGCTTTCAAAAAAATCGGTTTATAAACTAAAAACGGTGCGCCACTGATTATTATTCTTTATTTATTTTGAAATTATATAAAAAAAGTGTTAGTTTGGTTTTATAATTTTTTTGTAACTTTATAAAATTTGAAGCAATGATTTCTTTTTAATTTTCAAAGCCCCAAAAAATGCCCCCCCCCCCCACTGGTTGGATTTTCCTCATTATTGAACTTGATCTAGATATTATGGCAAATAATTTTTGTACCAATTTCACATCGATAGCTTTAATGGTTCAAAAGATATCGCGCGCGGGTACGCACGCGCGCACCCACACACGCGCACACAAACACACGCATACACAAATGCATGAGAACGCGACGCACACACACACACACACACACGTCGGGAAATGCAAAAAATTGAAAATTTAAACCAATTATATAGCTTTCTTTTCAAACATAAGTATACGAGAAAGCAAAATAGAGTATATCATTATTTTTTTACCTTTTTAACTCTGGCTGAAAAGTATAAATTTAGGCAGTATTCTCAGCTAAAGACTTTTATTTTAAAAAATGTATATAATAAAGGCATCTTTAAAATACAAACTTAATTGGATTTTAACTCTTTATCTCAATCCAAATCGGAGTTACAGTCCATTTTGTAACCGTAAACTAGCTGCCAAAATTTCGGAAAATAATTTTTATCTCAAGAACCGTAATAGATGGGCATGGTATAGCTCCAATAAGAAAGATTGAAAATTATTGTTCCCATCCAAAAATTCAAAACTATATAGGGTGTTCCATAGAAAATAACAAAGTAGATGTCGACTTCTCGTATAACCGGAAGCGCTACGAGCCTGGAAATATTTTAGTTGAATAGAACGCAATCAATTGTACCTGATTCTAAATTTAAGTTTTTATTTTGGCCACAAACCCATAAATTTCTAATGAACGGTCTCCCTGAGACACCCTGTACGCATGTTTTCACTTATGACTTTGATTTTTGCGAAAGTTACCGTTACAGTTTGAAAATAAATACACATTTTTATACATAGCATTGTGCTAAATGAGACTTCATTTCCTCACGCGTCTAGGAGTCCATTAGCTTTTAATGCACTGTTTATCTTTTTATTTATGCATTCAATTTAGTAATGTTTGTAATAGAAATGGACTCAATAGTGAAAAGGTGCAGAAATATTCTTCTACATCTAACAGATATTACAAAAAAGGAGCATCTCTTTTCTTTATTTACTTTAAAATGCAATAGTGTTCTTTAATTAAAATAGTAACATTGTATCGGATGTAATTATATTTCTTTTTTTATTAACCATGTAAATTGTATCTCATACATCCATTAAAACTTGTCAATGTTTTTATATTGACATAGTAATTTGCGACTATAAAACTGCAATCAATTTATTTTTAAACTTTATTATGCCTTCTATGTAAATTAGAAAGTAATAAATACTGGACATTCATGACAATAGTGTTAGGTATTACTCCCAACTATTTTTTAATTACATACAATAACACTTAGAAGACTTTTTGGAGTACGACTGAACGTAACGTAAAAGTAAAAACGTTATATCAGATGTTATGTTTTTGTACCTAATAATGGGTATCACTGTTAACAGAATAGGAGTAGACCCGGAATTTAAGCGTTACATTAGCACTAGGCTTCGCGTAAGCTTATTAAAATAAGCAGGTTGCCAACTGAACTCAACGAAGACTGTCGATGTTCGTAGTAAAATGCCAAGAAGCTGAAAAGTTGCTTTAAAATTCACACTTACTTTTAAGTAAAAATGAAATTCGATTATATCACAGGCGCCACTACTATCGTAAAATAAGATAAGTGCCCACTCGATAAATTCCTAAATCAATTTCAAACACAAAATTCGTAACATTTACGTTAAACTTCCAAAAGCACGATATAAGTTGGTTAAATTAGCTCTTTAAACTTATTTGAACCGTGAATAATAAACATGAACACCAAATACAAAAAGACAAAACCCAATACATTAAGAAAATTAATTAGGTCATTATATTTGCTCTACGCAATTAAAAAGGCAATCTAATTACTATTCAGCCTAATACATTTGATTATAATTAAAATAAATTATCCAAACTAATAAAATTGTGATATAGTTATTCTCAACATCCTGTACACATGAATTTTGTTCATCAGAAAATGTGCTAAAATCACTGTGTTCAATCTCAAATTCAATAGAATCTATTTCATTTTGCAATCACTAACTTATCCAGGTATAGAAAAGATTATTGCGGGTTTGACTTATAATAAACTAGAAAGAAACCTAGTAAGTATTATATGAGTGTGAGAGAGACATGTTGCCACATCATCTTAATTGCTTCGGTTTCGTTAGAAACCAAAGCAATTAAGATGATGTTGAACAGTCACGTGTTTTTTGAAACTAATAAGTAAATACTTTACACTTAAACATTAAATATAATACCTCAAACATCGAAGTTTATTGTAATTGCGAATTTATGATATGGTTCGATTACTACTCGTAAGAACAACCAAGAAGAAACTTACGAGAGCTACAAACAAGAACATCATCATTTACATTGATAGTATAACTTAAGTTTAACTTTAGCATTATGATTCTTATTGAAAAACCAACTATTTTTAAAAATTAACAAAATACACCTTTTTCAAAACTCTACATTATAAGATTTTCGAAAAGACCTACACCTTGCGCGAGGCAGAAAAATATTATCGCGGGTCTGACCTACAATAAGTAAAACAAAGACAGTACAATCAGTTCACGTGCTAAGTGAGATAGAATACACAACAAACTAAAAGCGCTGATGCCATACATGCGTCTTTTGAGTAGGCTAGTATCAATGGCAAATTAAGGGCGGAATTCAGAGAGCGTCCTAATTTCAAACTCACACTCAACGGGTTAGTTACTAATTATTGACTCAAGTTAGTGCGAATCCTCCTCACCCTCATGTTTGGTATTCAGAAAGTATGAGAAATAAGTAACTAATTTAAGTTAGATTTGAGTATCTAATCTGTCAAAAATGTTGTTAGGGGAATGATTGGTAACGAAAATTATAGTAAGTAACTAAAGCCGTTAACTTCAAACCAATGAAACCTTTACTTGTGTTTATTGATTGTTATTTTAATTTTTGTTATTGCTATCATTGTTGTTATTCGTATTCTTGTTGTTTTGCAATGGCTACTAAAAGGTCTTTTATGACCGGAGATGAAAAGATCTTTGTGAAAGAACTAGTAACCCGCCATATTAATATCATCGAAAATAAAAAAACCGATGCTGTGTCTGTTAGCGAAAGAAAAAAGATATGGCAGGCAATCGCAAAGTAGTTCAATGCAATGGGCGAGCATTGTAATGTGAGATTTAATTTCTGTGTAATAGCATCATAATTTATTGACAATTAAACATTTTAGAGAACACCAGACCAACTCAGGAAATGCTGGGAAAATATGAAGACCCGCAGAAAGAATGAGTTAGCTACTGAAAAAATAAATCGAATGGCAACAGGTGGGGGCCCATACAAACCTCCCCCCGATGACGAAGACGCTGTGGTGGACATCTTCAGTTCAGTAGACATAGAATTAAAAGATGTAATCGACAGTGACACCGTCATAATGGTAGGTGTCCCTGAAACAGGGGGAACACATCCTGAAGTATTAACAAGAGAGGACATCTCATCTGTGCCATTAAATGCAGATGGTGAAGCCAAAGGTAATATAAAATGGTTGCTTTATTGTTATTGAAATAATATTTAAAATAAAAGTACAATTATGTATTCTTTAAAATTTTATTTCAGATGATTCAGATTTGCCTGTGGAAGTGTTGCCGACTCCAATAGAGAAAAAAAGAATGGTATACGTCAAGAGGAATGGCAATCGAGAGGGAGCTTGACATACGTATTGCTCGTACAAAGAGAGCCATCGAGCAGGACGAAGAAATACACAAATTAAAAATTGAAAAACAAAGAATTGAAATCGAAATTGCCCTTGAAATTTTAAAACAGGAGAAAATAAAAACAAAAAAATTATTGGAGTAAAATAATTTAATAAATTTCCTAAGTATAATTGTAATTTTAATTAGCAAAATGCTTTGTTATAAATGCAGCACGAATTGCATTTCCCGGTATGTGTACAGGTGCAGGTGGGTTGGGTACTACATTGTTCGCCATTTGGTATGGGATATGTTGCTCTCCTCGATGTATTGCCATGTTGTGTAAGACAGCCGAAGCTGCAATTATTCGGGTGGTAGATCGAATATTATATTGCGACTTGTGTGTTAAACAACGGAATCTGCCTTTCCATATTCCAAAGGTTCGTTCGACAATATTTCTTGTAGTAATGTGAGAAGAGTTGTATCTCATTTCGGGTCTTGTTGTTGGATTTAAAAGTGGTGTAAACACATGGCTGGTTTGTGCATATGCACTATCCCCTAATAAAATACCCGGTAATTCACCACGTTGTAGACGCATGCAAGCAGAGCTGCTATTAAAATCCTGCTGTCGTGTGCAGAACCTGGCCAACGAATTACTATATCTAGAATCTCGGAACGGGGCCCAGCAACCACTTGAACGTTTAACGACATCCATCCCTTGCGGTTTCGATACACTTCAGCATTTGGACCACCAAGGTTTTTTATTGGAATGTGGGTTCCATCGATGCAGCCAATTACTCCGGGAAATCTCGCAATTCCGAAAAACATTGTTTTCATATTTTGAAAATCAACATTGTTGATAGGAAAAAGCGCATATTGTCCCAGATGTTTTGATAATTACTCACTAACTTCGTTAATGATTCGAGACATTGATGACTGACTCACACTCAAAAGATCACCACAAACTCTCTAGAAGAATATATTACTAATCACATATTCAACAATGTTTTTATTTACTTGATAGTTTTCAGTTGCAAAAAACCGAAGTGCACAATAGATTTTTAAAATTGGTGGTACTGGGACCCCACGGTTGTTGATATTTTCACCCATAGGATATACCAAGGGCAAAATAATGTCCATGATGGTATGCCTTGAAAACGTACTCTCTGCATTAGTTCCGTATTAGAATACCGTTCTAGCGGATTGTCATTATCCCGCAATATAATTCTATATAAACACATGTATTAGACAGAAATTTACTCTGCTTTTTTCATTGTTTCTCACCTAGGCACCACCAAATATGGATCTTCCTCAACATAACGAATAAACTCGTCAAAATCGTTATCCATAATATACGTATTACAATAAACACTAAACAAAAATAGCTACACCCTACTAAACTACCACAAAAACTATCAATATGTGAATACACCTACACCTACCTCTACTAAACTATAATTATGTTAGAACAGTCACCTTACTACAAAACAATGTTAAATAATATGAATGCTATTAACTACCTCCTACACTCATATTATATACTACAGTAAAAAACACAAAAACTACAAATTACTAATCATGAAAATATATTAAGCTACTGTCAACAAAAACACCCATACATTCACATGCAACATAACCAAATATTTCGAATTAGGGAAAGGTGAGGGTGGTCCAAGCTGGGTTAAAATCTCTCTCAACTTTCACTCACTAGTTAGGAACAATTTAGTCACTCATTGCGCTTAATTCGTTTCTGAATACAGTTTAGTAAGGTTAGGGAAGTATAAGCAACGAATGAGTAATTTTGACACGAAGTTTGTCCAAATTGTTAGTACGTTCATGCCTGTAGCCAGAAATTGGCTGGGGTACGTATCCCCAAACAAAAAAGTCGTTCGGCGCGATATCAGGTGAGCGAGGAGGATATTTAATAGTACCTTTTCCATTAATAATACGGTTAGGGAACGTAGTTTCCAAAAACTGTTAAACTCTTATTGTAATATGAGCAGGACAGCCATCTTCTTGATACCAAACGTCATCAAAATTTATATTGAGGCGTTGAACAGCTGGAACTATCTGGTTTCTCAACAGTTCTAAATATTTGTCCGCATTCAAGTTTCCGTTGATAAAAAATGGACCAATTATGCAATTGCCTAAAATTCCTGCCCACACATTAACTTTTTGGGGATATTATGTCCGGTAAGGAATACTGATGTGTTTGTTTTCCCGAGAGTAACCAACAGTGACAGACGGATTGTGATGGCCATGTAAGTTAAAAGAACACTCGTCGGTAAACAAAATATTTTCAATAAATCTTTCGTTTTCATTGGCCCAATTCAGCATATCTTCCCAAAATTCCATAAGCTTCTGATGATCTTCTGGAAACATTTCTTGTGTAGTTTGCAACTTATAGCAACGTTATTTATTCCTTTTCAAGATATTGCGAATTGTTTTTGATTCAATATTCATTTCGTCAGCAACTTTTGCATTGTTCCACGGGAAATTAGTTTCTGCTAACTACACACTGCAATTTCTTGGAGTTTGCGCTCTTCGTTTGTTTAAGTTACGCCAGATTGCTCACCATCATTACCATCAATGCTACTGAATTTTCTACAATTATTTAAACATCCACATCTTTCAAATTTACAAACAGTACGCACAATCGTATTTTCTGATGGAATTGGTCTGCCCATTATTTCTTGTGCAGTGCTTCCTGAGTAATACCACTTAATAATCTTCAGTGGAATACATGAGTATTGTGTCGGGCTTGCAAAAACACTGATTTTCAATTCTCGTTGACAGTAGCAATTAGATGTGTCATTGATACTAGCCTTTTAGTTTGTTGTATATTCTATCTCACTTAGCAAATGAACTGATTGTACTGTCTTTGTTTTACTTATTATAAGTCAACCCGCGATAATATTTTTCCATACCTGTATATTAAAATAATCGGGTGATTTAGTTCACGCAGTTTACGAGACAACCGCTTTATGGATTTCGATGATTTTTTTTTGTTATGAAGGTAATTTTGCGTAGAAGGAAATGACGGAGCCAGAATTTTAAATAAATGTAAAAATTAAACATATATGCTTGACAATGCTTAAGCTGTATTATCGATATTTTTACAGAAGCGGGCGGCTTTGGAATTTTTTACGTTAACATATATATTAATACACTATCTGATATGAAGTTTTAAACGTCATTCTGACGTACATTATTGTTTTTGTTTCTACAATGTTGTAAATTTAATTTTAACCGCAAAATTTTGCGGGAGACATCTCGTTAATAATTAAGTTAGATAGCAAATTTCATAATTATAGTTTAGAACAAAGAAATTGTAACATGCGCCACATTAAATTACAATTGTTTATTTTTTATAAATAGGACAGTACAATTACTATAAATAGTTGTGATATTATATTTAATAAACAGTATTGACCTAAATCCCACTAGTTCAATTACACGAGATTAAACATGGTCCTTTGAGCCACCAAGATCGGCAATCAGTGGAAGGAAATATACTCCATGGAGTCACCACCGTCGGCAACAAGCAGTGAAAAAACCCTCACCACCGCCGGAAAGAAGAACAAAAATTTACAATCCGTCAGTACTACGTAAAAGGTGCATCCCAAAACAGAAAAGTCGTCCCTCTTGAAACTGTAAGGATTTACGCCCCTTACAGAAGAGAACATCCTAGAAAGCAGCGGGTAAGAGCTTACATTTCGGTTTTTTAAGTAAGCGGAATTGTGTGAAGAGTTCCTTTACCCTCACAAGCATAGAAACTGTGAGAAGAACAGATCCTCACAACGCAGGAAGAATCAACCCCGATCGAGGGAAATTAAGAGGCCAAACGAGAGTCGGCCAAGTAGTAAATCGAAAAGGAAGGCTCAAACCAAATTTAACCCCTGTTAGGAAAAGATACAGGCAGAAATTAAAAGCAGTGGGTAAGAAATATTAACCTTTGTAGGAAAACCCATATAACAAAAGTGGAAAGATTGTTAGCAAACATGAAATAAAAAGAAAAGAAAAGAACGATGTATCTACATAAACGAGCGCCGTAGTAGGTTGGAGGCATGGTGGGAAAGAGCATTAAGTACGCATCGGGAACTATTAAAACTGCAAATAGAAGATCATGATTACCAACCGTCATAATATTTTGAACAGTTTATTTACTAAGGTATACAATAAGATTAAACATCACCTGATAGACCTAGAGATATCGGCCACCACGCAAAGGAATGAGACAAGGAACAATCACAACGATTGAAATTACAAGACATCCAGATTCAGTAATTAGAGTCTCTACTACAACGAGTAGAGAGAAATGTGGAATACTGGAAGTGGTAAGATGGGGAAGACAAAGGAGAAGACAGTGGCACAATCACGTGAGAAGAATGAATGAAAACAGGTTACCGAAAGTAGGAAAACCAGCAGCAAAACGCCTCCCAGGTAGACCCCTAAGAGACAGAGGCACAGCTGACAGTCTACACCGCAAGAGATGATGCAATGCAACGTTCGAAATTAACAGATCATCAGATCTCAACAAAGAGTAATAAGGATAAAGAAACAAGGTTGGTTGCTTAATTTTCATGTATCCTTAAAACCCCACAAATCAGCAAGAAGGTGGCATTACGGTCAGTTTTGGCGTTGAGTATGAGTCAAGCAAAGAAGTTGGGGTAGCTGAACATATGAAATATATAAAAATTTTATCAACGAGAAGCTATTTTGGTATACAGGGTTGGGGTAAAGAATGAAACCAAGTAAATATCTTTAAAACGGAACGGACGATATCTTTGAAATTTTTCAGGTAAGTGCAAGGGCGCAAAATGCGTCTGATGTACTTTTTTTTTAATAATATACTTCCGGTTTAACCGGAAGTGTATTGGGACACCCTGTATATTTTTGCAGATTTTGAAAGATCTTGTTATTTCGAATTCGTACATACTGGGTTTAGTGGAAATAATTTGTAAGAACGAGAAATAACTCACTTTTAGTTGTAGAATAACTAAATTTGTTTACTTTAGACTAATGAGAATAAAAATGTAAGCAAAACTATTTCAGATGTTCAAAATGCTTGCAGTTCACCTCCTGACAATATACCAGCCTATTAACAAATTCTTACGTCACTCTTTCCAAGACTTCTCCACGTAGTAGTTCACATTCATCAATAATTCTTTGTCTCAATTCCTGCAAGCATATTGGTCGTTTAACGTAAAACGTCATTTTAGATAACCCCAAAGAAAAACCTAATGGGCTAAGATCCGGAGAATGAGCAGGCATTATGAATCCTCTACGTCCAATCCATCGATTTGGAAAATTCCATCAGAAAATCTAACCCGTCTATCATAGTGGGGAGGTGCTCCATCTTGTTGAAACCAATCATTTTAATGTTTTTGTTCAAGTATTCTCTGATTCTTGGATATATTTTTATTTACTTAAATTTCACATGGAAGGTTACATAACTACGATGATTGGAAGTTAGGAGCTGTTATGGCAGTAATAATTTAGTCCTTTTCATATTATATGATCTAGGTGTTTACATTTTTGTGAATATCATTGCGTTTACTTTTGATTAAGTCTTATTAACATTATGGTTCTTTTAGTTTATATTTATGGTTTATTTATTTACTTTATTGTGAAATTAGTTTTATTGACTATTGACTAGTAGATACTATTTGATACAGTATTTTACATTTTTGTTATATGTACTCTTTTGATTATTCTTAACAATTTTATGAATTATAACGACATTTAATTTTATTATTATTGATGACAATTATAACGTTTGAATGTTATTTAAATCATTGTTCAACAGACAATAAACTAAATTTAATCATTCATAAATTCTAATGTATCATATTAGTTAAAAATATTTAAGAGATTAAATCGACTATTACAGATATTAGGGAATGTATTCAAAATACTGGTCCTTTAGGTACCGTATTTTTGGCAGTGCCTAATTTCGGACAACCGAACGTAAAATCAAATTTACTGGCACTGCCATCTCGTAGCCGATACCTGAACATTTTTCTCGTAAATGTGATCACTGTAGTTCGAGTAGGAAATCCGTTGCTATCGTCGTGCAATTTTGTCAGAAAGGTGAGTTTATAAAAAAAAGTTAATCATGATTTATAACTAGTGTAGATCTTTAACCCTAAGAACATGGATTAAAATAAGCAATTCTTATTCAAACCTGAGGTATAAACTATGTTTGGGGCAAGTTTGAGGTTAAATTTTATTTACCGACAGTTGTATGTATTTTTTTTATAAATAATCGTTCTTCTGTAGGGTAAATTCGTGCACCAAAAAATGGCCAAACTACAAACGAAGGTTGAGGGGAAGGCCATACAAGTACTATAACGCCGAAAAAATTTATTTAGCGGTTAGCGATGTTAAAAGCTGAAAGTTACGTATACGGGCGGCGGCCGAAAGTATGGGGTGCCAAAATCAACTATTTCGGACAAAACTAATAGTAAACACCGCAGTAATCCAGGGCGCTCTAAGGCTTTAAGTAATGAGAAGAAAAATTTTTGATTGAGGGAATAAAGAAAATGGTGGAGTGGGAGATTGCCCTTCATATGAGAAATATTAGGGAGCTAGTCTATATATATATATATATATATATATATATATATATATATATATATCAAATATAGTTAACTGGACAAACAAATTAATGCATCCAGATTAGAGTTTAAGGGTTCAAAATATTCTAAGAAATGGATTCGAGAAATTTTATTTTCATATCACAATCGCGATGAGTTATCCTCTACGCTATCCTAAAACAAGTAGTAAAGCGGCATTTACATGACTTTTAATTTAAATTATAGCTTTAAAAATTATTAGAGATTTCACCTACCAAATATAGTTAACTACGACGAAACAAATTTTTCCGGTGATCCAAAGAACGTTAAAGATGTAGTTAAACGGGGTTCAAAACATGCAGACAGGATTGTGGATTCCTCAAAATCGAGTGTATCCGTAATAATAGCAGCGGCTGGTTCAGGAAAACCATTGGCACCTTATATTGTGTATAAGGTCCCGCACCTATATCCTGCTTGGTTCAAGAATAGACAGCAAACAATCGAAACAAAAGCGGCTGGTTGGACCAAACCATTATTGAAGATTGGTTTAGAAAAATAGCTCTTCCGTATTTTAGAGAACTGGATGGAAAAAAATCCTTATAGGGGATACGCTCTCCAGTCATGGTCTTGCATACATTCGTGGAAAATAATATAGAATTTTATTTTACTTCCGCCCAATTCGACACACTTGTGTCAACCGCTAGATGTTTCGTTCTTTCATCCACTCAAGAACACTTGGAGAAGGGTTTCATCTGAATAGAAAAAATCGAACAGGGGTGTATTCCCAAACAGTGAATTCCCTACACTTCTGGACGAAACATTACAATAAGTTGGAGCGAGTGTTAAAACAAATATAAAAGCTGGATTTTTAGCTTCAGGAATTATACCTGTGGACAGACAACGGATTTCGAAGCGATTGCCTTCCGATGCGTCTGAACAAATGCCACATACTGAAACCTCTCGGACCTCAGCTTTGTCGGTTTCTTAGATAAAACTAGAAATAAGAACCCACCTTTAAGAAAAAAATCGAGGTAAAAAATTAAACATTGTTCCTGAAAAACGAATAATTCCAAATAATTAAACTTCTGAAAGTGAAAATGTCCTTGAAGTATCTGACTTAATTTCTAACGACACTTCCAGTGATAGTTCTGACATTCCCAGTGACAATTTTGATATTCCTGATGTTCCCAGTTATAATCCTGAAGAGATTCTGGAATCTGAGGACTTCCACTAATACAATACGTGATAGCAATAATGTAAGTAGTAGTAGTAGTAGTAGTAGTAAGTAGTAAGTAGACAGAAATAAACGAAACGGAAGAATGTGATATACTTTTACCAAATAAACGTATTATAGTAAGATTTGAAACTTCCGGAAAAGAATAAAAGAACAATATATTACATATGGAAAATTATTGAGATATTTGAAAACAATTTTCATGTTGAGTTTTGGGGGAAAAAGGAGAGCGACAAAATTGGAACATATTTTGGATATCCGATTATCAAAGATAAAACTTAACTCAACTTAACCTTCACGCCATTCCCTTGCGGGGTAGGAAAAGCAATCCTTGCCTCTTATTTATTTTTCATTCACAATCTTTCTCCATACTTTCCTACCTCCGCATACTTCCCTAGCTTACGCAAGATTCATACATTGTCTCTGACATGCCTTTTATTTTTAAAACTCCTTATCTTTATTTCCTTTATCATACATTCTACTGCATGCAGCCAAGTTTTACTACCAGACGCTTTCCTCTAACCTCACCCACATATATTTGCTTCGTTAATCTTGCATTGTTTCATTTTCTCAATCATCGTCTTTTCCTCGCCACACTCTGTCATTATGCATTCATTCTTTATCTTGTCCCTGACATAACCATTTCCACTTCCATACAGTACTAATGGGACAAACACGCCATTATAGATTGCTCGTTTCGCAGCTAGGTTCATACTTTCATTTCTCATTATCGTCCACATACTTCCAATCACTTTGCTTCCAGCATTGACCCTTCGTCCAATCTTGCCCTCCATTGTACCATCTGCAGTAAACATTCTACCCATATATACCAGCTCGTCCACTTGCTCCACAATTTCATCTTGCAGGGTAAATACTCTACTCTCCTTTCCACCTTCTCGATTGAACACCACAATCTTAGTTTTGTTCACGGTTACCTTTAAGTCCATGCTCTCACAGACTGTATCAAATTTCCTCAGAGTGGTTTGTAGCTGATCCGCACTGTCGCTTAATAAGACTGTGTCATCTGCATACACCAGAAGTCGTACATTTACGTCACCAATTTGTATTGGTACATGCTTGTCTAACACATTTATCCATGTGACATCACGCAGTCTTGCCGCATTCCTTGCTCAATATTAAAGTATTCACACGCACCTCCTCTCACCCTAATAGATGCCCGACTACCGTTGTATACTGCGCTTATTACGTTTATTAGACCTGGATTTACGCCATATCCATTTAATATTTCCCACAGCTTCTACCTATTCACTCTGTCGTATGCTTTCTCCAGATCTACAAACACACAGTACAGCTTCCTTTTACCTAAAAACTTTTCGATCACCTGCTGGAGAGCAACCATCAGATCAACACATCCTCTCCCTGGCATGAAGCCACCCTGCACATCCCAAATCTTACTTTGTGTAGTTTCTCGTACTCTATAAATCAGTATTCTTCAAAATAGTTTATCAGGTACACTGAGCAAAATTATTTCTTTGTAGTTCTTGCAATCACTCTTGTTCCTATTACTCTTATAATGTGGTACAATGATCGCGCTCTTCCAATTCCTCGGAACTTTTCCACACTTAAGGCATAGGTACATGGAATAATTCACACAATCTTCGTATAAGCTTTACACCTCCATACTTTAGCATTTCACCAGTGATTTCGTCTATGCCTGCTCCTTTACCCTTTTTCAACCTTCCTACCGTTTCCTCTACCTCATTTACCCCAATATTCTTCTCAGTTTCATTCATCATTTCTTCTATATTCTCCTTATTTAACCCTTCAGTTGTACTTTCCTCACTACTGTGTATCCTTTCGAAATATTCTTGCTAGCATTTTTCACTTCACAATCATCCCATACCATTTTGTTTCTCGTATTCATCACTCCTCCAGCGTTCTGTTTTGTATTTTTGACCCATTTCCAGAAGAGTTTTTTGTTTACCTCAAAATCATTCTGCATTTTCTCTCTTTCCACAGCCATCACTTCCTCTTTACTTATTCTTACTACCTCCTTCGCTTCTTTGTTTCTTAATCTGTGCACCTCATACAATCGCTTTTTCTATCTCATTTTTTGCCATGTAGGCATCTTTTTTCTTACTTACCTACTGCCTTTTTTACGGATTCATTCCACCAAGCACATTTTTTCTGTGTACCTACAGTTGCTCTTCCACATATCCGCACGGCACAATTGAAACACAGTTTTTCAAGCTTATCAATGCACTTTCAACGTTAGTGTCTTTTATTTATTCGTTCCATACTAGTTTGTTAACTAGCGTTATTTAACATGTCAAATGGAGAAAGTTTACAAATTTTTTATTACCCCATATAACTTATTTTACACTCACACGAAATAAGTATTTTAATTTCCTTTGTATACTTGCTTTCACATACACCGTTCTCAAACAATATGAATTTTGAAAATCTTCAATTTCATATTTTTATTATTGGTTTGAGTGGTGGCCTGTCTCTTTAGGAGATAACATCTGGGGTTAAAATTTAACCAGTACCTATTTAATTTTCCTATAATTCATTATAATTATGTTCTATAGCTTCATCTAGTTGCTTATTGTTTAGCGGTAGATAGGGTTTTATATTTTCTGGTGAGCCACGGCCAGTGCTTTCGCAAGATAACTTATCTGACGTTAAGATAAAATGTTAACAATTCCTGTATGATTTCACTTACAGTAGCTTTATACTATTATACCTGGGTTGTCTGATGATCAGGCGTTCATCCCATCACATTGGCAATTTTACTTATATCGTACACGTAACATATACTTTTTTTAGTAGTAGTGGCAATTTATTACATTTAGTTTATTTTGGTTCGAGGTGACTTGTCACAATCAAGAATTAAGAAACAAGTACAAAATACATAGAAGATGTTGGAAAATATTGCTTGTCAATCAATTCTTGCTATACTTAATATTCCTTCTACAACATTTCAACCACTCTTGTAGATGACTGCCATTATCAATATATTATGTACCATAAAGAACTGTCAAAAAATTTTGCAATACATTTTTACAATTCACAATAATCACACTTTTTGGTTTTCAAGTTAAAGAATTATTTCTGTCAGTGGTTTGTTTTATTTCATGATAACCACCAGAGACAGCTACTACTAACTGACACCACTAATTCTAACATGAAAATTGATATGAACCAGACAAATTTGCAAAATAAATAAAACTCAGGAGGTAATGCTTATTACAGACTCGTTTAAATTATGTAATGTGCTTCTTACCACCCTCATTGTTACATATTATACTATACATTATCAAGTAATACAAAATACAATAGAAATAACTACAAAAATGCTGAAATATTTTTATTATCACTAAATTTTTCTATGTACAATAAACGAACTATTTTAAAATGATATGGTTTAATGAACAACATGCCAATGATTTAACACAATGTATAAAATAAATTTATAATAAAAGATGAATTGAGAATTCTGGACGGTATTTTACCAATAAATTGTAAGAGATGTCTTACAATTTTTCTTACAAATAATTCGATTACCATTTGTTTTACATATATAGTTTACACAAAGTAGACTAGAGAACTGTAAAAAATATTTCTTTCATTTATATAAATAAAAATACTTTTACGGTAAGTATACAAAGTTTTAACAAACATCCATCCAGCGGAATACACAATAAATACTAGACACTATTTTAACTAACTTTACATAGGATTTGTCATGCTCAGTGAGAATTACAATTACAAATAGTGCTTTCATTTTCTACATTTCTTTTAAATTACACATAAAACATCTACACCTATTAAATTTATAAAGTAGAAAGTTTCTCTTTTATAGCACCCCATCTAATAAATGAAGAAAATTAATATCACAACAATTTTTCGGTAACACAAAAATTCAGTCTTACTTCATAATAGTTGACCAAATTTTTTATTTTTAATTCATATTTTACTAAGAAAAATATTTTTTAATTTTCCCTTTTATAATTATGAGGTGCAAGTGCATTTTTTTATTATAAATTATTTACACCATTATTCTGGAGGAATCACAAGTATTTGTTTTTTAGCTAATCTATTTTTTATACCCTAATTCAGCTGTTAAATAATACTATTATTGCTAATAATAAGATTGTTTTTATACTTGTTGATGATAACTTTTGAGATGAATTGTAGGGATAAGAGAGACCTTCTGTGTGAAAACCTTCTATGTGAAAACCTTTTTGCCTACAATCCTCTGCACTAAAGTCCAAACAGTGCATCTAAAACAAAAAAATTATTGTTAATGTTTAATTTATGGTTGCATATTTTAAATACATAAAAGAAGTTGTGCTATTCAGAAATCTTCAATAAAAAAAAGTGCCTTTTTTTGTTGATAATTTAATTTTATACAGAGTAAATCAGGAAATAATATCGTTTGAGAAGCCTATCGGATACCAATCAAATAACACAAATTTCAAGTTGTGAACCAATCACGTTTCAATTAAGTGATGTATCATATAACACTTATCATTTCATGTTATCAAAAAGTGCAGGCAATTACACAAATAAATACAAAAACTAAATTATTTATTAAAATTAAACATACAGTTACAATATACTTATAGACAAGATTAAGTTTTTACACAGTTTTAGTTTTTCAACTTATGCAATAGTCAAGTAAAATATATTTCGTGCATAGGTCCTTTGCTTCGACAATACTGACGAAGAATGTATTCGAACTTGTTGCTTGAAAAAATTTGCACTATTGCTTCTCAGTTGTGCAAATTTTCGTCGCAACAAGCGCTCTAGAACGCGTTAGCGAGTTTTATCCGTAAGTCACATACACTTAATATATTACTGCTTGAAAATTCGTAAGTTCTTTGAGACTATTAATTTGACTTCTTCTATCCAATAGGGTTTTAGAAATAACTGTTCAACAACAGATGCCATTCCTAAATTAGTCGATAGAGTTCGATTTATTTCGAAGAACGTTATTTTCTTTGCTCTAACAACATTGATCTAATCATAGCTTTTGACCATATATCTTGATCTATTTTATTCAACAAAACTTCCTTTCTACAAATTTAGTAACGATACGATTTGCTTAGTTAATAGCTGCCTAATTGTAGCCAATATGTTCTTTTTAGAGAATTCGTTGAAATACTACAAAAATTGAATGAGGTGTTCCCCAAGGATCAGTTTGAGCCCATCTTATATATATATATATATATATATATATATATATATATATATATATATATATATATATATATATATATATATATATATATATATATATATATATATACCGGTGGCCCACCACATTCGCCTCGGTTTTCTACTAGAAATGAAAAGGGTTGGGAAATAATTTTAGCGCAGTCATATGTGGGTTCTTGAGGAGCATATTCCAAAATTATTGTTGATTATACAGGGTGGCACAAAAATAAAGTAGATATCAAAGTTAAATTTTTTCTTATGAAACACCCTATAATTTTTTATATTTTTAGATACTATAGACCAAATAAAGGTAAGTTTCTGTTACACTTCCTAAACCTAAAACTGATCGTTTCTGAGAAATTTTGAGAAAAATAAAAATACATATTGTAATTTACAAACTGCTTACACCCTGTAACATAGAACGAGCTGCTCAAAATTAAATCTACTGGTTAGCTGAAAGGTTAAGGTATACTACCATATAAAAGTTTTATTTCAAAATTATACAGAGTGGTGAAAAAAGTTGCTCCAAAGTTTAGGCACACATTTTATTGAATAACTTCTTAAAGTTAAATGGAACACCCCGTATTTAGTGGCTTATTTCGACGCAGAATTAGATTCCCTTTAAAACTATATTAGGGTTCCCTATGCCTATCTCTTATGCTTTTTACGCAAACGGCGTTTTTATATTTTACTTTTTATCTGCTATACCTATCCTACTATTTTTTTAATAATAGTAGGCTTTGGCCAAGATGGCGTTAATTATTTCGAAAAAAATGATTTGACAGTGACGCTACTTGTTAGTCAAACCATTATCGTTGTTTAAAGTAGTTTAAAATTGTTTTTCGAGATTGTTACATTTCATTAGTTAAAATGAGAACTTACCCCCAGGAATTGATATGATCTTGGTAATCGGTCAGTGTGAAGGAAACTGTTTATTAGCGTCAAGAGCCCAAAGGTATCCTAACAGGTATCATCCTAATAAGCGTTCATTGGAAAAGTTGTTGCAGCTTTTCCGAAGATCAGGCAGTGTGTCTTATATTAAGCCCGAACGACAAAAATCGGTTACCGGAAATAAGGAAAATGAATATTTAGTGATGGAATCTCTGGTAGAAGACCCTCAAAGAAGTCACCGAAAAATACATGAAGCAACTGGAATAAGCAGACAGAGCGTCCAAAGAATAATTACAAAAACACAAATTTTACCCGTATCACATACAACTATAGCAACAACTTTCTGAAGAAGATTATGATCGACGACTTAATTTTTGTTTATGGGTTCTAGAAAAGTTTGGTGATGATGAAAATTTTTTGAACACGTGCTTTTTTCCGATAAGTCAAGTTTTCATAACAACGGATTAGTTAATAGACATAACTTTCACTACTACAGTGACGAAAATCCTAATATTTTTAGAACCCTTGATCACTAGCACAGATGGTGTGTTAACGTGTGGGGTGGAGTAATCGGAACGCAAATGGTAGGTCCATACTTTTTTGATGGCCACTTAAACGGCGCCATGTTTCTTAGATTTATTAGGAACAATTTGCCTATACTATTGGAAACTATTCCGCTTAATATTCGTCAACGAATGTGGATGCAGCTAGATGGTGCTCCTGCACACTTTGATAGACGTGTTAGGAATGAATTAGATGGGCAATATCACAATAGATGGATAGAACGAGTAGGTCCACAGGACTGGCCAGCCAGGTATCTGGACCCAACAAATCTCGACTATTTTGTATGGGGATATATTAAAAATATTGTTTACAATACACCGCCAACGACACCTAACGATATGAAAGTACGAATAAGAGAAGCATTTCGTTCCATAACGCCAAATATGTTATCCAGGGTTCAGCAATCATTTCGAAAAAGAGTTCGCTTATGTATTGAGAATAATGGACACAACTTTGAACATTTATTAAAATAATAATTCTTTTACTATTTAAGTTTGTTAACCGTTCAATAAAATGCTTTAAAAAATGATTTTTAGATTTTCATTACAATACATTTACGATAAAGAAATTATTCATAAGTAAAATATAAAAACGCCGTTTGCGTAAAAAGCATAAGAGATAGGTATAGGGAACCCTAATATAGTTTTAAAGGGAATATAATTCTGCGTCGAAATAAGCCATTAAATACGGGGTGTTCCATTTAACTTTAAGAAGTTATTCAATAAAATGTGTGCCTAAACTTTGGAGCAATTTTTTTCACCACTCTGTATAATTTTGAAATAAAACTTTTATACGGTAGTATACTTTAACCTTTCAGCTAACCAGTAGATTTAATTATGAGCAGCTCGTTCTATGTTACAGGGTGTAAGTAATTTTTAAATTACAATATGCATTTTTATATTTCTCAACATTTCTCAGAAACGATCAGTTTTAGGTATAGGAAGTGCAACAGAAACTTACCTTTATTTGGTCTCTAGTATCTAAAAATATAAAAATTATAGGGTGTTCCATAAGAAAAATATAACTTTGATATGTACTTTATTTTGTGCCACCCTGTATATTCAAAATAATTTTGGAATATGCTCCTCAAGAACACACATATGACTGCGCTAAAATTATTTTTCATTTCGTAGAAAAATCGAGGCGAATGTGGTGGGCCACCCTGTATATATATATATATATATATATATATATATATATATATATATATATATATATATATATATATATATATATATATATATATATAGGCTGTGCAACCTCAGACCTGATGACACAAGGATGTCTATTTCTTTCAAAAACATCTCTGAATAATATGGACACCACTAAAAGAGCCTTCAAGAAGTGAAAAAGTACACTACTGCCACCAACCAGTTATCTTTAAATGACGATAAAATAACACAAATTATATTGGTTATTGATTATAAATTAACTTGGTCTGGTTAATTTTATTGGTAATAAGTTATGCAGTTTTCTTTACTTATTACGATTATTGTCACCTTCAATCTTATGGTTTACTCCTTTGGGGGCATTGTGGTGGTGCACCAAAATATTTCGGTTGCAGTGTAAAACGTACATATAATTGCTTCTGTGAATAATAGGAATGATTGGATTACCCCATTACATTAATGTATATATATATATATATATATATATATATATATATATGGTAAAGATAGAATTTTCAAAATTTGGTGAAAGTTGTACCATAAGCGAACACATATTCTGAAAATATTATTGACTATATAGGGTGTTCCAGAAATGTGTGGCTATATTAACTTACATTTTTTTAAATGGAACACACTGTATTTTATTACAAATTTGAATTCCCACGTTCAAGAGCTGTTCAAAAATATATGGTCTTACTAGGTTATACATGGTATTTTATAAGATATGGCCAATAGTGTACAAAAATTATCCCTAATCTGTCACCCCGCCAGTCACTAAATCTAGTAATGTGTGAAGATTTTTTCATTTGGTTAATATTGTGAGGTTATTAGGTTTTTAGAAAATAGGTTAGATTGTTATTTCGTATCTCTTGTAATACAGAGTGAAGCAAAACTCCAATTAAAGAATATCTCAAAATTTTTAAATAGAACACCCGGTATATTGTATTGTCACGCTCTGTATAGCTGTATAGCTACTTTCTAGCAATATAACTTTATTAATGTATTTTTTTCTCATTTAACAAATGTTCAAAATGGCTACCATTTCATTCTAAGCACTTGTTTGTTCTTTTAATTGGAGAATTTGCAATTTATACGGATGAAACTTATACTTCTTCATCACTAATTTTTTTACTAATATCTAACTGGTTACTTACAATTTTGTAACGCTACAGTGTGGATTTTGTATGATGGCACTATCAATTACCAATAAATTTCTAACTTATTTAACAATTCGGGAGGAATTATTGCAGCATATGCATTTCTTATTCTTATTCTCATATTTAAAAATTAACAAAAGCATTCTCTCTTGTTACTTAAAAGTGTGCTATGGAATAATGACAAATGTCAAAACGGCTAGTTAAATGATTATTATGTAATAATCATTTCAGTAGATTCTTACATCAATTTACATTCTTGATAATAGTTAATTAATTTAAAACCAAATGAATTTTACAAAAAAGAATGGTGGACATGATATTTGCATTAGGTGAATGCCATCGAAATAGCGTGCTTGAATTGCTTGATACAGATTATGTAAAAAGAGGAGAATTTTATAATTGGTTTAAAGTGCAGACTGAACCAGACTTTTTAAAATGTTTGCTACATTCCATAAGAATGACTTCGTCAATAGACGCAACTTTCATAATTATTGTGATGAAAACCCGAAAGATTTTAAAACAACATCCCATACTAAGTGGTCATTAAACGTGTGGTGTGGTATTGTAAGGGATAACGTTATTGGAACTTTCTTTTTTGATAGGAATATGAATGGACCTTGATTTTTTAAAAAAACAATTATAGACATTTTTGGAAGACGTTCCATTAAACATAAGAAATAAAATGTGGTTTCAATTAGACAGGGCTTCAATTCATTATGACAAAAGAGTTCGGCGATACTTAAATAGAAACTTTAGTGAGTGAGGGGTTGGACGAGGAGGATCAGCTTCTTGGCCTCCACGTTTACCCTGTCTAACCCCAACGGATTTTTTCTCTGGGGTAAAATAAAAGATATTGTTTATAAACAAGAAGCTACTAGTAAAGAGGATTTAAAAACAAGAATAATAAATGCATTTTCGTAAATTACTCCCGAACTATTAAATAAAGTTCGAAATTCATTTTTTAAAGATCAACAAGGTCTTAGAAGTAAACGATAGGCATTTGAACCTTTGTTAAATTAAAAAAAAAATCATAAATAAAACAAGAGAAATGCTTTTGTTAATTTTAAATATAATTGAGATAAGATAAGACATATGCATATGCTGAATAATTCCTAACTGTTAAATAATTTAATTTATATGTTATTGATAACATTATACAAAATCAACTGTAGCGTTAAAATAAGTAACCAGTTAGATATTAGTAAAATAGTATAAGAATATAAGTTCCATCCGTATTAAATTTCCAATTAAAAGAACACAAGTGCTTAGAATGAAATGGTAGCCTTTTGAAACATTTGTTCAATGATGAAAAATACATTAATAAAGTTATATTGTTGAAAAATATTGAAACTTTCATTTTCAAATTTATAAGCCTTGTCGCTTTTTTACAGTTTTAATGCATTTGTTAATAAAATTGACCAAAATACCTATATTTTTAATTTATATGTTATTGAATAAATATTATGAAAGAAAAAGACTTAATATACGCCAGACTACTGAGTAAATATAATATATTATTATGAGTTATAATAATAATAATGTCTTTATTATTTTGTTTGAATGCTAGAAATGGAAGAAATAATATATATATATATATATATATATATATATATATATATATATATATATATATATATATATATATATATTATGTATATATATACCTATCCAGATGTTCACACTAAATTCTTGTTGGAAATGTCTCGGGCGAACTACATGTGGATTTTCATGTGCCCAAACCGTGCTGGTTGTGAAAATTTACCACACCACGGCGAGTGAAGCAGGATTCATCGGTCCATAAAACATTATTTAAAAAACCTGGATTGTTATTATTTTCAGCAAGAAATCCATCGACAATACGCAACTCTACGTTCTGCATCCCCTGGTTGTAGTCCTTGAACAGGTTATAAATGGTAAGGATATCGGTGATCCCGTCTTAATGTTCGGTGAATAGTAGTATTGGAGACTCCACCTAAAGCTACGGATACTCTTCTAATGCTAGTTGTGGGATCTCTGTCGAATTCACGCAAAATTCGTCGTGCAATATTTCTTTGCTGCCTATGATTATTATTTTGACGACCATGCACATTATTTAACCCCTGACTTATAATTTGTTGGTGAACTCTTACAAATACTGAAGGATGCGGAGCTCTTCTAAAAGAAAATCTTCGCCTATATTCACGGGCTGCTGCTGCTGCTGAACTTCCATTTACAAAGCTTGATTAGAAAACAAAAATGGCATTTTAAAAGATCACTTTTGCAATAAAAATTAATACAACAAAATATGTAAATAAATTACATTCTTTCTTATGCTCAAGTCGTATTTAAAATAAAACGTGAGATTTGACATTTGATTCTTTTTTTTTATTGTTCTCTTCATGGTACACTATTTTTTGCGGGAGCATCAGACGTTCTTTACTTAGCATTTGGAAGCTGTTCATGGATTACAGCTAATTTATCTCAAAAACTATGCATTTTTCAAAAAAGTTCCTTAATCAAATCGGCAATCTAAATTTTTGGTTTTTAAGAGTTAGAGGCGTCGCATGAAAAAGTTCGGAGGGGATAAAGGGTGTACCACTCCAGAAAATGTACTGTAGATATTGATAAACGTTAAACTACTCTTAATATTGAGTTTAAGGAGTGAAATATGTGTTCTAAATTTGGATTTATTATTTTAAATAGTTTTGAAGATAAATTAAAAGAACTGAAAAAAAAATTAAAACTTTGAAACCCTGTATTTCCAAAATTAAGCGTTTGGCAACCTATGTTTATATGAACTTTTTGTCTTAATTTTAAAAGCTCTATCGACTATTAAAGTCCTGATACAAAAACTGGGAACACCCATATATATATATATATATATATATATATATATATATATATATATAATATATATATATATATATATATATATAATTTCAAGCAAATAATCCCAAGGCGCACTTCAAGTATGGGTGCGTAAAACCCTCAGTGTATTAGAGAACCGTCGTTTCAGTCTAAATTCAACGCAAATGTAAGGAAGTACTCTTTGTGGTTTTCATTTTTTACCTTTTAATTAAAAGTTTGAAACCCTGTATCTCCAAAACTAAGCGTTTGGCAACCTATGTTTATATGAACTTTTTGTCTTTATTTTGAAAGCTCTATCGACTATTAAAGTCCTGCTATAAAAACTAGAACACCGTATATATATATATATATATATATATATATATATATATATATATATATATATATATATATATATATAATTTCAAACAAATAATCCCAAGGCACACTTCAAGTGTGGGTGCGTAAAAATCCTCAGTGTATTAGAGAATCGTTGTTTCAGTCTGAATTCAACGCAAATGTGTGGAAATACTCTTTGTGGTTTTCATTTTTTACCTCCTCACTTAAATGCAACTTTATTTCGTAATTTTCTGGAATATTCGCTTCAAGAAGCGGCAAGTTCGGCAGTGCAAAAATCGAAAATGCATAAAACAAAAATTTGTTGGTAAAAAACTGGGCAAGCACGCTATAAGATCGAATATACAGTGACGTAACACAAAAAAATCCGATTGGGTAAAAGGGTGCGCAACTCCCCAAAATATCATCCGGTATACCGAGTGCGCCAAAATCGCTACAAAATAATGATCATCCCCCATCTCGTGCGCCTGCCAAATATGGAAATCTACTTATTTCCATTTAATAAAATTATTATTAATAGATGTAAATGTTGTCTTTATGTATGTAGAACTTATAATAATTTATAATAGCTTGTCTAATATTATAAATGATTTCGATAATAAACAACTTAAAAGTTATTGTAGGTCTTACTTAGCTGATCGCACTTTTTATTCAATAAACTTTTTAGATTACCTGTATTATTCACATCCTTCGTAACTGTGATACAATTCAATAACATCCGTTTGTGTTCTAACAGTTGTTTACATGGTGCGTAAGTGATCTCTTTTAGGGAGAAGGTTGTGTAAAGGTCAAGACGGAAATCTTCGAGCTAAAAAAAAAACTTATAGACAGTGTAATTTACGTTTTTCCTGCATCCCTTACAGTAAACCCCCCCAGTCACAGATAATTGCGGCAGTTATAAGTATCTCTAACCTGAAGGATGTACGTTGAATTAACCAGAGAGCAAAAAAAAGTTGGTGGTAGCATACATCCCTGAGAGCCTCCGCCATTAACTATAAACTTTTTCGATTCCAAAAAAGTTGCTTTTGCCAAGCTGAAACCACCACTTAAATTTCAATAAAATCAAAAAATGATTTGAGTTGCCCCAAGTGCACTTAAAAGTTGAAAATTTCATAAAACATCTCAAGTTTCGAATAAATTTTATGGATCTTAAATATTCAAAGTATTCAATGGAATACTGATTTATAAGTTTTTTACGATGTATTTAGGCTATGTAAAAAAAATCAAGTTTGTAAAATGAATCTTTGAAGTGCCCCAAAACAAATGATACAATGTAATATTTGAGTAATATTACATTTTTCCCGTATAAATTTTTTAAGGAATTGGTTTTGGTGTAGAAAAAATAATTATAATACGAAAAAATTCTTTTAATTAGGTAAATATAATGTAACAAAAATAAAAAGAAGTAGTTTGCCTCAAGATTGAACTGGTATTAAGTCTCAAAACACGGCATCTTCTTTCTTGAAACTATACGAATTCTTATGAATCCATCTCTGGCTTCAACTCCGCAGACAGCCTCAGAAGCTTCCGCTACAAGTTTAACACAACTTTCCACAGCTTGTGTGTGACAAAGCAAACTTGAAGTAAAACCACTGGATACAATATTCTGCAGCTCTTCATTGTCAAATTTTGCGAAAATTGGTGGCTCCGTCAAATTTACTGAGTTCCAGTCAATAAGGTCTTCATAGTTCTTGGCCTCCTCGAATTTCAATGGTGGAATTGAAAAGAACGGATGGTGTTCTTGAGTTGGAGAGTTCGACCTTTTAAAACCCTGCGGTATCCCAACTCTCTGATGATTCTTCTTTCATCACTTAACATGCATAGTATGATGTTTTCCGGGTGCGCAAAATAAGCATTACGCTGAATTACGGGGTCAACTATTTTTTTTAAATTGTCACTTAAGTAACGACTTTTTTCAATAGCACTCATAACATGTTTAGCTCCACTTGTGCACTTTGGATTTTTTTTATTTCGAACCACATAGGACCAGAAACCTTTACCACAAAAGTGGCCAGTACTTTAAGAATATCACTAGAACTTTCAGTAGAAATATACAAACGCAATATCCTGTTTGCTGCTGTGAGCCACCTTGAATGTGACATATTTGTTTGCTAAGACAGCAAGACAGGTACCTTCTGTAACTGCTGTCAACATATCAAAGAGATCTGATCTGTGCTTAGATCAGATTTATCATCAACTACTGCCAATATTGAATCCATAGGTTCAAAATTTACTATAAATAACTTTTCACAATCTTTTCGTTGCTTGCCGATAGGACCTGAAAACCCATCTGGTCCTGTAGTTTCTCCATCTAAATGTGTTAGTAAGCGACGTAATGGTGATTCATTTGCATGCAACTGACATATTAACCATTGCATGGATTTGTTCTGGTCAAGTTCTATAAAACGAATTACTCCACCTTTGGGACCAGTATTTAAAACAGTGCCATCACAGCCGATTGCTCTCATTTGTGATAAATCAACATCATTTTCCTTCAAGTGTTTCAAAACAGACTTTGCCACTGTCTCTGCTTCCCCTAATAAAACAGTTACATGTCCTATATAAACACGATTTGGTTCAGTGATAAGAGAGTAATGGGACTCATTTATTACTTCCTTATAAAACTTACCTCCCTTTTTATCTACTGAGATGGTTTGTCTTTCCTTCCATCAAAGTAAAGACGAAGGATCCAATTCAACATTCTTTAAATCTATGTGAATTGTTGATCTTTCTCTCTGAACTTTAGATATGTCGACTACTAACGTGGTATCGTCTTTACTGATGACTCCAACATCTTGTAAAACCGCTGAAGCGATCATAACAGCAGATCAGTCTGACACACCTGTTCTGTTGCATGCAAGGGCTAAGGGCGGAAGCTTTATTCTCATCTGCCAGGGTGATTTTTTAGCAGAAACTGTTGTGTCACTGTTGGGATCAGAATAGGAACATCCAGGTTGTGGTTCAGTACAGTTTAATTGGCTTTGCCCTTATGTATTTAAATCTGTTTCTTGTTCATTAGAGTTGACTTCCATTAATTCGTATGTATGAGTAAATGATTTGCTGCCAGTTGGCGTTTTACATGAAGCATTACGGGTTAAGCGCATTTTTTCTTTCATTACATGTTCTTCTCTTTTAATTATTTTTTCGTTGTAACAACATCGACTAAGCCAATGAACATTTGTTTTTCACTCCTTTGATCAATAAGAAAATCCCTATCTGCCTGTGAGACCTTAGCATTTTTTCACAATGATCTTGAAACATTTTTACTCTTTCCAGATAACTTAGGATATTTTTACGATCCTTAAATGGCTTCATAACACATCTATATTTTTCATGATAAGCTACAAAATTTTCTTATGCGAAACGGTTGGAAGCGATGCTTTTCCCAATATTTTTTCTAATTTAAGAGCTAATCCTTCAGAAATGTGATCAACTGTTGGTTCTTTACTATCTATTACCTTGCTTCATTTCATTTCTTGCAAACAAATAACATTGCATTACAGCTTTGTACGTTGGAAGAGATGTTTGTGTCAAGTCCTGAGGGAAACCAAATATAGGACATTCTGTCACATTTCTTGTCTTTGCCCTATCTATTTTTAATAAGATATACATAATTCATTTTATAAACAGCACTACGCTAACTTAATAATTTAAAACAACTTCAAATTAAGTCATTGTTTTAACAACACAAAAAAACATAACATTGAAAGGCTACCTTATGACGGTTAGCCAAAAAACATATATCCCACACAATAATTACTCTTTATTCTAAACACATAGTTTTACTTTTATTATATGTATCTTAGGCTTAAAAGTAACTAAAACATAAACAATGAGTTTTTTTTTATAAAAGTAAAACAATTACCTCTGCTCAGTACAATGTGTAAAGTTTTTTAATTTCTGTAAAACATAATTTTTCACTACTTTGGGGCACCTTAAAACTTTATTTTACCAAAATAATTTTTTTATGTGAATTGTATACATATTGCAAAGCATAAAAATCACTATTCCACTAAAACACTATTATTGTTTAAGATTGTAAAAATTATGACAAAAGTTCAGATTTTTAATAAAAGTTTAATTTTTTAAGGGCTTTGGGGCACCTCAAGACATTTTTTGATTTTATTGAAATTTATGTGGTGGTTTCAGCATGGCTAAAGGCAACTTTTTTGGGCTATTACTAATATATATATATATATATATATATATATATATATATATATATATATAGGGTGAGTCAGTTTTTTGTAGACAAACTTTAACAGGGGATAGAACACATGTTTCTAAAAAGAAAAGTTCCTATAAACATATGTCGTAGAAGGCTTCGTTTCCGAGATACAGGGTGTTGAATATAATTTTTTTTTCTCAAATTTTCATTATAACTCATAAACGAATGCTTAGATTTTTTTCATGTTGGGGCGATAAGAATGTTCACAAACTTGCACAGTGGTGGAGTGGAGGGGGTGCTCAACCCCTTTCATAAACAGAACTTCAACGCCAATGACTATTTAAAAAAAAAACTGTTATTTTCATTATCTACATACAGTTTAACAAAAATAATGTACCTTCTTCTGTTTCGAAATTCCTGTGCGTTTCCGAGTTATTTTGATTTTTAGTGTTTGATGTGGTACTAAGTTAAGTAATGTGCTTTATGTGAATAATTGAATATAAAGTTTTTAATAAAAAAGATATAATAAAACATTTAGAGCCATTTTAGTACCTAACGATCGTTTCTTTAAAATTTCAAATACATTTTCATTTATAAATAGGTAGGTCATCGGTTTTTTTTAGTATCCATTGTTATTATCCTCGTATAAAAAGAAATGCATAATTATTATTGTTATGCGGTCAATACTTTCTGTATAATTATGTATGTATCAATTTCGCCACAAACATGTATGTAGTTTTTAAGTGAGATTCTAATAAGTTATAGACCGCTGCTCACTTGCTCTCATTAAAGAGTCGCCACTGTATCAAGCCATACTTAAAATGCAAGACTTTTGTAAATTGAAATCTGTTTAGTACACTAATTTTAACAATCCTTATTTATTATTGTAACAATACTTAATTAATAATTGTGAAATTAATAAGAATTCTTAGCAATAACGATTTATAAATAAATAACAATAACACTAGTATAATAAAATTAGACACTTTGTTCAAAATGTAAACCGTTCTTTTCAATACACATTTCACAGCGACGTACAATAGAACGTCTTAAGTTAACTAAATGATGCACCCTTATTTCAATGCAACCAAATATGATACTCCTTGGAAAACAAGTAAGTATTGAATTTTATATTTTGAAACGACAGTTTGACTTTTTACAAACACTTGCTTCATCTTGAATAATTTCACTGTTATTAATTATTGTTTTTAAGTTCAAAAAGTTATTTCATTTGATTTGCCAGCTTTTAATTTGTGTAACATGCCGTTTACATTTACAAATAGCGAACAAGCCGACATTCATTTTATATATGTGTTCGCAAATGGAAATTCAAGGTACGCAGCTAGGGAGTATCGGAGAAGATTTCCAAATAGACGACAACCTCATCATTCCGTTTTTGTGAGTATCCATCGTTGATTTGTTAACCAGGGTTTGAAAAATGTATATGGGGGCCGACAGAACAACCGTGGACGAGATAAAATTGGAGAGGGTATATTGCGTGAATTTAATAGGAACCCCCACGACAAGTACTCGACGTACTGCTGTTGCTCTTGGTATTTTCCAAAGTAAAGTTTCCCGGGTTTTAAAACGGGATCACAGACGCCCATATCATTTTCAACCTGTTCATGGTTTATGTCCAGGTGACGCCGAACGAAGACTTAATTATTGTAGGTGGGTTCTTAACTCCATTAAAAATAATAGAGATTTCTTATCCAACATACTGTGGACTGATGAATCCTGTTTTACTCGTCGTGATATCGTAAACTTTCACAATCTGCATAAATGGGCACATGAAAACCCACATGCCATTCGACCAAGAAGTTTTCAACATGAATTTAGTACAAATGTCTGGATTGGAATTTACGGCAACCACGTGTTTGGACCTTATTTCTTACCACAACGTGTAAATTCAGAAAATTTCCTACAATTTTTAGAAGAAGAACATGTTAATATATGGGAAGACATTCCTTTGAATTTAAGAGGACATTCTTGGTTTCAGCTTGATGGATGTCCGGCCCATTATGGCAGAAATGTAAGAAATTGGCTAAACAATAACTACCCGGGGAGGTGGATAGGTCGTGGAAGTCCAGTGGCGTGGCCTCCTAGATCCCCCGATTTAACCCCACTTGACTTTTTTGTATGGGGATTCATGAAGGAAAAAGTGTATACCACTCCGGTTAATACACTTGAAGAACTTCACAATCGCATCAGAGAAGTTTGCAATGAAATAAGGGTGATCATTTAATTAACTTAAGACGTTCTATTGTACGTCGCTGTGAAATGTGTATTGAAAAGAACGGTTTACATTTTGAACAAAGTGTCTAATTTTATTATACTAGTGTTATTGTTATTTATTTATAAATCGTTATTGCTAAGAATTCTTATTAATTTCACAATTATTAATTAAGTATTGTTACAATAATAAATAAGGATTGTTAAAATTAGTGTACTAAACAGATTTCAATTTACAAAAGTCTTGTATTTGAGTATGGGTTGATACAGTGGCGGCTCTTTAATGAGATCAAGTGAGCAGCGGTCTATAACTTATTAGAATCCCACTTAAAAACTACATACATGTTTATGGCGAAATTGATACATACATAATTATACAGAAAGTATTGACCGCATAACAATAATAATTATGCATTTCTTTTTATACGAGGATAATAACAATGGATACTAAAAAAAAAAAACCGACAACCTACCTATTTATAAATGAAAATGTATTTGAAATTTTAAAGAAACGATCGTTAGGTACTAAAATGGCTCTAAATGTTTTATTATATCTTTTTTATTAAAAACTTTATATTCAATTATTCACATAAAGCACATTACTTAACTTAGTACCACATCAAACACTAAAAATCAAAATAACTCGGAAACGCACAGGAATTTCGAAACAGAAGAAGGTTCATTATTTTTGTTAAACTGTATTTAGATAATGAAAATAATAGTTTTTTTTTTTAAATAGTCATTGGCGTGGAAGTTCTGTTTATGAAAGGGGTTGAGCACCCCCTCCACTCCGCCACTGTGCTAGTTCGCCAACATTTTATCGCTTGTTTTATGCCCCTTAATTAATAGACATTATCCCCCCAACATGAAAAAAATCTAAGCATTCGTTTATGAGTTGTAATGAAAATTTGAAAAAAAAAATTATATTCAACACCCTGTATCTCGGAAACGAAGCCTTCCACGACATATGTTTATAGGAACTTTTCTTTTTAGAAACATGTGTTCTATCTCCTGTTAAAGTTTGTCTACAAAAACTGACTTACCCTGTATATATATATATATATATATATATATATATATATATATATATATATATATATATTGCGACAAGGATAAAAAATTGCTAGTTCGTAAAAAAATTCCAGCCAGTTACTCATGAACGATCCTGTATAATTTGTTAAGAAAAAATATTTATGTCAAGAATAATTAAAAATGGAATGTTGATTTATAAACATTTCTGTTGCAAAATTGCATTTTAAACGAACCCTTTATTAAAATAACTTTTACGATACAAAGAATAAATAAAAAAAGAAAGATGAATCTAAATTCCTCTTAAAGACGATCACGTAATCGCAATAAGTTTAAGGGGTTTGCATTTTGCATTTTTGATATACGAGCATCTTATTTATCATTTTATTCACATTTAGAAATTGACTTTACATTTTGTTCTAATATAAAATGGAATCAATAATCAATAAGAATTAAAAAACATAAAAAGAAATTTAGTTACTAACTGATGTGTTAATTAAACAAGTTAAAATTAATGAGGTTCTTGTCGCAATATCATCGCGTGTATGGGAAGTGGGTTATTTAAGTTTAATTAATTTGTTGATTTGGTAGCATTATTCCTTCATTTAGATTTTATCAAAATTTTATTCGTATAAGCCACGAAAAAGTTGTAAAAAAAAATTATGTAGTGACATTTATCTTACTATATACCTGCTTAATATATCTATTATTAGGAACTTTATATACTAAACAGTACTTAGCATTTCAATAAAAGATATTACTTCTTGCAATTGAAGAAAGAAATAATTTCAGAATAGCATTTTTTCATTTGACAGTTTTAGTGTACTGTATTAGGTCGTATGGACATAATATGTACGTAGCAGCCCCCAAGAGTTCTCCCTGTGACACATCTCTTTAGACTGTTACACGCAAACTATACCTCAAACTATTAGGGCTTTCAATAAGTTTAAACCGAAAATTTACAAAGCCCGCATGGCTCCTCAGGATGTGTTCAAAGAAACTATTTCCATGATTGTTCCCTTTCGGTTTTATAGAAGTCGATACCAACTCTCTTATTTTTCATTCAAAATTAATGGTTTTCAGGTTGTTACACATTTTTTGATAGATTTCTTGTGGGAATCGTGCAACTGTGACTCCTCCATCTGAGTTTCGAAAATTTTCTGAACACCAACAGTATAAACCCGAGATTATTTAATTATTATTTAATTTCCGATGTTTCTTATCGATTCTTATGATAATTTTAAACCGGAAGCAGTTGATTTAAGTAACATGTTATTGTTTGCGTTTTCAAATAAAAAATGTTTACAATACCTATCTGTGATGCTTTTAATGTTATTTTAGAATTTTAAAATTTTAACCGTTGTTGGTAACTTTCTTAGGAAGCTTTATGATACCTACTTAATTATAATCTCTCCCAACTGTTTCAGGATCTCGGCGATCTACGGAAAAACGCATATTTGTAGTATAATAATTTTGGTGTTCATAAACAACAAAGGCACCGCTTAGAATGATTACTTTATTTACTTTTTATTCTGTGCTGTTACAAAAAATGTTTAACATGCAACACGATTTAAAACTCGCCGCAGACATGAAAACTTTTTTAAAATGCAACTTGAAAAAACCATATCATAGATGACCGAGATCCAGAAATAGTTGGAACAGATTATAGAAAAAACATGCTTTCAAAACCTTCTAGATCTTTTTTATGCAATTCGCGTAGTAAAAGTAACATTATCATTGTCACATTTAACTGTCATGTCATCTTGTGTACATTTATTTTGAAAATGGTTTACGAACTAAATAAACCGAAACGTTAAAAATGAATCTAGTGTTGTGTTTCGCCATAAACTTTATATTATTAATTAAATTAGTGACCTAAATAGAATATGTCCATAAAATTGATATAGTTTTGGTTTTTAGTTTCGATCTTAACACATCTAACTCAATAAAGTCTCTGAGTTCTTACTTCATGTTCGCTTGTTTTTTTCATACATGTTTTTCTCTGTCCAAATATGACCCCAATATGGTCAATTCCGATGGAACACAAAATTTTCGTTCCATATAAAACGGCTGGATAAGTTGTATTCCTATGTATATAATAATATCCCACTCAGTACCGTATTAGCTATCCGAATGTTATCACTTGAATAGGCTGTTTGTGGTTGTTAGTAAATAGTTTTAATACAATACTAAATAAGGAGAAGTAGGTCAAACTACTTATTGCCCTCTAATAAAATATTTTTAATATTCTTGTTTTTTCGATGTTTCAAGAAATATAAGGTTTATGATACGCCACTGGATTTGGTTAAACATCAATGAATAATATTTGATTGCAAGAGGATAAATAACATGTGATTTATTCAATGTTTCTTTCAAAAAGTAAACGTTCTCATTGTTTTACATAGTTTTAAAATGTCACGAAACTTATTTGAAGATATGATTGTAAGTTTAAAGAAATGTTTAAAAATTAAACATAAAAACCAATATAGCTTACTTAAAAAAGTATACCAATTGAGTAAAAATCACTTAAAGAAGGACTAAATCAATTGTACTGATATGTAATTAAGGATAGACTAGTATTCAAACTAAGGAAAAATTATAGTTGTAATAGATTTTCGATTCAAGCTGTACGTTATATTGCCACATAAACTATATATATATATATATATATATATATATATATATATATATATATATATATATATATATATTTGTAATCAGAAAAAAAAATTCTACCAGTATCGCGTAAAATATACATTTAAATTCAAATATATATTTGAAAAAACAAACATTCGATAAATATTTGCGATTTTAGGTAATTAAATAAAAATGTTACTGTTACTAGTCCTGGTACCAGAGGTAAATAAATTTCATAAATAATTCAAAATGAAAACAAAACAACAGGTACATTCAAGTTACGCAAAATAGGAAAACACCTAAAATAACAGCTAGGTTTTAGCGGGTAAAGGTTTACACAATCACGGTCGAGTCCAAGAGCTTTAGAAAATCGTGTATGATATCCCAGCCTAAATAATGCTGTATGTCTTCGCCTTAAAAGAAAAAAATGTAAATATTCGAAGTACAAGGGTGAACCAAACATACCTTTTTTTAAATGGGACACCCTATATATTATTTCAAATTTAGATTAAGCTCATCTCTCCCATACTTCCAAGATAGGGTTTCATTAAGTCATACAGGGTATTTCAAAAGTTATGGTCCATTGTATACGAAAATCATTCTCATTTCAATATCCTGCATACACAGACATTAAGTTTTTGCACACATAATTTATTGACACTGGACCAGTTTTAAGAGAAAGTGCTATTTTTATAGTATTGCAACAATTTAATACAGGGCGAGCCAAAGTCCGCATACATTAGCTATATGGAGTGCTTAATAGAAATGAAAGAACATAAATTGTATTTTCACTTTAAAAAAATATACGGGGTGATTTATTTGAAAAAATGAGAAAATCGTGTTTTCGACTTTTAGCTCGCCCTATATTAAATTGTTGCAGTATTATAAAAATAACACTTTCTCTTAAAACTGGACAAATGTCAAAAAGTTATGCCTGCAAAAAGTTAAAGTCAAGCTGTTATGTCTACGGTAAACAGGGCGCTTAAATGAGAATGATTTTCGTATACAATTGACCATAACTTTTGACATACCTTGTATAAAGTAATCAAACCCTATACTGGAAGTATGAGGGAGATGGGCTTAATTGAAATTTGTAATGCTATATAGGGTGTCCCATTTAAAACAAGTAAGTTTGATTTACCTTATTAATATGCAACACCCTGTAAATACGAAAATAATTTTTTAATTTTATAAGTTTGAACTTGCCTATAATTTTTGTAAATAACTATATTTCATATCGTCTATAATAACGTACAATGCGTTTATATTGAACCTGACTCTTGACCACTAAGTTAGTTTGAGAATCTTAAATGATAATAAAGTTTTTGCGGTTTTTTTGTTCATAACTTTAGAGTTGGTATTCAATTTTTCTTGGCTGTCATATAAATCACTTATGCTCATTTTCTATGTTGTATTTTTAATTTTTTATGCTATTTATTATTTCAGTTTAATTGTTGATTAAGATAATACACATAATAAACATAAATAAGGTTGGCAAAGTTATAGTTTATGTTGTATGTAGTGTATGTTGAATTGGTGTTTCGGGTGTTGGCCCGCGTTGCTGTTGTAGTCTCTAAGAGGCTGTTTACTAGACGTTTCGGCAAGATCCCACTTGCCATCTGCAAGATACGTTTAACTTTCAGCTGCTGCTTCGTATTGAACTGACTCCTTTTGGTTGAGGTTCCGTGTTATAGTGTTCCGAGTCGCTGGTTACGTATTTTTGGTCCCCTTGTTGCGCTTTCACTTTCTCTACTTTCATTTTTGTTGTTTTATTTCGTTGCACTTTCACTTTCTCTACTTTCGCTTTCGTTTGTTGTCGTGTTGTCGGTAACTTAATCCATCATCCCTGGTATTGAGGTTGTATATGTGCTTTTCTATTTCGATAGCCTCTCTGATGATGCCAGATTTGTAATGTTCTATGTTGACTAGCATTGTGGTGTTTTGAAAGTCAATTTTATGACCTGATGTTTACATGTTGTGCTAAAGATGAGGTAGTTTGGCCTTTTTTAACAGAATTGATATGTACTGATCTTCCCGTTTGTTGGTCCGATATATACCGAGGCACATCTGTCACATGGAATACAGTATACTCTTTCCCTTCTATGTTTATTTCTTCCTTGGGAATTTTTAGCATCGTGTTGATCTTCCTTGCTGGTTTAAATATTGTTTTGATTTTGTTTCTGTAGTATCTTGCTTATTAATATCGGTTGTTCCTCTTATGTATGGTAGATATGTTGTCGTTGTAGGTTCTTCGTCTTCTGGTTGACCTGTGATTTATTTCTCTTTGTATGTCCCGTTCCTTGAATCCGTTTTGGCGTAGGGATCTGCCTACTTGGTTTATCTCTGCTTGTCTGTGGTCCTCGTCATTTAGCATTTTAGAGCAGTGTATTAGCGTTTTCAATACAGACTGTGCTTGTGCTAGATTAGTCTGCCTGAAGATATCGATCCGAGTGTGTCGGTTTCCGGTATATGGTGTGACCAAATCGATCGTTGTCCCTTTTTATCAACACATTCATGTTTGTGTGTTTGCGTTTTTGTGTGTTTGTGTGTTTGTGTGTTTGCGTGTTTGCGTATTTGCGTGTTTGCGTGCTTGCGTGCTTGCGTGTTTGCGTGTTTGCGTGTTTGGGTGTTTGCGTGTTTGCGTGTTTACGTGTTTGCGTGTTTGCGTGTTTGCGCTTGTGCGCGTGTGCGCGTGTGCCCGTGTGCCCGTGTGCGCGTGTGCGCGTGTGCGCGTGTGTGTGCGTTTGTGCGTGTGTGCGTGTTTGCGTGTGTGCGTGTGTGCGTGTGTGCGTGTGTGCGTGTGTGCGTGTGCACGTGTGCGCGCTGGCGTGCGTGTGTGTGTGTATGTGTGTGTGTGTGTATGTGTGTATGTGTGTGTATGTGTGTGTATGTGTGTGTATGTGTGTATGTGTGTATGTGTGTGTGTACGTGTGTTCGTGCGTCCGTGCGTTCGTGCATCCGTGCGTGCGTGCGTGTGTCTGTGTGTGGATGTATGTTAGTATCAACGATAACCCCAGGGCCATAATGTGTACAGGCCGTCCATCGTGACTGTGAAAAAGTCTAACGCTGTGATCTCGTAACTGTTGGTTATTGCAGCATCGGACACTGGTGGTGTAAGAGATCATGGTACACCGAAGATCGTTTAAAATATTGCTTCACATTTACAGTTACAGCTTAACAATGTTATTTAATACATTATATTACTTGTATGGTTATTGCAGCATCGAACACTGGTGGTGTAAGAGATCAGCGTACACCGGAGATCGTTTAAAATATTGCTTCACATTTACAGTTACAGCTTAACAATATTATCTAATGTATTATACTACTTGTAATACGAATATTATATACAATTTTATGAGAAAATAGGGTTAAATAAAACGCTTGACCTACGTATCTTTTATGACCGTATCTTTTATGGAATAGCATTCCCACTTCTAGTGACAATGGAATTAAAGCAGTATTGTTTCTAAAAATTACTATGCAATTAAATTACAATTGGGTTTTTGAGAAAAAACTTTTTGTAATAAATACGTTTTATAACAAAACTATTTTTAGTTTTTTTTTCGCTCTAATTAAAAAGTTATATTAAATTAAAAATACATTTTTGAATCCAGTACTGAAAACACGCCGACAGTTGCCGAACAAACCAGAGCGCGTGTGACGTCACAATGTTTATTTTTACTCATCGTAGCATACAGCTGATACAGTGTTTTGACTTTTAATCGATTAAATCTTGTTATTATCGTCAATATATTGATAAATATGTCAGACCTTAAAAGGTATCGTGCTTCCTTCGCGCCATTATGTACGAATACTACAAAAACAACTCCCCAAAAATGTTTTTAAATGTTTCACAAGATGTTAAAACGTCGAAATAAAAGGGTTCAAGCAATGCGACGACCTAATCCCTAAATAACATAAAATTTTTGTTGTTGTGAAGATCATTTTGATGTAAGTATTTTATAATGATATAGTAATTAATAATTATTTATGTAAACGTATAAATTGAATAAATACAATTCGTTAATAAATTTTTTAATTAAACTCCAGAATCATAACTTTTAAAAATCATAGCATCAAAAAATTCTATCAATAATTTAAAACGATTAAATAATAACTTTATACGCGATTATTGAATGGTTTCGGTTTAATTTAGTATTTTATATTTTAATTACGTGCTAGGTTACGTACTATACGAAACTGAAATTTTAAAAGTGTATATAATGGTGGTTCTTCCGTTGTTATAATGTCATTTAAATAATTCTCATTATTTGATGTTTTTTTAGCTGAAAGAAGACATGCAGAATTATAATTATATTTTCTATACTATAATGGGACGTAGAGCAATAACTAAGTTGATGTAGTACCGCACAAGTTTAGTTGTCAACCTAACCGTAATTAAACAAAAGTAGCTATCTATCATAAATAATTTTTTTGCACTAAATTTCGGATATTTTTAGTTAATTTACATGTAGAAGTCGTTGACACTGTACTATTGAGAATTAATTTAACATTATGACGTCTCAAACATGGCGACCAATAGTGGCGCGTTTGTAGTGATTCTTTTAAAAAATTTTTGCATCGACTCTTAATATAATTTATGGTAAAGTTTTAAAATACATAAAAAACAATGGATAAATTTTTTTTTCAATAACCCAATTACTATACTATTACAAACTGATATTATTGGAATGTAAATCTTTCTTTTAACAATGACTAATTTAGAATACAATGAGTTTTAGTTGAACTTATTTTAATTGCTTTGCATATATTATAAATGTTTGATGATAGTCAGTTTACTTGCATTTCCAGTATAAGACGCTTGGTTAATTTTTTAGAAAATTGAGAAAATGTCAAAGTTAGGACCGGGAAAAGCTTTTAGTGCTCAGACTCGCTAAGTAGTGTTTAACGTTTTTGAATATTTAAAAAAAATCGCGAACAGTGAAGTGAACATCATAGATTGTGTTAAAACCATTCTGAGGTTGTTTTAAAAAATTTTGCTGCTAAATATTATGGTAAGTTTAAATTAGAGCATGTACATTTTTTTCAACAATTAATATCATTCACAATCTATGTGTTATTAATATTACATTAATTGTATTACGTATAACAATGCTAATTATATTTCAATGTTTATTACTTTTGAACTGTTTTTAAATTTTAATAGTCTAACTTACATATGAGTTAATTTTTAGATTAATTAAATCAAATAGTTAAACAAAATTTTAACTAGATCGCTTATATTTTAATATTATTATTATTTAAACTGATATTTATAAAGTATTAATTGTATTTAATAATAAATGTTTGATGAATAGTCACTTTATTATTTCCTATGTATTTTAAAATGGATTAAATATTAATTTAGATAAATTGAAAATGCTCAAAGTTTAACGATAATTTTATTAGACTGCTTGTTTTTTTAAATTAGTATAAAATCTAAATATTTCAAGAATTGATTTATAAATCGTTATTTAATATTTAAATAAATTATAATAAACAATTGCAATTAATCACTATTACTGAATGCTTCTTTTAGAATTGAATTTTCAACTTTAAACATATTATTAAATTTGTTAAAATGTTGCATTAATTATATTGTTAAATTTCGTTAAGATATTCAAGTAATTTCTATTTAGTTATACAATTTAAATTTATGCACCTATTAACATTTAACTAAAATTTATATTAGTTAAAGTATTAAACTTCAATTAAAATAATGTTAATATCAATTAATTTTAATTTACTGTTATTTTAAATGTTTTACTAATTTAGCATAATTTTTGACTATGCGTTTAACAATTTTACTAATATTATTTACTACAAGTACTAGTTTTAAATGTTATATTATAGATATGTTATGATTTAATTTAAATTTACTACATCTTAATTAAATACTCAAGAAACGTATGTTAACGATATTTATAAATTAATAAGATAGATTATTATGTAATGGTGAAAGTTTACATTTTCATATATTAACTTCTATCTGACATAATAGATATTTATGTATTAAGGGCATAATCAGAAGATTATGGCTCGAGGGAATGTTAAAAGCCCGTGGTACATACAATGTTTTATTTTATTTTGCACCATGAAACTGGAACAAAATTTTAAAAAGATTCAGTATTTTCGGCAAGTTTTTAAATGCAAATGCAGTGAAATAAAGTCGACAGTCGGCTAATTTGTTGTTACTAAGATACTGTGATATTGCTAAATTGTTGTTAAGGTACTGTTTGTTTGTAAATAATTTGCATTCTAAAATGGAAGGTGAAAACGCAAAAACTTACTCACAAGAAATTTTAGATGAATTTGAGGCCGCCCAGGCAAAAATAATTCCAAGTAAATTGAAATATTTATGCATGAAAGAGTACGAAAAGTTTTGCGCGTGGCGGAGCACAAAAAATGTGTCCACAAAATGTGATGAAAAAGTTGTGATGGCATACTTGTCTTAAATGGTAAGGGATTGTATATATATATACATTAGTCAATTATCTCTATTCAATAAATATCTATTTTTGCAGTCAAAGATCTATAAGCCGTCGTCACTGTGGTGTTTATATTCTAAATTGAAAAAGATGTTCAAGTTGAAGGAAGATGTTGATATATCTCGTTTTTTCATGCTCACAGAATTCATGAAGAATAATTCTGTAGGTGATCAAGCTAAAAAGTCATATGTATTGCAACGGCATCAAATTGAAGAATTCATGTTGGAGGCGCCTGATCACACGTACTTGTTAGTTAAGGTATAACGATTTTAGTTTTTTTTTCCAATTGTCATTATAAAAATTATTGTGTTTTATAGGTTGTCACAGCCTTTAGTATTTTTGGAGCATGTCGTCGCGAAGAACTGCACGATTTGGCTGTACAGGACGTAACAACTGAGGGATCAGTGCTATTAGTGAAGATAAAAAAAAAACAAAACTTATACTTCGAGGCAATTTACAATTGTACCAAGCGATGGATTGGTTGATTACGTCTTTTTGTACCGAAAATATGCAGCATTACGACCGGAACATACTAAAATTGACAGCTTGTTTTTGTCGTATCATAATGGCAAATGTAGTGCTCAGACTGTTGGGAAAAACACCTTAGGCAAAATGCCGAGGATAATAGCAGAGTTCCTCAATCTACCGGATGCCCATAAGTACACAGGGCACTGCTTTCGCAGGAGTGCGGCGACGATCTTTGCAGAAAGCGGCGGTGATACAAGGGCACTGAAGCAGCTTGGTGGATGGCGATCGGATAAAGTAGCCGAATCATATGTAGAGAATTCTCTGCAAAATAAAATTAAAATTGCTCAGAACATTACTGGTACAGCAGCTATAAGTATACCACAGAACGGCGAAGGAACTGTCAGTTTTGGTGTTGGCTCATCTGGAGTTACAATTGCAAATCCATCCAACTGTATTTTCAATTTTTACAAAGACTAAGTTTCATTACTATTATTTTTATTAATAAAGGTTGTATAGTAAGGTTGTTGTTTCAATAATTCTTTCAACTTACGTGACATATCATATCATGTGTTTGCTGTCAATCATGCTGCTTAGCAACAATGACATTTCCGTGCTATAAAGACCATATTACGCCCGCATTTGGGGGCGTATAAAGAACATTATGGTGGCAAAATAAAATAAAGTTTTAAACGTCCATCCGACATAGATTATTGATATGTTTTTACGGTGTTGCCTATTTTCGTTATGAACGTATTAAAAAGGTGGTTGCATAATTATCCTACACATGATTATTATTATTAAAATGATTTCAATTTCCACCTTGTAGGTTGGAAGGTCGTGTGCTGTTCTACACCAGATATTTTCTTTTTACTTGAAAACCCAATATTTATAAAAATTCATTAAATACTGAAGAAGTAAATATTTCTTAAACTAGTTTTCTGTATTTTTACATTTTAAATGTACCTTAACTGTATCTAGATGGAATAATTATATTTCTGTATTTTAATCTAGATATTATGAATAAAATGTACTTATCTGCACATGTATCTAGATATATAATTGTTATCTGTATTTAGATACAGAAAATAGTGTATCTGACGCAATACTGATCATAACCAGTGCTACTTGCAAAAACCAATCAAATAACGATTAAACAGCCATTGTTATTGAAACGTGTAAAAATCGTAATCGATTCTGAATTTTATTAAACACCCTCGTATGTTAGTATGTATAATAATAAAATTTAAAATTAAATCGTAAAAAAAAATAAACCTAAACCCGTTTCTCATCACATTAAAATGGTTAGAATCTACTTTAATTTAAAGGTAAAAATTATTTACATTGAAAACTTGGAGAATTTTCGTTAATCTCTCCTGTATGAGATTATATCTAATACTTTCCTATGAAACGAGAGAGACATGGGTTACCTAACACCCGTTACATTAACTATAATTGATATATAACACTAACTAAAGTCTATTAAGAACAAAATAGAAATTATGTAATATTTACCTTAATCATGGAGGAAGCCATTTTATCCAAAAATCCCCTACTAAATAATGCCGCATCTTCACCACACGCCCTTCTAATTGTTTGGGTAGAACAATCTACATATTCTTGAAATGAGCTGAAACAAAGTAAATAATTGAAATACGTAAAAAAATTTACATTACATAACTCGAGCATTATCAAGCTCGGTCGTATATATTGTTAACCATATAAAAAGGTTTTCCGTGTCATTTACATTGAAACATACACAAACATTTTTGCATTCTGTTTCCTTTAATGTTGACCATCCATATCCAATGCTAAATTTGACCCGTTTTTTTTAAATTAAGAATAATTACTATCCTTGTGTATAGCGTAACATTTTTTACTGATACGAGGGTTTATTAAAAAATTGGCAGCTGTGTGCTACCGATAAACATGCAATGAGGTGTTGCCTCTGATAAAACCTAAACACGTAATTACAAACACGAACGTATACAACGACGTCAAGTACAAAAGAAAATTTTGAAATTGGGCCAACCCTCTAAGTTTAAAGTTATACAAGTTATAATATAATACTGAATACGTATATCTTCTTTATTATCCTATTACAACTTCCGGTAGAATGAAGAGCGATTAATTTTGAACGTCTTGTTGGTTTTTGTTCTTTTCACAGACGCCTTTAAAGTGAATTAAGGCCTAGACGACGCTTTTGAAATGTTAATACGAAATTATAATAGAGGGAGTTTGTTTTACTATTGTATTCTATAGATTAAAATCATTTTTTATTATTATTAATTCCAACCAACGCTTATATTTCAAAATTAAATCTAAGTGTCTCAAATGAATTCAATTATATTTTAACATGCCTTTAGTGTTAGAACCTTCCTTTGTATCCACAAATTGCCATAATTAAATAAAGACATTCAAAAACTCCCATTAACAACAAGTCGGTTTCTTAATAGGCATATCTTTTAAAACACTTTTTTTTTACTGTGTTGTACAAAAATACTTTCGTACAGCTCGGGTTCAAATCTTAAGCCGGGGGATGGAAGTACCCCTTAATTTGGTTTAATAAAGATTTAATAAAGGCAATGTTTAGACATTTAATTTTAGTATTAATGTGCAGCGTTAGCGCAATTGGATCATTCTCAAGGTTCTTTAATGCGACATTCACCTCATTTTTTCTAATAATAAACAAAGTTAATGTATTTTTGAAAAGTTAGGTTATTGTATTCACTATTTAACTACTGCCAAAATTAAAATAAATTGTTACGTGAAAGCATTTACAGACGTCAAAACCCTAAAAAGTTAGAAAAAAGCTAATGTGTGATCTATTTAAATTAACAACTTATACCAACTATTTCAAGGTCTTCAGAATAATACTTAAATTAGTTTTAATTATACGAATTTTTAAATTAGAAAAATATTACCTCATACATTAACGATCTAGTTTTTTTAGAGCACTGCTAATATTCATTTAAATACGAAAGAATCAAATTAGAAATGACTTAAGTCCACCATTTTATTATTTTCCATTACCCAGTTTCAACCATAAAAATTTTTGAAACAGATTTCGAATTATCAAACTTAATACACCGGATTTTAACAATTTAGAATGGTATGAAGTTTCATTAGGAGATGCAGCAATAAGGATTTTGATATTATTATTTAATTTCTAGGTCTTACTTAATCTATTGAATAAATAATAAATCATCCTGACAGCGACAGGTCAGTGGTGTACTTATTAAACGCACATACTCAGGGACGGATTAACCATTAGGCTAATTAGGCTATAGCCTTAGGCACCTTACACAAAAAAAGACGTCGCGTGGTCTACAGAAAATAATCCAAAATACCTACGCTTTACAAAACGGTCATATTGTACCTTGCGTGAAATACCTACGACAAACGCTTAGGATGCTGTACGGGGTGTCCCGTTTTGGTTGAAATTGAAGGGTATCTCGATTGCGAGCAAAGATAGAAAGATGCGGTTTTCGCGATCCTGTTCTACTTTTTCGTGAAACGAAAGATCTACAAACAGAATTGTCATAGTCCTCTTAGTATTTGAGATACAGAGCGAAATTCAAAATTTGCACATTTTGAGCAACCCTCGTAACTGATTTATTTTATCGAAATGGTGGGTTTTATACAGAATTTTCCGTAGAATTTAGTGGCGTGCACAAAAATCATTTTCTTCCCAATAAACTAAAGTTTTGTTTTTTTTAATGAAACACCCTGTATATATTTTTATTAGAAAATAGAGCTTACTCTCAGCTTTCAAAAAAAATATATTGTAAAATATATTGTAAATATATTGTGTGGCACTTCTTTTGCATTATTAACCTCAAAAATGAATGTTACGTTAATTTAACATTTTGATGATATAATTGGCCATAAAAAAATAAAATTAAGGATTAAGAAGTTTTATGCAAAAACATAAAATTAAAAACTAAACATAATACCTACAACTTTACAAGCCTAATATAAATTACTAAAAGAGATGTTCGAACTGATGACCATTCTGTCTTATACATACTTATGCCTGAAAGCTTCTCTAACTTCATTTATCAAACGTTCAATGTTGTTATATTGAGTTTGGTATATTTTATTTTGCAAATAACCCCATAAAAATAAATCTAAGACTGGTAAGTCCGAAGACCTAGGAGGTCATCTTATCGGCCCATTAATGCCAATCCATCTATAACCAAAATTGTTTTCCAAAAACGGGCGTGTAATTTGCGCATTGTGAGATGGGACTCCACTGTGTTGGAAATGAGTTTGGTTCAAGCGAGCTAAAGGAATGACATCTAATAATTCAGGCACAACCATTTGTGAAATGTCCAAATATCTAGGAGCGGATAAGTTCCCTTCGAAAATGTAAAATTTTATTTTTGATACTAATATAAAGCAGGAAAAGTTCAGTCCAAATCGCCCTTGTTGTTTTTAGGGGAATATTTGCTATTGAGTTTCTTGAGACCAGAATCTGCTATTGTGTCTGTTTAAACCACCTGAATTGCTAAAATGTGCATCGTCTGACCAAATGAGCCCCAGCCTACTTACACTTTTAGATATAAAGTATTCTTTATAAGTTTTATTGCCATTAAAAGTTTTTTCTGAAGCTGTTAGATGCATTTTACACAATTAAAATGAATTGCCCGTTTGAATATGTTTGAAAAACTATTGTACCTAATTTGCATAATTTTTTGTTATTATTTTTGCATTTCTGCGTAAAAGTCCTTAGATTTATTATAATCGCCTATTCACATATTTATGGTTATAATAAAGCAGTAAGAATCTAGAAACCCTTTTTGAATACTTAAATATATCTTGGACATTCAATAAAATACGCGTTTATAGGTTTCATGGTCAACTATATAATCGAAATGTTAAATTAACGTAACATTCATTTTTGAGGTTAATAATGAAACAGAAGTGCCACACAATATATATTTTTTGAAAACTAAGAGTAAGCTATATTATATAATAAAAAATATACAAAGTGTTCCATTAAAAAAACCTACTGCGAGGAGGAAACTGACTTTATGGGGAAAACTATGCACGCCACTAAATTCTACGGAAAATTCTGCATAAAACATTAAAATTTCGATAACTTACAAGGCAAAGCAGGGGTGCTTAAAATTTGCAAATTTTGAATTTCGCCCTGTATCTCAAATACTAAGAGGACTATGACAATTCTGTTTGTGGCATCTTTTGTTTCACGAAAAAATAGAACAGGGTCGCGAAAACCGCATCTTTCTAATTTTGCTCGCAAACAAGATACCCTACAATTTCAACCAAAATGGGACTCAGTGTACACGTTGGTATAGTCGTTCAGCTCCACCGGCCGCCGCAGCAGGGCCGATTGCACTTAACTAACTCATTGAATCTAACCGGTGCTTTGTCTTGCTGCGTAATTGATTTTATTTTTCATACTAGCCAAGTCAATTCTTGTATGTAAAGGCTGTGTGCTAGCACAATGATAACTAACCAAGAATGTTTACGATTGTATATGTCCTAACATAATCGAAAACTGCCAGAAGATGGCTGCTACCACAGTTGACAACATCTTATTTTACTGATTATTATCGCACTGTTTTTTCGAGGGTTTAGACAAGTGCAACGTTATTATTTGTTGTTTATAGTGATAATAAATAAAAAGTTTTATAATGGTGAGACAGTGCGTAGTATGTCGAAAAATGGACTATTTAAGTCATAACCTCACATTCATCGGTAAGTAAACAAACCATAGACGTAACATTAATTATTTGCAAAGACCCCTAGTAAGCATAAATTAGAAAATTCATATTTTGTTTGGTTATTAACCTGAAGCCCAAATACTGTTTTACATTTTACTATAACTTTTTAATAAAAAAATACATTAATATATAAGCGTTTTTTTTTAATTGTTTATTTTTCGGTTACGTTGGCGTTATTAATAACCATAGTCCCTCCAGAAATGTACGCCTATGTCCTTGCCAGAAAGTTATGTTATGTTAGAGCAAAATGATAAGGAATGCTGGGTCGATTTTTGGTTAATCGTCATTGGTGCTAGCATAATAAATATAATATTATTGTGATATTATTTCCTATTATCTAATAATCCTATTAATTATATTTTAAAATAAACAATGGGCGATGAAAGTAAAAAAGTTAGTTGGTGGGATAGAAAGAGGATATTTTATATTGTACCTAATCACTCAAAAAAACATTTAATGATCAAGCTGATCAATCTTATGGGTAGGTGGTTGGTTGGGTGAGTTGGTTGGTTGCGTAGGCAGGTTGGTTAGTTGGCCATGCGGGTGGGCGTCCGTGCGTGCGTGTGTGTGCGTGTGTGTATGTCTGCATATCTGTGGATGTGTTAGTATTCACGTTACTCTAGAATAAAATACCTACGTACTTAACATTTTATATTTAAGCTTGTTTTCATTTGGTTTAAAGGTGATTAGATTTTGGTAGAAATCCAGCGGCGGTGAGGGGGGTTGATTAGTCAGTTTTTGGTTGTTATAAGATATTCCTAAAACAGCTACATATTTCAGAGATTTAAAAATAACTAGACATAGACCTTAAACATATCGATTAATTATGTCCTATGGATTTTTTGAAATGACGCGCAATTTAGCGGCAAAAAAATTCCTAAGGTAGAATTTAAGTGTTAGTTCAAATTTTTTCATTATCTGAATAACAATTAATTTCATAAGAAAAAGTATAGACGTATTTTTTAAAGAAAATTTAATTTTACATAAATTTTCTTTATAAAGTTTTTAATGTAAAGAGAAATAAATGTAAAAAATAGATATGATTAAAAATGCTGAAGTTGTATTATCGATACTTTTATAAAAGCGGGAGGCTTTGGAATTACGTTAACATGTATTTATGTCTATTAATATCTATCTGACATGAAGTTTTAAACGTCATTCTGGCATAGATTATTGTCTTTGTTTTTACAATGTTGCCTGTTTTCGTTACGAACGTATAAAAAAGAGGTTGCATAATTATCCTAAAAAATTTAAATTAAATAATTTAAGTTAGCACCTAGATATCTATTAACCTCTGTCTGTCATGAAGTTTTAACCGTCTGTTTGACATAGATTATTGTTTTTGCGTTTACAATGTTGCCTATTTTCGTAATGAACTTCTTCTAAAGAGGTTAAATAATTATCCTAAAAAAAATTATTTCAGTGCTTTTACTTTCCATTTTGTAGGTTGGAAAGTCATGTGGTGTTCCACATCAGGTATTTAATAATTTAATAATATGCCCTAGGCAAATATCTTCTTCCCACTCGTTTTCAACCCACCCACTGTGCCAAAATTCACGAAAGCGTCTTTCAGAAACAAAAAAGTTGGGGTCACTAACCATGTTTCTGTATATCCAAATTGTTTTGTGCTTCCATCCGACAATACTAACTCTCCAATCTTCAAAAACCGGCAGGAAACCCATCATTCCAGCCTAAGCCGGCAAAACGTCGGGAGCTTTAGTTTATGAAAATTTGCTTATCGATGTCAAACAAATTAGAAGTGATTGACACGTTCATGTTCATTGTTGCCAATATACCTTAAAATGTAATGATGGCGCCACCAAACAACTTTTTTAATTCTTATGCATTAACAACGTGAGCACAAACAGTTTTGTTATCGCTAGATCAGAAACGACAGCCAGACCTGTCTCGTGGCAGAAATAACTATTATGATCAATAAACACAGTAAAGGGGTACATTTTTAAGTTTCTATTAAACGATAACAATAGAGAAAAATTGTGTAAAATTGCTGCAAGGTATAATCTAGAATTTAAAAAATTAATTCCGAAACCTTTTTAAGTAAAGATCTTAAACGGTTGAAAATTAAATTAAATGTAGTAGAGTAATCTTAATCATTTTTACTCTCAACGGTTCAAGATCGCACCGCTCACTACCATATACCAACACATGTAGCCAAGATACCTGTCGTAGGTGGCGGCTTCTTTTCGGGGAGCCTTTTTCAACCCTAATTAAGGTCCTTTTGGTAATATTAAGAGCAGTACAGTCCCTGGAGGTTAGGCAATTGCACGTGTTCTGATTGAAAAAAGATTTTTATTTAAGCTGTGTTTATTAATATGTATTAGGGCCCATTTTTATTTTATCAAATGAGATTGCATAATTTTATTTCTTTTAATTCCTATCTACAGATTATGATCTTTTACCTATACGAAAATTTATTTATACATTGGGGTTGTATTCTAATAATTAAATTTCATTTTAAATTAATCTCAACACACAATGCAAAAAAATTATTTAAAAGTTAATTACACGACACTAATCAGAAAATTGTTTTTCTATACGAATATTAAAACTGGTTGCTTACCTTTGAAATATCTTTAATCACCATCCTCTCGTTAAAATTGTTGTATATACACAGGTCCTCGGTATCCAAGCACTTAATATTTTTAAAAAAGATATGTTGTTTGCACTAGCTGTAATTAAATCTGTGCAACTAAATAAATAAATTAAGGTTATAACTACCGTTTTATGCTGCACGTATAGGCACACTAATACCACTTTCTATGTTTTGACTTATGCTTAATTGATATAAAACTGGTTATCGAGTAAAAGTAATTTTTGGAATGTAATTAAAATATTATATACTGTACATACACACAAAATTGTTTCATAGAAAACGAATTCATTATAAAACCTCATTAAAATATAACATAGAGTTAATTACAGTTGGTGTAATTATATAATACCAATATTGAGTAGCATACTTTGTTTAATAATAAATGCTAAAAATCATAAATTTTTATAAAACGATTAAAAGAAAGAAATGACAGTAGGTATTACGTAACGCTTAATTAAAAAAACAAAGTAATAAAATCTCTTTTTTATTTCTCAGAATAGAATAGTAGGAAAACAAAAATTGCACAATAATTTGATTATCTCGCCATTTAAGATTAAAGGTACAGGGAAAAACTTATTTACAAAATCAAACATAGGTAAATTATGTAATCTAAAATATAGAAACATTAACGTATAAAGTCCACAGACATTCGAATGGTAATCTTGCAGTATTGTTTTATTGTATAGGAAGCATCTGGAATTTTTCTCTAGGAAACGTAAATGATATCCTGCCGGTGCTCGTCCAAAGGAATCAAAATATTCCCCATTACCATTCTCGTCAATGTAGATAGCGGTCCAATGCTGACCTGGTTTGTTTGCAGGATCCGTGTTTACGATAATTTCACACGGTCTAGGTGCTTGTCGTGGCAGCTGATTAGAAGCACATACAAGCCGAAACACATTCTTGTGGTTGGGAATCAATTTCAAGCTTCTCAACACTTGTGCCGCATACATCTTTGGAGGTCCAGTATTAGGTGAAATAATAATCATTTTCTTCATCCGCTTCATCTTGAGCGATTATAGCTTATTAACTAGTAAAAACATCTAATACCCTGATGCTGCTTCATAATAATGTTCAACCGTTAGTAATTGTACTTTAAACACACGCAAGGGCTAATTATAATATTTTATTTTACCATTAGTATTACACAGATATGGGATCATTCTTAAAAAAAATTAGCTAAGTTCCCCACGCTACCTTGAAATACTACATAGGCTTTCAATTCTTCTTTGCGGGACGTTCTTGTTTGGACAATATATTTTGTCTTAAACAAGTAATGGAAAAGAAAGTTGCAGTTGGTGAAGAAGTACATTTGTTATTCGTACATTTAGCCAAAGCATACGATACGGCACCACAGTCTAAGTTATGGCAAGCACTCCAAGAGTCGAACATCAGTTACAACCTTATTAAAGTCATCAAAAATCAGAAGTTGCTATCAATAACGGACTGAGACAAGGGGATTGAGATTCGCCCACGTTATTTAAAATTTACAGGGTGACTGAGACAAGGGGATTGAGATTCGCCCACGTTATTTAAAAATTACAGGGTGCTGATCCGACCGCTCGGTTATAGCATTTTACATGTAAAATCGCACTTATGCAATTTCCTGCTCCCCTAATTGGTTTATAGCAAGAACATAAGGGATCAAAGTTTGTCAGAATTAAAAATGCTATATGATAGATTAGTTTTTTATTCTCAAAATAATATATGAAAAAAGAAAACGAAGAATTAAATTAGTATTGCCATGATATTAAAATAAAGTGTTACGTTAACAACAACTGTCATGTTTTGACGTTTTTAATAGTACAGAAGGAAAGTTAACAAAGAGCTAAATAAATCCACATTTGTTAATAATTATTTCAATACAATTTAACAATAAGTAATAACAATAAAAATGATATACATTAATAATTAATATTACAATTGTTTGAAATAATGAGAATTAAGAAAAGAATAACCAAACATTAATACGAATTCATTAACAGAAATTATTAATAAAATTCAATTAAATGCTCAAAGAGATCTCCGTTAACGGCTAAACATTGACCAAGTCGATCATAAAAATGTCTGCGAATATTTGCAAGTTGCCGGTTCGATAAATTGTTGCATTCTTCGGAAATATTGTTTTCAAAATCTCAATGTTTGCATGTCTAGCATCATAAATTTTTTATTTTAACTGACCCCACAGAAAGAAATCATTTGGTGATAGATCTGGTGAACGAGCTGGCCAATTCACCGGTCTGCCTCGTCCAATCCAGATATTTGGATAGCATTCATTTAAATAACCAGTGATGTCTCTTGTAAAATGCGCAAGACAACCATCCTGTCGAAACCATACCACATTTTTTCCTGTGACAGCATCTATGGCCGGGCCAATCTCCGTTTGAAGCAGCTCAAGGTATTTTCCGCGGTTTAAGTGTCCATCAATGAAGAAGAGGCCTATAATATTAGGTCCGTATATTCGTAACCATACGTTGACTGACTGTGGATATTGGGAATGGTTATCGATCATCAAATGAGGGTTATCCGTATCCCAATAGCGATAATTTTGCACATTTGGCTCTCCATTAATGGTTATGGTCGATTCGTCAGAAAAACAAATATTGTTGATGAAATACCTATATACATTAGCCATTTCCATTACTGTTTTGCAGAAAACCATTCTGGAGTACCTGTCTGGCTCAAAAATCTCCTGGTGGTTTGAGAACTTGTACGATTCAAATTTGTTCTTCTTTAAAATTTTGAAGGCGGTTGTATTGTGCAAATTTAAATCCTTATCAATATGCCGAATACTAACGCGGTGATTAGTAACGGCCGCCGCAATAACGTTTACGTTGTTCACATTATCTTGCACAATCTCTTCTTCGTCAGCTACATTTAAGGTATATTTTAAACAAGGCTTACACAGTTTAAAAACGGATCCATATTTTTCATGGTTTGAAATCACGTTCTGAATTGTTGAAATGGTGTGTATCGGCCGATCGGCATATAAACCAGCAAACAAGTTTCGAACTTCAGGTACACTACTACCGGAATAAAACTACTTCAGAAATAGATTTTTTTCAACAATTGTATAAGACATTACTAATTTATTGAACACCGCGCTTAAAAATCGGGATTTTACAAAACGCCAAAACTGACAGTTGTTGATAACGTAACATTTTGTTTTAATATCATGGCAATTGTTTTTTTTTTTAATTATTACTAATATAATTCTTCTTTTTCTTTTTTCAAGTACTATTTTGAGAATAAAAAAACTATCATCTATCATATAGCGTTTTTAATTCTGAAAAACTTTGATCTCCTAGTTTGGCTGGTTCGTGTAATTTATCAGAGGGCGACTTCATTCATTTAGATTGTTTCTCTAAATTCTCTTGAACTATTTTGCGGGCGTTTTCAATACGTTCTGCTGCAAGGTTCTAAGTGTCATGGTTCTCATTCTCTTCAGTGTCACGATGATGCTCCAAAAGTTTTAGAAGATCCTCCTCATCATGAATATTTTCAATCGTTTCAGCTGGCAATGAGCTGGTCTTGAATCCAACTCAAGGCTCAATTCCAAACATTGCCTTGTTTAATTCTCAAGTGAAGAGCTCTATTTTTCATGAACTGTACATATCTCAAGCCTTCAGACCATTTGGTTGAGTTATTGTCTTTTAACCAGACAGCAATTATGCTTTCAACATCTTGATTGGCACGCTCTACTGACCCTTGACTCTGACTATATCTCGGTTTTCCATGAAGAATTTTCAGTTCTGGCCTTAGACTGGCAAGCGCAGTTATAACATGGTTAACAAATTCTCTCGTTATCAGATTGTAGAATGTAAGGAGCTCCAAAAGTTAGAAAAATGTCATTGAGATGGTAGGCCACCTCTTCTGCTCTCTTGCTTTCCAATGGGCGAAGTAATACGAATTTACACAAATGATCTTGGTAGACCATGATGAACTTGAATTTTCCATCTGGTTGGCTCTGGAAGTCAATTAAGTCCACCTGGTATCTACTGTTAATTTCAGAGTGAACAATTGGTCTGGATACTAATACTCTCTTCTTCTTTGTTCTCTTTTGTTGGCATGTCTCACACATTGAAAGATAAAGAAGAATCATTTGTTTGGAGACATTTGCATATTTCTTATATGTTTCTGTCAATAGCCTGTCTCTTCCACCGTGTCCTACTGAGACATGTGCATCATCGATGACGTCAAACAACTCATCCACAGTAAGATAGTGTTTGATAGTTCCTTCGGATCGTAAAACTAGTTTCTTGACGTTTCCAATGCTAAGCAAACCAAATCGCTGTAATCTCCTTTGTTGTATTGGGGTCCTTTTCTCTGCGCTCTCAGACTCCTCCACTTCACAAATAATCTTTGAGTACATTTCATTTGTAAGTACATTATAATATGTCTCTTTCTTAGAATGTTCTAATCTCAAAACTGCTTCTAAAAATTTCTGCCTCCATCGCTTTTGATCCATCTCAGTTTGAAGAGAAAGATACACTGGTAAAAAAATTAAATAATACATAAAAAAATATTTAAGAACGCTTTTTACGCAATGTAAATGCATTGATTTGATAATTAACGGTGGGTTTGTACAGCTTGAGTTAGTTTTACGCATAAGCATACATATTATGATAAACATAGATTTAACAATTTTAAAACAGGACTGTTTTAATCATTATCATCAGCATAAGATTTGACATTATTGGCACATAACAATGCCACAAACTTGTCTCTGGCTTCATATTTGATTTGTTTTATCCATTTTTAAATCGTATAGTTTTCACATTTTCTTGCTATATTTCAAATTTCGTTTTCCGTTTTGACAAGAAAAAACACCTCTAGTCACGCACATGCCCAGTTGTAACTTCGACATAAAATTGCTTAAGTAAATGTTTATGATTATGTTATTCAGTATAAACAGATGCATTAAAATGTATTCATTTATCTTTTATGCTAATGTTTATGTTTATGCTTAAAACTACATCAAGCTGTATAAACCCACGATAACAAGTTTGCTTACCTTGGAATAAAACGCAAAATAACAAACTTCTCAAATTCACACAGAAAATATTACACCAACAAACAAGACATAAATTAAAACGAAAAGAAACACTTGTAGATGCAGGCACAAGACTCACGAAATACAAACTGATTAGAAATGCACACGTATAAACCTAGAGACTGCCAGATAAAAGACAGGTTCAGACATGTACAGACATGACTAATTTGTCTACAACAAAAACTATGAAATGAGTTTTTCTTTGTCCTAAGATAAACTAGTTTGTCCTGAAATATTAAATATCAAAATCGCGTAATATTAATCCTAAATGTTTTAGGATAAACTAGTAGGGGGATGGTGAGAGAGAGAGAGAGAGAGAGAGAGAGAGAGAGAGAGAGAGAGAGAGAATGTGCTGTCTAAATTTCACCTAATTGCGGTTATCAGTAAAGCAAGTATTAAATTACATTCGTTCTGATGAAAGTGTTAATGTGTGAGTTCGTTTATATGCATTTATTTTGGAGCGGGAAGAGGAGAAGTTTGTTTTCGTCAAAAGTCAACCGATGCATAGATCTCAAGAGACGAAGTTTAGATTTTGAAAGTGAAAGTTATGAAGATGTAATTGATAAGTAGTTGAGAGGAGCGTAGGCCTAACAGACGAGTGTTGGTGGAGTATGGAGTGAATTAGATACAGATAAGAGTGTTCACAGATATTTGTCGCGGCTGTATTCCAAGCGCTTGGCAATATACGTATTTTTAATTATTTACGTCGTCAACAACCCCTTATTATTGTAGAGTATGAAGAACCTAGTGTATTTTTGAAATAATGAAGTATACAGATTCCTTTTTGGTCCAGCCTTTTTGTATAGTTATGTATCCTAAATAAATGGTAATTGAACTATGGAACCTCTGATCTTGAATGATTGTTTTTTTATGACGCAAGTAGTGAATCACCATTATATATATATATATATATATATATATATATATATATATATATATATATATATATGACCAAACTCGATGACCAAAACGAAAACAGCTGATTCCTCTGGCCAAAAGGAACAAAAAATTGTTAATACAGGGTATGTCTATTGTTGATGGTTTCCAAGATGTTAATTTATTTTTAATTTTTTCTATTTCGTGGACTTATTTTTTAAATCACGCTGTATCTTCCACACTAGAAGAGTTACAAGAAAACACATTAGGAGAAATTTGTAGAAGATGAAATTGCCTTAAAGAATATTGAATTCATTCGAGACAAACTCATCATTCAACATTTTTAATGAAATAATGAATTCAGAAATGATTTTTTTTCAAATCCCAAGACAAATTTCCAAGAGGAATATTTTTCCAATAGAGATGGATTTGATACATGGCCGATAAAAGAAAAACTTCCTTTTTTCATAAGCTTCACAACGATATGAAAAAAACTTATGGTTGACGTACTAATTACTGAATTGTTACAGGAATACGTCTCAGGAAAAACTTGTACAGCATAAAATTACCTTAAAAAATATGGTAGAGTAGATGAGAATTGACGATTTGTCCCTCACTTTTCAATCAATCTGTACATTTACGGCAACAAATACGTCTCCTTTACTGATATCTTTTCATCACCGTAGCAACGACTTGACATTAGTAAGTTAGTTGTCAAAATTTGTTTGCTATTACAGTTTTGCTGATTTCAATACGAGTTCTTTCTGTTGTAGTGATATTTTAATTTAGTTTTTGAGTCGTTCTTGTTCTTGTCATTATTATTGTTCTTGTTCGTGTTCGTGTTTTTCTTCCTGAGTCATGTTTTCAAATGAAGAATATGCCGATATTCATTATTATTATGGTGTTGCCCAAGGGAATTCGAGTGAGGCTGCTAGACTGTATGCAGCTGCTTTCCCAAGAAGAATTCATCCAGAAAGGAGAGTTTTCTCTAGAGTACACACTGCTCTAAGAGAGAGAGGATCTTTTAAGATCCTAAGAGATCAAGAGGAATTTCATAATGTTGGGAGGATTGACGACGTAATCCAGCATTTCGAAGCAAATCCTGAGACTAGCTTGCGGCGGTCATCCAATGTATTGCAGATGCCACGAGAAACAATACGGAGAGCTCTTAAGGCTGACGGAAGACGTGCGTATCACGTGACGGAAGTTCAAGAACTTTTAGATGGAGATCTAGGTTGGCGGATTGAGTTTTGTCAATGGTATCTCAATTCAGTTAGGAATGATCGAGATTTCCAAAAAGCAATCTTGTGGACGGATGAGGCCACCTTTACAAGGGCAGGCATCTTCAATATCCATAACACGCACGTCTGGGCACATGAGAACCCACATACTATGAGACCAAATAGCTTTCAACACCAGTTCAAAGTTAATGTTTGAGTGGTTTACTCAACAATCAACTTATTGGTCCATATATTCTGCCAGATAGAGCCAATCCAGTGAATTTTTTGAATCTCCTTCAAGAAAACCTCCCTGAATTGATGGAGGAGGTTTCATTGGCAACAAGAACAGATATGTAGGTTCAACTTGATGGTTGTCCTGCCCACTACGGAAGAGGTGTGAGAGATTGGCTATACGAACATTATCCCCAACGTTGGATTGGAAGAGGTGGTACAGTGGCGTGGCCTCCAAGATCTCCAGATCTCACTCCTCTTTCTGGATGAATTCTTCTTGGGAAAGCAGCTGCATACAGTCTAGCAGCCTCACTCGCATTCCCTTGAGCAACACCATAATAATAATGAATATCGGCATATTCTTCATTTGAAAACATGACTCAGGAAGGAAAACACGAACACGAACAAGAACAATAATAATAACAAGAACAAGAACGACTCAAAAACTAAATTACAATATCACTACAACAGAAAGAACTCGTATTGAAATCAGCAAAACTGTAATAGCAAACAAATTTTGACAACTAACTTACTAATGTCAAGTCGTTGCTACGGTGATGAAAAGATATCAGTAAAGGAGACGTATTTGTTGCCGTAAATGTACAGATTGATTGAAAAGTGAGGGACAAATCGTCAATTCTCATCTACTCTACCATATTTTTGAAGGTAATTTTATGCTCTAAAAGTTTTTCCTGAGGTGTATTCCTGTAACAATTCAGTAATTAGTACGTCAACCATAAGTTTTTTCATATCGTTGTGAAGCTTATGAACAAAGGAAGTTTTTCCTTTATCGGCCATGTATCAAATCCATATCTATTGGAAAACTATTCCTCTTGGAAATTTGTCTTGGGATTTGAAAAAAAATCATTTCTGAATTCATTATTTCATTAAAAATGTTGAATGATGAGTTTGTCTCGAATGAATTCAATATTCTTTAAGGCAAATTCATCTTCTACAAATTTCTTCTAATGTGTTTTCTTGTAACTCTTCTAGTTTGGAAGATACAGCGTGATTTAAAAAATAAGTCCACGAAATAGAAAAAATTAAAAAAAGTTAACATCTTGGAAACCATCAACAATAGACACACCCTGTATTAACAATTTTTTGTTCCTTTTGGCCACAGGAATCAGCTGTTTTCGTTTTGGCTATATATATATATATATATATATATATATATATATATATATATATATATATATATATATATATATATATATATATATATATATATATATATATATATATATGTATGTATGTATATACTCACACAAAATTATTATTTACATATTTCTTATAAACACAGAAACAAAACTCAAACAATAAAACAGTTCTTAGTTTACGTGCTTTTGAACAAAAATTCATGGGACTAAGTCGGCGTTGAAAGGAATGTTTCAATTATTTAATCTTCAAGTTCCAACACGACGCTGCATTATTTTTTTAAATTTTAATACATTTTAATCCTTCAACTTACACCTTATACTTAAAATTCAAAACAACGAAAGTCCTATGATTGTACGAAATTCTATCACGACATGACAATAACTTTCAGGTATTATCGCTAAGTTTAAATATACTTTATTCATTAACTATCCGTATCCGTCGTGTGCTGCTGCGATCTCTGAAGAAAGGAAATTCAAGGAAACTCGTGATGGTAATATTCAAATATATCTATATCTATATTATATATATATATATATATATATATATATATATATATATATATATATATATATAAATGAATGCCTATTTTCCTTGGTTACGCCATAACTTGAGAAAGACTACAGATTTCATTGATTTTTTTTAAGTTTTGTAATACTTTGTAGATGGTTCTTACGGAAAGAAAAATTAAGAAAATTGCGTAGAAAATTGAAAAATTTAAGAAAAAACGACTATTTAAACTTAGCGCGTTTGACAGTTCGCGCGCCGCAAATGTCATTTAACAGCTGCATCGGTCGGGATTTATCGATCGAGGGTGTTCTCTGTGAAGTGTAGGTATCCACTAAGAAAGAGTTTTTCGAAATTCCGCCTCTAAGAGGGTGAAATGGGAAGTTGAATTTTTTGTGAAACTTTTTATTCTATGGGTCGATTGACTCGAAAATTGGTAAACATACTCTTCAATTAAAATTGAGACACGTGTATCACACAATTTTAATATCGCCCCCCACCTAGATTGATATATATATATATATATATATATATATATATATATATATATATATATATATATATATATATATATATATAGTATTTTCGCTGTAGCTTTGTTGGTAAGCAATTAGGGAATCTCACTTGCAAACTGTATGGTTCAATATTTGTGAAAGTCAGCGGTACTTTAAAGTTTCTAGATAGGTATTCAACATTAAAGTTGAAATACGCCAGGGGTGTTATTTTCACTTTCCCTTATCACTAATGAGCATGTTACAATAATAAACAATAAGCGCCGTTGTCAGAGTAATGATTTCAAAGGTAACGAGATATTATTGCATGTTAACTGTCAGTTTTACAAATTAGTAGCATTACTTACATTCAAAAATTTTGTTCTATTTGCATCATACAGTGGTGTGAAAAAGTCCTGCATCACCTCTTAAAATTAATGAAAAATGAACTTTAAAGCACTTCATGCGAATGTACTTCAACTATATTCTCTATATCAGCTCTATCTTAATTAAGGACTGTCAGTTTTACAAATTAGTAGCATTACTTACATTCAAAAATTTTGTTCTATTTGCATCATATGTAAATGAGTAACAAATAAATTACATTTATATTATGATTAATATGTAATTATAAAGTAATTTCATATGTACCAGTAAGCTACATTACAATAAATTACGCAGTTAGAGGTAGATCACTCGTCAAGTAACTGAGTTGCAGGAAAGATCTTTCTTATTGATTACGAGTGTTTATCCTAAAAAGCAAATGCCCGGTGAAGTTTTAAACTCCCGATCTCAAATGTTTGTTAGAAAATTATTAAAATATTGTGAACAAGAGAAAGAAAACGGCGGTGTCTTGATTTCCGTGCTGTCTGTAGAACAGGTAATGAGTGATGCTTTGAGTGTTTCGTTAGGAACAGTACGAAATATAATGAAGCGTTGCGTAGTAAATAATATTGTAATAAACTTAGCAGAAGACGATGAAAATGACAGCGAGAACGACGACATTGATAGTGAAAACAACGAAGAATGTGGTAATGAGGAGATCAATGATAGATATTTTCATATGTAATGTCCAACTGTCCTAAATGCACCTAACTAATTTATAATGTATCCCTTGTTTGTATGTATCGATTATAACAAATAAATGGTTTAGAACCCCTGACTTTTTACTTTAAAGTTTGTGTTAACAAAAACAGAGCTCATTATTCCATTGTCTGCAAACAATACGTAATGGTGTTGTTTACCTGATTATTGCTCGAGGCGATTAGACATGCCCAATAATTTAGGTAGGTATGATATATATGTTAGAAAAGGACAACACTGTAAGAGTATGTCATTTCTGAAATCAAGCGCTAATCGCTCAGCAACAAATATATATATATATATATATATATATATATATATATATATATATATATATATATATATATATATATATATATATATATATATATATATATATATATATATATATAATATATATGTCATTCCAAATTTAATTCCCTTTTTTACACAGCACATCCTAATATCTACCATGTCAAATTGACACACATTAAAATCTTCAGCTCAGCAACTAAAAAAAAGGTGTACAGGAAAAAACAAATTTCACAGAAAGATTTTATTGACAGCAAAATAGAATTGTTAAATAGAAATATAATTACAAATCTTGAATTTGTAAAATGCGTATTGCACAGGTTCAAACCATAAATTGTCTAAAATGTCATGTAGCTACATATGTTTTTTAATCATAATATGTACATACATTATACATTAAATACGTTTATTTTATGCTTAATGTTTTATTTAGTTTTATTTAATCCTATAAACACCTGGGAGCCAACTAGTACAAACTGTGGGAGCCAACTAGTACAAACTGTGGGAGCCAGCTTACCCACCATCCCTTCGTAAAAACTGACCGCGGGAGCCAACTGGTGTGCACCGAAAAAATTCCTTTCAACGTTGACTCAGTCCCATGAAATTTTTGTTAAAAAAGCACGTAAACTAAGAACTGTTTTATTGTTTGAGGTTTGTTTCCCCGGTGTTTATAAGAAATATGTAAATAATTATTTTGTAGATTTTGTATACTTTAATGTGAAATTATGTAGAGATATTGATTTGCAGTTTAAACTTGTTTACCGTTTTTTTCTTTTTTTGCTTTTCAAGTTAAATTTAATTGCTAGTTGTGTAGAATAATCTTAGGTAATTTGATTTATTTGTTTTATGATCTTTATAGTTTCTTTGTTTTTATGTTTAAACGTAAGAACGAGTTTGATTGCGTTTTGTTGGGGAACTTTATACTTTCAAGTTTGATTATTTTTGGCGAATGCCCTTGGCATTTCCCTTGTATTATGCGCTTAGTGCCTTAAGCAGTAATATTTGTATATTTTATTCACACATTTTTATTTTAATAGGTTATTTTAAGAATTTTTCCGTTTGTTTGCGAGTTCGAAATTAAAAACGTCCAATTTTGTGATTTTTTTTTGAATAATAAGAATAATAAGAGCTTCCTAAATCATTTAAATGTAGTTTTATAGAGATTTGAAACTAAATTAAGGTTAAACTTCAAAGCTTTCTTAACGATTAGTTGAGATTTTTTAGTGAAGTTCAAGTTTATTTCTTGAAGTTTCTATATTTAAGCAAAGGTTTCCAGAGTAATTTTTGATCAACATAGTTTTATGTTTTATGCCTTTTTTGGATTTTAACGTACATTTCTAAGTTTAAGTAATCAAGTTCCAAGATTTTAATGATAACATTTTAAGATGGAAAGAGCATTTAACAATAACATTTTAACAGAGGTAGTTTACAGCCAAAAATTAAGGTGAGTGTTGCGAAAGCTCGATCACTGAATGTGAGGAGTTTTTGGATATTGTGTAAGTTTGTCGAATTTTGAGTGAACCAGACCTGACTTATGCGGACGTTGAGATCTAGTTCATGACATGATTAATTTAAACATTGAAAGGCAGGTGGTGTCTTTGTGACATTTTATTACTGATTGTGACTTTGTTGGGTTGAAACGAGTGCCCTCTTTGTAGATTGAATGAGAACCGCAGACCTACCACTGAACTATGTCGGTAACATGCAGTTTACAGCTTCCTTTCTGCCCTACATTAAAATCTTTTTCCAACATATCTTCTCCCATTTTTTGGGACAATTTCACCTTGACAGTTTTTTTGCCATTGAATAGTTTTTCATACCTTTCTGCACTTTCAGTTGTAAAAAGACTATTGTAGCATTTTCATCATTTGGTGCCTGGTGCCTGGAGCGATATCTTTTGTTGTCACTGAGGCTTTTTGTGGAGCTTCTTCTACATTTTGTGCAGGAAAATTCAAACTTAGAAACCTGTTCTCTTCAATTTGAACAATTAGGTTTTCATTTATTTGTATGTAGTTTCCACAACCTTGTGGCTATTTAAATCTTGCTGCTTTTGTTTAGTGACTACTTTTAATACACTCAATTGTTATATAGGTTATGGAGTGTAATATATAACATTGGTGAAAATACTCACCTGCTGTCTCGATTGTCCTCCACATTTACTAATGTGGCATTTTCTATAATTTCCACCATATTATTAATGTAATTACTAAATGGAAAACACACTTTTTACTATAGAATGATAACAAAACAATAAAACCTAACCTTTTGTAAAACAAATAATAATGGGCACAGTGTACATAGATACGAGTGATGCGTCACATCCCCTAATAAATTGGGCAAATTGGTGCTATTTAAAAGTTCAATCGATTTACTCAAGTATTACATTTTTTTAATTATTATAAACCGACCGCAAACATGCCTTATTTGCTTTAAAGCGGCCGTGAAAACGCCCGAGCTGAATGATGCGGTGGTTCACACCACATTCAAGCCATATGCGTTTAGCCGGCCAAGGTCTTATCTTATTAGGCAGCCCACAGTGGAACCTCGAGTGGGTGTGTGTTAATCTCAGGACTCAGTTATGCGATTCTATGAACGCATCTTGGTGAAGTATATTTCAGTTTTATCAGGTTTAATAACATTAATATTATTGTGATGGCTAATTTTACGACCGAGTGTGACTGTATTTGAAAAACTTTTACGATCGTCGTTCAGTTCCCTATCGTACTCACAAAAATTACAAATAATACGTGATGGATTACCACGGTCTATTTTAAATATAAATATAAAACTGAAATCGCGTGTTCAACATTTTAGTGACAATGTATATAAAAGTGAACACTGGCTTTGTGGCTGTAAGGCACTGAATAAACTTTTTTGCTGGGCTTGCCTATTATTCTTGGACGGAAAAAACATATATATATATATATATATATATATATATATATATATATATATAAGCGTGTTCAGCGAGGAATGGGACAGTGCAATATCTCGAGAGCGGATGAAGATTTTTAAATTATGAAAATATTTTTGTAAATATCTTCCAACGGCGCACATTTGTTGGCACAAAGATTTGAACCAACGCCCATCGCCGCCAGGTGGCGCTATCTCACTTCAATTTTTTAAATGCAATGCCCTATTTTTATTTCATTTTTGGATTCTATGACATATTTGTGATGACTTTTATTAAGACTCCTACCAACCTATCTTTTGTAGTTTCTGAGAAAAAATAATCCTTGGAATTTTAGCACAAAAACGTAATTTCAGGAAGTGCTCATAACATTTGAGTGATACAGACAAAATAGCAAATTTTATACCAAATGAAAGATAAAAGATTGTTCTTCCACAAAAATAATGCAGATAACGCCGAAATAATGCGATACGCTGTACACTAAATTGTAAGGGGGGCCAACCTATCACAGTCGTTGATTAAAAATCATGTGAAACATTTATCATGCCATGAAAACAAACGCGTAATGAAGTGTCTGTCAAGTATCTGTCAGTTTACAGTTTCAGTTTTGAAAATCGTCTGTGCATCTTCAAATTCCATAATTATGTTTACGTTTTCTAACGAAGAATATTTTGATATGGTAATAATTTATGGTGAATGTAGAAAAAATGCAAGGGCTGCACAAGTATTGTATGCTGCCAGATTTCCCGATCGACGCCATCCCGGAAAAAATACATTTGTTCGTGTAGCAAATATTTTGAGGGGAACCGGTCATTTTCCTCACCGTAAGTGCGAGAATCGCACAAAGACAGCAACATATGAAGCACACACCGTCGGTGTATTAGCATGTGTAGCTTATAATCCTCATGTGTCTGTGAGATCTATTTCTGAAGAGTGTGCCGTATCAGTTGGTTCTGTCCATAAAATATTAAAATCTAATAAATACAAACCATTTAAAATTCATTTGGTACATGGACTGCATGCAGGAGATCAAGAACGCAGATTAATTTTATCACCGGAGTTTTATGGAACATTATGGGCAAGGCCCTAATTTTCTAGGTCGTATCGTGTGGTCTGATGAAAGTAATTTTTCAAACAATGGAATCGTTAATCGCCACAATTCCATTACTGGTCGTCAGAAAATCCTCATTGGGTAGACAACCAATTTCCAAGTGAGATGGAACATAAATGTATGGTGCGGAATGATAGATGACAAATTGATTGGCCCATATTTTTTAATGGTACCTTAACAGGCCAACGCTCTTTGGATTTTCTTGAAAATCAACTGACTCCTTTGCTTGAAGATGTAAATGTAAATCTGTGGCAAGTGATGTACTTTCAACAGGATGGCGCACCCTCGCACAATAGCGCAATAGTGAGAAATTATCTAAATAGAGTGTTTCCGCAACGATGGATAGGTACAAATGGTCCCATTATGTGGCCAGCTCGTTCTCCTGACCCTAGTCCCTTAGACTACTTTCTTTGGGGACATTTAAAGAGTGTAGTGTATGAAACACCTTCTAGAGATGTAGAGGAGTTACAAACAAAATTAGAATTGCTTGTGCAAACATACCACGAGAAACTTTAAGAGCGGCAACTAGTGTTACATTAATTAGGCGTTATCAAACGTGTGTAGAAAATGATGGAGAAACATTTGAACATTTAATTTAATTTGGATGCTTTCAATTAATAAAATTCCAAAAATTATTTTTTTTCTCAGAAACTACAAAAGATAGGTTGGTAGGAGTCTTAATAAAAGTCATCACAAATATGTCATAGAATACAAAAATGAAATAAAAAATAGGGCATTGCATTTAAAAAATTGAAGTGAGATAGCGCCACCTGGCGGTGATGGGCGTTGATTCAAATCTTTGTGTCAACAAATGTGCGCCCTTGGAAGATATTTACAAAAATATTTTCATAATTTAAAAATCTTCATCCGCTCTAGAGATATTGCACTGTCCCATTCCTCGCTGAACACGCTGTATATATATATATATATACATATACATATATATATATATATATATATATATATATCGATCAGAAAAGAGATATAATAGTAGTTCAGCGAATCATATTTCGTGCGAAAAGGCGTTGCTATTATTTGGTAAAAATCAAAGAATTGAATTCGCTTTAAGTACTCAATACAGATTACATGTTGAAAAACATAATGAAATGGTAAAACAAAATAGGCAAATTTTGGGACATCTTATAAGAGTGACCTGTCTGCTTTCAGAGGTCATGATCAAAACATAAAGTAAATTTCGTAGAATTTATAACTGAAATGGCAAGAAATGATAATGTACGTAAAACGCATTTAAAGAATTATACTGTTTTTCGCGGTCTTTCTCCTGATATACAAAATGATCCTGACATACAAAATGATTTAATACATTCAGTGGGTGAAGTAATGATCAGGAAAATCAAAGCAGAACCCTCGAAAACTTATTTTGTAGCCGTAATTTTAGACGAGGCGTCTGATATTGCAGTGAAATCGCAATTGTCAGCAACTTTCCCGTATGTGACTGAAGATGGAAACATTGAAGAAAGGTTTCTGCATTTTACAGATATCAGCTTCAACAGAAAAGCAGATTCTCTTTTGAAACACATTTTGCAAGTTTTGAAGGACTTTGGTTGTGTAGACAAACTAGTGGCGCAAACTTATGACGACGCGGCTATAATGGCAGAAGAACATAGCGGTCTGCAGGCTAGACTTCGAGAACATTGCAACGTTTATTCACTGTTATGCTCATAAACTTATCTTGGTTTTGTCAGTCAGCTAGTTTTATTAAACAAGTTAAAATTTTCTTCACTAATCTCGTAAGTTTTTCTGTTTTTTCGCCAAATCGTCCAAAAGAACACACGCACTGGATCCTCATGTGAAAAAGAGAATTCCTGCTGTTGCTTCTACAATATGAAACTTTCAAAGTCGGGTCGTGCAAATAATGAATGCATACAATGAAGATTTAGAAGCGCTGTTTCAGACAATTGTGGAAAATGAAAATGAGGAATGGGATTATTGTGCGACTTTGATTTTAAATTTTTCTTGGCAGTATTTTCTGCAATGTTCCCACATTCCGAGAGTCTGTTCAAAATTCTACAGACAAAAATATCAAGTAAAACAATACGCTTGGATTCAATTCCTGAAGAAGATAAGAAAAACACCTACGCACGTTCGTTTTATGAAATTTTGGATGTTATTACTTTAAACATTAGTCAACGGTTTAGTGAAAGTTCTAAACTGAAATTCTTAAATCTTCTAGATTCCACACAATTTACTTCATTTGTAAAACGTTTTCCTGTTTTCTTCTTCAGTAGAAACATATGGAACATTCTTTGACGCAAATCGTTTAAAAAGCGAACTTTCAGTGATTTATACTGATCCCGATAGGAACAAGAGCACTGTGTTTGAAGTCCTATGATTGTACGAAATTCTAGCACGACATAATAATAACTTTTAGGTATTATCACTAAATTTAAATATACGTAGCCGTACCCGTCGTGCGTTGCTGCGATCTCAGAAGAAATGAAATTCAAGGGAACTCGTTATGGTCACATTCAATTTTCATCGTGTTATTCTTATTGAAACATTCATATTCGGATGAATGTGCAGTAATGCATAAAGGACCAACAGTCAGACACACATTCGTTTATATATACATATGTATATATATATATATATATATATATATATATATATATATATATATATATTATATCAACATGGGAGGGCGATATTAAAATTGTGTAATACACGTGTCTCAATTTTAATTGAAGAGCATGTTTACCAATTTTCGCGTCAATCGATCCACAGAATAAAAAGTTTCACAAAAAATTCAACCTCCCATTTCACCCTCTTAGGGTCGGAATTTCGAAAAACGCTTTCTTAGTGGATACCTACACTTCACAAAGAACACCCTCGATCGATAAATCCCGACCGACGCAGCTGTTAAATGACATTTTCACGAAAAAAACCACAGAATTGATGTTAGTCTTTCTTATACTCCAAGTGTTATATATATATATATATATATATATATATATATATATATATATAGGGTGTCCCACCACGTTTTGATAGTCCAATATTTGAAAAACGGTTCAAATGACAAGTATGAAATTTGGCAGTTATAAACTTTCGAAACTGATGCTTATATCTACCATAAAAGACTCCAACATAATTTTTTAACTGGGACAACTGGTATAACGTTACATTTTTTGGTAGACCTTTCTAAAACAAATTCAACCATAACACACTTGTCACAGTACTTGACCAATAAAGTGAGGGGATGCTCCATCTTGCTACCACCACATTGTTTGTGTTTCATTTAAGGGAATGTCTTCAAGTAATTCTGGCAGAACATTTTGAAGAAAATCCAAATATCTTTCTCCCGTTAACGTTCCTTCATAAAAATAGGGAACAATCAATCTACCGTTAAATAAACAACACCAAACATTGACACCCCATATTGTCTGGCAATTGGTTTCTCGCATCCATTTTGGATTTGCCTGTGACTAGTAATGACAATTATGGCCGTTAACAATACCATTATTATGAAATCTACTTTCATTACTCCATAATATTTTTTCTAAGAAAGAACGATCATCGACAATTTGTACAGACATTTCAGCAATAAAATTTAACCGCCTTTCAGGATCTGCATGGAGTAAACCTTGTATAAAATGTATTTTAGACGGATGATGACTTTTTAATACTCTTTTTATTGAACTTCTACTTATTCCTATTTCTTGTTCAAAGAACCGTATAGAGGTAAGTGGATTTACCTGTAGATAAGCCAAAATATTAATAACATTGTTATCGGTCCGAGCGGTCTTTCGGCGAGGAACTCGATTTTTACCGCTTGGAAAAGAACCACCTCTTAGCTTTCGTTCCACAGACGGAGTTATTCTATTAGGAAAATGATTTCTGTACACATCTTGAGCAAAAGCTTTATTTTTTCCACATTCTCCGTAAATAAGTAGCATGTCATCATATTCGTAGTAAGCAAAAAATTGGCGGCATTATTTACTATTTCAGTGTTTTCACAAAATTATGACTAATAATTAATGACAGTTCTTCACTAAACGTCACGTAAGAACGAATAACAACCCTTGTTACTCCGATATTTATTTTTTGCTTAGCCATCTGGATTAAGCATTAAAAAGGTTATTATGTTTTTAAACTATGTGTTACTCTTACAAAAAATAGTAAGGAGTGATGAAAGTAGATTTCATAATAATGGTATTGTTAATCGCCATAATTGCCATTACTGGTCACAGGAAAATCCAAAATGGACGCGAGAAACTAATTTTCAGACAATATGGGGCGTCAATGTTTGGTGTGGTTTATCTAACGGTAGGTTGATTGGCCCCTATTTTTATGAAGAAAGGTTAACGGGAGAAATATATTGGGATTTTCTTCAAAACGTTCTCCCAGAATTACTTGAAGATACTACCTTAAATGAAAGGCAAACAATGTGGTGGCAGCAAGATGGAGTATTTCCACACTTTTTTTGCTAAGTACCGTGACAAGTGTTTTATGGTTGAATTTTTTGAGAGGTCTACCTTGTGGCGGGGAAACGAAGGGTAGTTTTACCGTAAAAGGGTTGCAGCTCAATAATGAAAGTAGACGTATCTCCAGAGCTCATAAATCGATAAACAATAATTACCTACAAAATAGTTAAATTTTTTCATTTTAAACATAGTTCTCTCTTGTGGCGGGGAAACGAAGGGTAGTTTTACCGTAAAAGGGTTGCAGCTCAATAATAAAAGTAGACGTATGTCCAGAGCTCATAGATCGATAAACTATAATTACCTAAAAAATAGTTAAATTTTTTCATTTTAAACAGTTTTCTCTTGTGGCGGAGAAACAAAGGGTAGTTTTACCGTAAAAGGGTTGAAACTCAACAATGAAAGTATACGTATCTCGAGAGTTCATAAATCGATAAACAATAATTACCTACAAAATAGTTAAATTTTTTCATTTTAAGCATAGTTCTCACTTGAGTGAAATTATTTAAAGGATTGTTTTGGGGTTAAAACGATGAGGTCAAAAATCAAAATTATATTATTTTAAAAGCTCATAAATAGCTCCTAATTTTGTCGCAAAGAACGATTTAATATTATTATTTGTAAGGATTGGGGGGTCGATGTCGACCCAGCTCCCCCCCCTCCCACTGAAAGTTTTAAATTCCTCCCTTGTATGACGAGCTTTTAATTTGTGGAGTATAAAATCTCATAAATAGCTCGTAATTTTCATGTATTTGTTTTTTATTTTTACAAGGTGGGGGGGGCTAGCTCAACAGACGTAAAAACCGATGCACGTAATAAATTGATTTAGCTAGTTCCAACAAATTATTCATGCTACTATTTCCTATGTCCCCACTCAAAAGGAGATAGAAATAATCTAGAACGTTGGGACTACTTACATAAATTAATGACGTGCAACTGAACTTACATGAAATTTCCTATACGGTCATATTTTAGAACACTAATGTCTCTAGTTCGTCGCAAAAAAGTTGTATTAACCATATAACCCTGTTCGTCGCCAAAATACGCCTTTGTTTTCTAAGAGAACGAAGTTCGTCTGTAAACCATCTAATATTGGGGTTTGATATTACGCAGAATAATAACAATAGTTTCGATAAATAAATGAAATGTTTATTATAAGTTTTTGTTATGAAGGAATAAATTCAAATGCAAATATGTAATTAAAGATTATTATTAATTTTATTAAATACATAAATAAAAAGTTTACCTCGAGCATGATTTGAACCTACGACTTGTACTTTGCTATCAGCGCTAACCAACTGCGCTATCGAAGTACAAGCGCCCATTGATGTAAATTTTGTCTTTATGTATGTAGAACTGATGTAAATTCTAAATAGAATGAGATAACAATCAAATTACTTGGAATGTGAGCCTGCAATATCGCAAGGATCACACATACCAAAAGCAAATTATCATAAGTTTTGTTATGAACGAATTTCATTAAAATTCGATAGCGCTGTACTCTAGCAAAGTACAGGTTGCAGGTTCAAATCCTACTCGAGGTAAACTTTTTATTATGTATTTAATAAAATTAATAATAATTTTTAAATCAAATGTTTTATTCACATCAATGTTTTTATCATTTATAAAATTTCATTCCTCATCTGATAGTAATTTATACATCTTATGTTTGTGAAGCAGAATCGCGTAGCCTGTAGATTATGCGCACGAACTGCAATACCCTGTATGTAATCTAAGTGTAATACTCAAACAAAATGATCAGAGTATCAAATTTTAACGCTTTTAATTTTCCATCGTTCTGCATACAATAATATAAAAACGGTGAAACCTTTACATTGCTATACCGGCCGATATTCGTACTTGTTTGTACAGCAAGGAAAACCTCGTATTCCACATTTTAAATGCAATGCATATTGCATACTTTTCCTTTTTTTTTTTTTTGTAAAATTTCAATTTTGAAGTAGTTCCAGTTCTAGATTGTAAAATAACAATTTCAATAGCGTAGTGATCTTTTCGTGTATATGAAAAGTAATGGCGCTAGAGAAAAGTCAAACAAATATAACTTTTAAAGTTTCAATACATTGTTGAAAGTTACAAATGTAATTCACGTTTTTAAACGAACACCGCCCAGTTGGCAAGATTTCAATTTAAAAATCGTTAAAACTGCCAACATATCAAAATTTGTATTCGGACCAAGCGCGCACAAAAAATATGTTTATGTGTAGATAAGATTTTCGTTATCGTCATATTATGTTAGTCGGACAGTAATAAAAAAAGTACTTACCAACAAACACTTTTAAGTCCATCATCAGCAGCCTCTCTTTTGGCTTTTTGGTATTTGTATAAATTTTCTGTTTCAGATTTATTTCTGTGGTGATGGTGATGGTGGTGATGGTAACGATTACGTTGTGCGGCCTCTTCAAGTTCTTGTTGTTTATTAGTAGCCGCTTGAATTTCAGTCATGGCCGCTGAGTATCTATTAAAACAAACTTCAGTATCGCTTGCAACTTTTTGCATGCAGGGGGCATGAGATAAAAATTCCTCTTGATAAGATCCATTTCTGCAGAGATCGTTAGCCATTGTTGCGGTGCCGTGAAAAAGTTTTCTGAAATGTTTGCGCTGTTGAAGGTTCATGCATAGTCTGCTGTAACCGTGTATACAAGTGAGAGATTTTTCGAGATCCCTGAAATTAAAAAAAAACAACATTTAAAAACGTGTAAGCGCCCTTAATAAAAATCTTTTTATCCCCCTTATTTGCTAAGTACACGAAAAATATCGCTCAGCAACGGTAAATGCATAAAAAGAGCTCATTAACCAAGAGATAAGTTGGCGCTGAGTTGGCGTGCAAATACTCTAACTTGGAGAGTTCGCCTACTGATGAACTTCCAAAACTTTCATTGTCTTTTTTTAGGCTTTTAATTAAATATTTGTATTAAATTTTTTCAAACCGCAAATATAAAACAAATTTTTTTTTGAAAGTATAAAAATAACGAGGCAATATTTTCCTGACAGCTTTATTTATAAGAAAAGAAATTCGTTGTGAAAACTTTTATAGTGCCTTTAGGTCAGAATATACTTAACTTTCCCATACATATAAACAAGTCCATCAAAAACTTTTTAATCTAACAGATTTTCTCGAGACACATTGTTTAAAATGTAAATAAATCGCGTCGGCAATTGCAATTCGAAAAAGTTAGTTTTACGCCGAGTTTTCTAAACTCGAGGCGGTATTGCTGTATTATACAAAAAATTAATATTCGTTATGTGTATATCAAGCAAAAGTCTTCATTATATAAATCTAAGTAGAGAATCGCGTGTTATTCGAACAAAAAGCTTTAAAAATGTCTACCGGGAGTTGCCGGAAATGTTTTAAAAGACTATGCAAAATAAATGCATCCATATGCAAAGCTAAATGCTAAAATATCATCTCTGTTACAAATTCTAGTTACGTACTCTATAATTCGTGGAATATAAATTAGAGAACTATTGCCAACTTCACAACATTTGTAAATTCCGATAAAAGCGGAACATTGCTATCATTTCCGGACCATGTAGAACATTATTTCCTTAAAACATGCCAACTTTCTTGATATCTACTGTAAATAGAATTCATATTAAATATTAAAAGAGCAAGTTTCGTGCATCAAAAAGTACAACTAATAAAATACTATATGGGACCCTTGAGAAATAAAAACTTTATGATCACAATGCTCAAAATGCTTAGGTGAAAATGTTTTTCATATGTCACCTCCCTAATTTTTAAGTTAGGATGTCATTTATGATCTATAAAAAATTCGATATTTCCCTTTCAAGTTTCATTTATTAAAAAAAAGGGTAATAATATGTCAAGTCTTTAAATGTGGAAAATTATGAAGTTTCAAATTCATAAATATTAAAGAGCTGATTAAGATAGATTGATCTTATTTCAATTTTAATGTTGAATTTCCGTTGAATTAATAAATTTTGTATTAGTTATGTTGGTAACGTTAAATAGCTTTTTGCACACAAATTAATTCTGCAGTCGACTTCATAAATCTATCAAGTATTATTAATTACAAAAGGCGTACCGTTTTGCATAAACCGACAGTTAACAATTAAAATTTTATATATTGCAAAGAAATACAGGCTGTCTCTAGCCCTTCCGGTCATCATGTACCACATGTAGCTCGTGTTCTATAAAATTTAATTCCACAAATCAGAAATGTAATTTTTGTATCGTGGTGACATCTACCTACAGCATACTCATACTCATTTAATTGTTTTAAGAAACACCACTGTTTGGCTTGTTCTGTGAAATCTTTATAAACAAATTTTAGGCAGTCAACTCGAAAAACTTGCCCACTATAAATAAGAAAGATTTTTTATTTATTTATTAAATTATAACACACACGTAAATTGTAATATAGGCCAAAACACTAACGTTGATTGAATTAAAATAGTATTTTGTCAGATTTGAGCTTGCGATCTGATTTGCTTTTTATCTTCTTAACCCTTGCCTTTGAATATAATTTTATATTCAAAGTTCTTTCTAAGAAAGGGTTTATTACCTGACTTAAAAGCAGTCTTGATAACGCTTTCGTTACGGTTATTTGATCTCAAAGTATACGTTATTTTTCATTTTCTTATTTATTTATTAATACGCCATATGCTGTAGGTCGAAATATGCTTCGTTTCCAATTTTTTATTTATTTTTATGAACTATTTCGAAGAGTTTTAAAGATATTGACTAGAAATTTGTAAAACGCTTTAGAGAGATAACTATGCATTTTTTGGGGTGATCCAAATATTTCTACTTGTACCAGTGGTGTTCGTACGAAATTGCATGGCGCGTCACTGCCTTTTTCCCGTTTTGATATTTTTATAGAAATCCGCCATCAATTCTGAATTAAATTGCTCTCTTGAATTTTCTTCGCAGGACGCGCCGTTTTTGAGCAAACATTTTTTTATTACAAATTGTGTATTTTAATTTCCATTGTACATTATCTAGTAGGTTGCTGTCAATACTTTTGAATAAAATACAAGCATATTGTCAAAATGTCAAATTAGCATTTTTACCTTCCAACCTACATATACATATGAATATAAAGTTGGAAGTGGCTGGGGAAAAAATGTTTTATATGAATACGTGTACAGGACTCGAAAAATTTCTGGATCCCGCTTGGCGTTGTCCTGTAACTTTCTCGTCCCGAAAATTGCCATTTTCACCTTCCAACCTACATATACATAAATGTAGGTATAGAAGGTTATGCAATCTTTTTTTTTTCACTATCGCTAGATCGACTTATTAGCTCGTTTTACAACATTTGGCCAAGTTCCGCCAAGGTGATGTTAGTATCTTCAATAATTCCAGAACGAAAATACCTACGTACTTAATATTTTTTATTTAAGCTTGTTTCCATTGGGCTTGGAGCTGATTAGAGACAGTTTTTTTGTTTTTATTAAATATTTCTAAAACAGCTGTATATTTCAAACATATAAAATACCTACATATAGATCTTAAACATATCAGTTAACTATCTTCCATGCAACTTTTTGATACGACGCGTAATTAAGCGACAAAAAAATTCCTAAAGTAGAATTAAAGTGTGAGTTTCAATTTTTTCAATTTTTTTTCTGAATAACGATTAATTTTATAGACATTTTTTTAAAGAAAATTTAATTTTACATAGCTATTCTTTATAACGCAATACAAGTCAAAATTATTTAAATAAGAATGAAAATGGTTAAACCGAGGGTTAAACTGTAGTATTGATACCTTACAGAAGCGGGCGGCTTTGGGATTTTTTTTAAGTAAACATGTATATATTAATCTCTATCTGACGAAGTTTTAAACATCATTTTGACATAGATTATTGTTTTTGTTTTTACAACGTTGCCTGTTTTCGTTATGAATGTATCAAAAAGAGGTTGCATAGTTACCCTAAAAAAAATCTCACTCACACTCACACGCACATGCACACGCACACGTACACGCACACGCACACGCACACGCACGCACACACACACACACACACACACACAAACAGGTACGCACGGACGCACCCAGCAACACACGCACGCACGCACAAAAAAAACACGTCATTTTTTTTAAAAACTACTATATTGGTCTCAGGAAACCTCAAAACAGATATTTTTGCGGCTCAGTTAAATTCCGAATTTTTTTAACAACAAATTTCCCCTTAAGTGGGAAAGATACAGACCATAAAGATGGCTCCTGTATTATTTGTGAGTTATGTTACGTAAATCTTCAATCTTCGATTTATTTATTGATGTCTCTTAACGAATTTGCGGTCAACAATTTTCTTTTATGCTTCATAAACGTTAATTCGGTGAAATATATATTTAACTATTTCACCTATGAGGAAAGTTGTATACGGCGAAAAAATTCAAAATTTAGCTGATTGCCGTTTTGAATCCAAAAATGTGGTTTTTGAATAATCCCAAATGTCCCCTGTGGGTGTGTCCGCTAGTGTGCATGTGTCGGAGTTTGTGCGCGTGTACGTCTGTGCGCCTGTGGGTGTGTATGCAGGTGTGTAAGTGTGTGTAGGTGCGGGCGTGCGTGTGCGTTCGCGCGTGTGTGTGCGTGCGCGCGTGTGTACGCGTGTGTGTGTGGGTGCGTGTATGCATGTGTGTGGATGTGTGTTAGTATCCACGATAACCTCAGAACCATTATACGTACGTACTTCATTTCTCTTGGAGCTGATTAGCTTTTGGAAGAAATCCAGTGGCCGAAAGGGGGGTCTATTAGGGGTAGTTTTTTGTATTTATCAAGAATACCTAGACACACATCTTAAACATATCGATTATGTTCGATGCAATTTTTTGATAAGACACGTAATTTAGCGGCAAAAAAATGCCTAACGTAGAATTTAAGTGTTAGTTCAAATTCAATATCTGAATAACGATTAATTTTATAAGAAAAAGTGTAGACATTATTTTTTATTTATAAAGTTTCTTAACATACCGCAAAGTCTAAAAAATAATAAATATGAATGAAAATGGTTAAACTATTATTGATATTTTATAAAAGCGTGCGGCTTTAAAAATTTTACCTTCCAACCTACATATACATATGTAGATATAGAAGGTTATGCAGTCGACTTTTTTTCCACTATCGCTAAATCGACTTATTAACTCATTTTACAACTTTTGGCCAAGTTTCGCCAAAATCGGCCATAATGTCTGGATGTATGTCTGTGTATGTATCTGTGCGCCTGCGTGTCTGTGTGTGTGTGAGTGTGTGTGTGTGTGTGTGTGTGTGTGTGTGTGTGTGTGCTGTGTGTGTGTGTGTGTGTGTGTGTGTGTGTGTGTGCGCGCGTGGGTACGTGTGGATGTGCGTGTGTGCAATTAAATATAAACGGAATGGTTAAATTTTAAATTAACATATTTATGTTTACTAATCTCTATCTGACATGAAATTTTAAACGTCATTCTGACATAGATTATTGTTTTTGTTTTTACAATGTTGTCTGTTTTCATTATAAACGCATAAAAAAGAGATTGCATAGTTAACCTAAAAAATTATAATTAAAAATATTTCATCTCTTTTAAGTTTTTACGTTATCATCTAGATATCTATTAACCTGTGTCTGACATGAAGTTTTAAACGTCTGTTTGACATAGATTTTTGATTTTGTTTTTACAATGTTGCCTATTTTCGTAATTATTTTATTACAAAAGAGGTTGCATAATTACCCTAAAAAAATGTTACTAAAATTATTACAATTCTTTTAATTTCCATTTTGTAGGTTGGAAGGTCGTGTGGGATTCCACACCAGATATTTTTATAAAATATATATTTAATAATTGAAAAATTATTTACACTGAAACAGATCAAAGCTTCTATGAAAAAAAAAATTTTTTTTAATGAAGGAGGAAGGTCGTGTGTTGTTTCACACCAGATATTTAATAGTTGCTAATTGCTAATTTAGACCTTAAAGTAAAAGTTAACTAAACACTACATATTCTCCAAAAGAAACGATTTTTACCAACGTTATTCTTTTATTATGTAGTTTACCGTCTTATATTTTTGATGTTTGCAATGAAATCATAAAATCGCATTCTTAATATAATTTTATAACAAAAAAATTCTTTATAGCGCGGTGTCATCTATTATTAAACTCATAAACAATCACTCTAGACTTTAGTGATATGTTATTACCTCAATTCATCTGGGAAATATTCAGTTTCTATGTTTATTTATACTAGTGCATGCTGCACACTTTTTACTTTGGTTAGTATTTTATACGATCTAAAATTTGTTATAAACATTAGTATTTGCGTAAAGGCTAAACCAATTAGAACAAGCAAAAAAAAACGAAATTAAAAAATATACATTTCTAATAATCCACAACTACAAAATATGTAATTTTTCATTCAGTTAAGCGTATACTTTTGATAAAGGGCAAAATAAACTTAATCGATTAAATTGAGCAGGAAGAATAATTTAAGTCATTATTTCTCGATATTAAAGCTCGAAAGGGTTAAGCATGAAGCGCATTTATTACAAGAAAAGTAAAATCAATTATTGTTCTTTTGAAGGAAGAAAAGTTTCCGAAAATATATATGAATGTTAAACATAATCACGCACTTTACAACTTTTTTTTAATTGAATCGTTGTTTTTATAAATGAACGTTTGTCAGATCCAGCTGTTTTGATTTAACAATTTATAAACGCATTCATAGAAAACCCCGTTTGTAAACACGCATGTGTAAAATGGTGTAATTAATTTAAATAAGCATAATCCCGTGGGTAACTTTATTGTTTAGATTGGAATATGCTTTACATTTTAACCGGACATTGATTAAACCACAACATTGCGTACTAATATTTACTTTTCATTTAAAATATAATCTGAAAGTAAATGGTCCCGTTGTAATGTCTCGAGTAACCCCAGTTTAAAAAAATATAATTGTTACTTACGGACACACCATATCGAGATCCTCCTTATTTCTAACAAAACTTAATCCAGAATCGGTTAAAACTGATAGACTTTTTGCACACTGAGCCAATTCTTCAGGTCCACATGTACGAAAACTAACTGCTCGTACTCGTGTTGTTATTACTGTAAAAATAAAGAAAAAATTTTAAATACTTTACAAGAAAAAGTATTTCATGCAAAACTATATATAATAGAAGAGACGTTTAACTATTCGTGAACGTTAGGTATTCATTTTCTATAACGATACCCTTGAGTAAAATTTTTCTGATAGTTTGATGCTTTTTGCTACTTCTCGATGTTTTCTTGTATATGGTTTATCGACTCAAGTAGCTGTTAGTAGAAATATTCTAGACGTAAGAAGAAATTCTTTTCAGTTTCACAGCAGTTTATAAAACTAATTCCCAAAGGAAGAATCTGTTTTCGTCTACTATTCCTCAATTTTTATTTAATGATATTTTTTACACATCAAATGTTATGTTATAATTAACGTTGCTAATTAGAATAAATAATACATGGTTGATTAAGTTATATACATGAATGAGTAATTATTAAACTTAATTTTTACTCTGACCAAATACGTATATGTAATTACCAAAAAGAAGTTACTTCCAAACCATTTATGTACAAAAGGCACATGGATTGTATGCCATTTTTTTTTTTGATTAATCGATCAGGTTTGCTGCTGCTTATAGCTAGTAATTGTTAACTCAAGTGTTGCTGTTAGCATATACTTGTGTGGTGTATTGTAGTATTCTTCAGTGAGCCGAATGTAAAAATTAAGTTTTTTCATAAAACGTAAAAATATTTTTTAAATACCTTACGGTATTTTAACATATTAGGTTTATTTTGTATTGTACTTATGGCGCATTTTGTACACGAATATTTTCTGTATACTGTATTTGAACATACAGGGTGTCCCTAAAATGTGTGGACATCACTTAACCACAGATTCCTGGTTCGAAAATAAGACGATTTAACTAAACTTACCTATATGCTATTACGTTTTGTTTAGCTAGTATTCTTCTTCTAAGTTCTTTCAAGAAAAAGTTATTTTATCCATAACGACAGAACGCTTGGATCGATTTGGATAATATTCGGTATTGTACTCCTTACAGATGTAGTTCAGTGGACCATTAGTGTACGAAACACGGGTAACCCGGCATAAACCAATCAAAAACTTTTTAATGTTAAGGCCAATATCTTTCAAAAAAATAGTTTCAGAAAGCGACATTCAATTGTAATTTTTTTTTGTGTACTTTTTAATTAATGATATCTGGTAAGGTTTGGACACAAAAAAATAAAATCTGAGTGTCCGCGCACTGCATTTCTTAAAACAAATGCAATCTAGCAGTCGATAAGGCAATTTGTTATGATATTTATTAGTTATAAGTATGTAGTTTATTAGATCTACAGTAAATGCTCAATGTGACTACCAGCTTCCTGGATGCAGAGGTTGATTCGACACAAAAAATTGAACTGTACTCGTTGTAACATTTCTGCATCATTCTTAATGGACTGTGAAGCGTTCTGTATTCTGGCCCAAAGTTCGTCCTGTGTGTTTATAGGACGAGAATACACTTTGCTCTTTACGACATTCGCTGTGTGCAAGCAGATCAGTGAACATCGCATTTAATATTGTAATCGTGCTTTGTTAAAAGTTTTACGTGCACTACGTTCTACTACCTGCGTCGTTTTCACGATGCCAGGTAGAGAGCCACCGTTCCGGCAGAGGCACCCGTACGCTCTTCGGAGTCGTTACGAGGAGAACGACTCCGTCCCTCTACCCTATGATGTCGATCTGATCGATGATAAGGTCCCGTTCGTGCCCTTGCCCTTCTACGACGAAGTGCAAGAAGAAAAAGAAGCCCAAGAAAGTGGAAGAAGAGATTGCTGCTCCACCGCACCAATTACCGGCTATGCAGAAAAAGAATCGCCACCATCCGACGGGTTCCGGCTGCAGAAGAAGAAGCCGAAGAAACCATCGACTGACCGCCCGACCACGCCCACAACGGCGATCAACGCGTTCGAGGCCCTCGGTGACACCATGGACCGCCCGGACGTAGAAGAGCTTACCGCTGCCAGGGAGAGGATGCCACCAGTAATCCTTCGCGAGAGGGACAACTGGGTTGCCTTCTGCCGAGAATTAGACCACTGAGGGATCGTCTTCACACGCATGAAGGCAATTGCCGAGGGATAACGCATTCAGCCTGCCACGGCCAAGGACCGTGACAGGTTAATGCGGTATATGGATAGGAATGGTACACCGTACCATACCTATCAGGCAAAGAGGGAACGTTCGTTCAAGGTGGTTCTACGGGGAATGCCTGTAGAAACCTCTGAGGCTGACGTTACCTCTGAGCTAAAAAATCAGAATGAAGACAAAGGCAGACCGATCCCGCTTCTGCTGGTCCAGTTACCAACTGAAGAGGACCGTAAGAAGATCCGGCTGGTGGAGTACGTGGCTCGCCTACGTGTCTCTACTGAAGACTTGAGGCAGAGACCAGGCATCGGGCAGTGTCAGCGATGCCAGGGATTCCGTCACGCACAGCGTTGCTGTAGGGCGGCGGCACGCTATGTCGAGTGTGCGGGACACAACCACTCCAGTGAATGCACCAAACCCCGTACGCACCGGGCAACTTGCGTAAACTGTGGTGGTGATCATCTGGCCAAGGTTGCCCGAGGTACCCACGTCTCCGCAGCGTAAGAAGACAGAAGCTCCACCATCGCGTCTCCCGCAGCGGAAGAAGTCCGAAGATACACCTTAACAGCGTTAGTTACGCCAAAGCGACGGCGAGCGGTAGCGAGATGGCTGAAGTAGAGGATGCGGTGAAAGCCGCAGACGTAAAAAAGCCTACTTCACCCGCTTTAGGATTCGACGCTGTTCGACCTGTCATCCAACGGGTGGCAGCGGCCTTAATTTCAGCACAAACTGCGACTGACCTGTGGAGAGTAATCCTCACACACGGTCAGGAGGTGTTTGCACTTTTAGTGTAAATTACCTCTGGAACGGCGATGAGTAGGGATGCCGGGATAAGTATAGCTAACTGTATCAATATATTAAAATTTACGTATTAACACAATCTACCATTCGCTACTCAAACTCACTTCAAAACATCACTTATACAACTCATAACATTCAATTAACAATATAATATCAACAATACTAATAATTTTCTCTATTCACCACAGGCAACACCCGCAAGAAGCTATACCGACGTCCGGGATCCCGAACCATTTTGATGGTACCCGAGGGACCAGCCCACCTGCTTCCAAGGAAACACCGCCCACCTAAACAGGTTTTTTTTGCCTAGATAATAAGATAACATGTTATAAACTTATAAAAAAATGAAATGTAATTACATCGAAAAATTATGTAATCAACCGGCTGAAGAGGCTACCTCGCCTGAGTAGCCGACTTAAATTGTTAAAATTCCATTTATCAACAATTGTAACCATAATTTGAATAAACTTGTATGAATTTGCATTTGAATTTGATTTGCTCTTTAGAGCTCCCCACACAAAAGAATCGCAAATATTGAAATCTGGTGAACGAGGTGCCAATTTTGCACGAGCATTAGCTCCTCTGCCTACTCATTTGTTAGGAAACTGTACATGAAGATGATTCCGAACGTTCAATGTATAATGAGGTGGTACTCCATCGCGTAGAAACCAAATGTCGCGTCTAAGATCTAACGGCAAGTGTGCCAATAGATCGGGTAAGGTATTTATAAGGAAGTCTAAATAATTCTCTCCTTTTAAACGAATTAGTAAAATGATAGGGCCTATGACGAACCTCCGATTATCCCTACCCATACATTCATTCTAAACTTATGTTGAAAGCGGTGTTGCTTGATGACATGTGGATTTTCATTTGCATACACATGTGCGTTGTGCTTTGTATACTCATCCTTGTGAAGCACGCCTCAATAGTGAAGAGAATTTTGCTATGAAAATTGACATCTTCAGCTCTTCTTTCTTGAATGAACCTACTATATGTGGTAAGGATATAGCAATTGTTCTTTAAGAACTCTATGAGCAAAATTCTATGAAACGCCTGCTTGCAACGCTAAGTATCGACTACTTACTTCTGGATTTTCTTCTACTATTTCTAGAATTTCTTCCTTGGGGGTGCGAATTGTACGAGCACGTCCACAATCAGCTGTGATCGGTGCAAAATTTCCCGTTTCCCGAAGGCGTCTTTCAACGTTTGCAAAAGTTTTATTATTGAACACGCGACGATTTGGAAACCTTTCGTTGTATACTCTAGAACTTCTGCGACAATTTCCTTCGCAATATCCCAAAACCATCAACATCCGTTTGCTCAGCCTAAGTGTAGTTTACAGCCATTATTACGGAAATAACGAAGAATATCAGCTGCTAAAAATCACTAGCTAACACCAACAACAATTTGAGAAACTTCACAATTGATAAACAATAACTGCTGTGATTAAAAGTACACTTATTTGTCACTAATAAATATGATATCGTCATTTATTTATTAGAATACCAGATTGCTAGATTACATTTGTGAGTGTAGTAATATTTTAACCTTCAACATTGTAAGTGGTGCTATAATAAGGCAATAAATTTAAGTTTGTGACAGTTGTCATCCACGAGACTATTACTGTAAAAGTATGTACTCTTTTACTGAAAATGTTTGTTTACAGCAGTTTTAGGATATTATTAATATTTGTATGTAATTTCAATCAAATAATGTCTACTAATTTATTTAGCACACAAATGAATAATACAGCTGAAGTATAATATTCTCTAAAATATTTTACAAGTAATTTATAATTTTACTTTATTTGCATTTTTTGTTTATAAAAAAGAACTGTGAGACATTTTTTAGTTTGAAATTGAACTGAAAATTCTGCCATCTTTGAATAAATGATTTGTTGCGTCTATTCATAATATGGTGCCAATATACCATAAACCTATTATAAACACTTTACTTACTTTTTTCAGTTATAATTTTGAAATGGACACTTCAAAATCATTTAGTAAATGTGTATAATTCATTTAATTACATATTGTAATAGAAATAAAATTGATAAACTCAAAAATAATTGATGGATGACCATTGCCATCCACGCGATCAACAATGTTATAATTACCCACGCGACTGTTCAAGGGTTAAGAAATGCAGTGCGCGGTCCCTCAGATTTTATTTTTTTGTGTCTAAACCTTAACAGATATCATCAATTAAAAAGTAATAAAAAAATTACTATTGTTATTGACTTAACATTAAAAAGTTTTTGACTGGTTTATGCCGGGTTACCCGTGTTTCGTACACTAATGGTCCACTGGTAATAATATCATCTTAAAAGATGACCTACATCTGTAAGGAGTACAATACCGAATATTATCCAAATCGATCCAAGCGTTTTATCGTTATAGATAAAATAACTTTTCTTGAAAGAACTTTGACGAATACTAGCTAAACGGAAGGTAATTGCATATAGATAAGTTTAGTTAAATCGTCTTATTTTCGAATCAGGAATCTGTGATTAAGTGATGTCTATACGTTTTAGTGACACCCTGTATACTAAACATACGTAATCGTTTAAGGAATTTATTTTTAAGGGCGAATGTAAAGTGGACACCAAACTAACGGAAGGCGCCCTTTTTACCAATCCTTGTTAACTATTTCCGCTCAAGAATAAAATAGAATATTACACACGACGGTAAAAAGGCTTTACACCAGCTCGTGGAATTAATCCGCTCGCTCCTTCGTCGCTCGTGAATCAACATTTTCCACTCATGCGTAAAACATCTTTTTACCGTCTTATATATCAAATAACTATTTATTTCACTATTCAATAAACTGTTACTTTGACAACGAGGCTTGAGTCGATAAAATAATAGTTGACCATCCGTAATTGAATAATACTTATTTGGTTTATTCCGAATATGCAATAACGAATAAAACATAGAACTCTGCATCGCGCAATGTATCAGATTAGTTACAACCGAATTGAAACCAATGTAATTTAAGTAAACAGAATATAAATTCGTTCTGTAACGCTTTGTATCGGTTCAGCAACGCCTTTAATGCCTACTTCCATAAGGGTTTTAGATTTGACGCGAATAATTAGCACGTGGTATACTGTTAGTGCATAAGTACACTTGATACCGGGCGCCTACTAAACGTTGACTCTCACTATCCATCTTGACGGCGGCAGGCAGCCGTTCATCAGGTCTCCGTCCAAATATTATTCAATTCCATAAACATGGTGTGTTCGCACTATCCGTCTATCTGGTGGCTATCCGCCGGCTGCCGGTGATCGACATTGTAGGAAAGAATGTTTTGACGTATCTGGGCTTGTTGGTGACAGTTCATGATGGTAAATGAGAATACGCACATTTCGTCGGTGACCAGCAAATGCACATTATGTATGGTGCAAAATTATGAAGGTTTGTTTAATTTGACGTATAAAGACTGCAGTGACAATAATATTAACGGTACAATATGGAAAACGGTCGGTGAGAAATTTGGAGTCCCAGGTAAGTCTTCAAAACTTCGATACCTCATTTCAAATTTTATTAAATTTAAACGTAAAACTATAAAGTATATTACTAAATACATCAAATTACACAATTTTAAATCGCTTACAATCGATTTTTTGCAAGTACTGCTACTGAATTGTCATATTTCCCAAGATAATGATACTTGTGGGGTAGAGAAAAAGTTGTAAATGTTTCCCGTATTTCGTAAGCTGTAATCTGAGCACTACCGCCTTGCGGATGAATATCTCTGAATTGAGCTTGATGTAATGTATTAGTCTGAGAGTAGTTTACATTACTATCTCTTATATAATTATGTAAACTGCAAGTGGTTAAAACCATTTTATCGGCCTATTCAGGTTTTGACTTTAGTATTCTACCATATACCTGAAATCTTTGAGCTAATATATATCTCTACTACTCTCCGAGGTCGAGATAAACCGTGGTTGAAATTTTCTATTTGTGTTGGGATGGTCTTCCTGATCGAATATGTATTAAATTATGAATGAAGATCGAAATGATTTAGTCAGTTTTTTCTGTTTAGCATTAATTAGTAATTTAATTTAAAACATTCAATATTCATTCATCCATATATTTTGTGTAATCCTAAGATTAGAATAATTAAACTGAGAATAGGTTTACGATATTGGTTTTGTTTGTAGAAAAAAGTGATAATTACAATATGTTTACTTTAAATAGATGTTCTTAAATTTAATAACGTTTTATATTGAAGGACACTGAGCTTATGTATGTGATTGTGTTTTTCTAAAACGAAGTTGGAGTTTATTAAATTAACGTAACTTTGTGGTGGAATAAATTTACTAGATGTTGAAAATTTTACTGCAAAATTAGTAAAGTTATTAATTAAAAACTAATAAACATTTTTCTGTGTTAACTTAACGTAATCTTCAAGGGTAAAATAATTATTTGAAAGTTAGAAGATATTTATTAACGTAATGCTTTTTAGCACATTTACTGATGGACAAAATTTAGATATACATGGTGTTATGAATAACAATGTTACAGTTTTATGAGTTTAGACAATGTATTTTAATTTAAAATCATATTTACGAGAATTGTGTAGATCAAGTACAGTGACGTAATTAATTACAATATAAGTTAGATAACTTTTATTGTTATGTGTTATGTTCAGTTTTGTTCTTATGTTAGAATAATTACAAAGATCATCAATTACAGTACGGCTAACGATCTTGATTTTGATTATTGTTTATTGAATATTTTGAGTTTTTTAAACAGTCTAGTTATATGAAAATAAAAACTTTCACCAATATTACACATAATTAAAACACTTACCTTTTGGGTTTAAATGGTGTATTTTTATATTTATATAATGCTATACGTTTCGATAACAGTTATCGTCCTCAATAGTAGCAAAATATTTTAGTATTGTTTCAGGTGTTAGAACAAATTTATGGAATATAAAAAAGTAATGCATAAGCCTTATAATTTGTTCAAACACCTTAAACAATTCTGAAAGGTTTTACTACTACTGAGGACGATAACTGTAAGTGTTATCGAAACGTATAGAATTATTTAAATATAAATATAAAAATACACCATTTAAATCGAAAAGATAAGTATAATAGTCTAGTTTTTTTAAATTTTAATTAGTGCATTTTCAAAATCGGTTTAGAGTTATTTAGTTATTATTACGCATTTTGGTAATAGTAAACGTTGGAGATTGCCTTTTGCAATATGATTTATTGACGCAAACATTAGGAAGCGTTTAGAATATTTGTAAACATTGTGTTTTCAAAATTTTGCAAGTTTTATAATTAAAGTTGAGTTAGTTATCTACCAAGTGGGCCCTTATCTTGTCTTTTTGCGTCATTAAAGACTATGATCCTCTAGTCCAAGAACATTTTCACAGAAAATTTAGATGGCAGTAGCACCAGTGACTTTTATTGCCGAATCCTAAGCTTTATATATAGTAAGTGTAAGGTTCTTGAAGCGTTATTTCAGCTACTTTATGCCTTATAACGGACCTATCTTCCGAGGATTCACTCGCCGATCCATTTATTTTATAAGCATATGCCACGCCTAGTGCTGATTGATTGTGTAACAAATAGCGACATTTCCACTTATACAGGAAGTCAATAGTATTCTTATTTTAAATGAGACTACTCATTTTTTATTTTCTATTTATATCCGTTATGAAATTTAAGAACATTTGATGTACGCTTTCTAGACCTAATCTTTACTGTTTTTTGAGAAAGGAAATGCAATTTAGGTCATTTTTTACGAAAAAAGCTTCCCGCTTAAAAATGAATCTCTTTTAAATTTGAAATGTTTGAATGTTGAAAGGATGCTCTGGTGCTTTCGAATGTAGAATCTTTTCTTCTACTCCGAAGTCTACAAAAAACCTAGACATACTAAAAGTAAGAGTAAAGAACTATCATACTGCTTTTTTTAATCACAAGATGCCAGAACGTGTTTAATCGAAAATTTTCTTGTTGTCTATTGAAGTTATTTGTATGTTTATATACCTCAATAGCTCCCCATTGTGAACGAACATAATAATGAATGCTAACATTTCCATTATCAAATTGAATGCCATAATTTTAATTATTTAAGGCAGCATGCTCAGCTACTGCAGACTTCTCTGGTTCAGTCAATCCACAAAGCTCATCTGCTCTTTATTGATAATATCAAAGCTAGGTTTCGTGGTTCCAATGTGTCCTTTCACTCCAAAAGCTATCAGTAGAAAAATTGAAGGATGTTTAGGTTATCTAATCTAGTTCTATGTTTGAAAATAGTGCCAATATCTCAGCTACTTGCATTTTAAAACGCCTAATAGACATTATTAATGTCCATATGACCAGTAACTTGAAATGATGTTTTTAATCATCAAATTAATCTTTCAAAAATTCTGAATCACAAACTTATATATCTCCATCCTCGAGAGCTTTAATTACGCTAATCTTTGTGGACAGTGATTTAATAGTTTATGATGACACTAAAATACAATAAAATTTCGTAGTTCATAATAAGTTTATCTAACTGTTAGGTCTATATTTACATTTTCATACAACTTAATTTTTTAATTTTTACTGAGGACGGTAACTATAATGTTACCGAAACGTTTAAATTTGTATAAAACAAAATTAGGAATACACAATTCCAGACCCAACAGATAAGTATCTTAATTATAGCACTACTACTTCATCTTTTTACCAACTATTATAACGTGTAAAAGCAAAGCGGTTACTAAGTAGCGAAAGTGTTAGCTTGATGAGGTTCTGATGTCCAACCGGTCGTGAGTTAGTCCATGTGGATCTATGAGCAAATGGATCTCCGAAGTGCGTTGTTCGATTTCGTCCAAATTTTTTACACTGATGCCATATACATTCTGGTTGATTACTAGTGAATAAAAACTACATATTTCCAAGCTATATTTTGTTTTCAGACACATCATATTGGAGAAACTGTTTTCATTTCGATTTATGAGTTTTAGGATAAAAATTCTCAAATTACCCAATTTCTTTGGAAAAGCAAACAAACCGTACATATACGTCAATTTCGTTGGGGAAACGGCAAAACTTTTATGGATGTAGGGGAGTTGGTCATCATTTAGGGTCAAAGATGCCCAAAAGCATTATTAATATACTAATTTCGTTATGGAAACGACTAAACGTATTGCTCGATAGAAAAGAATGATCTTTTATGGTTTTAAAGCGCTGTTCATTGGGAACAAAGACTTTAACTTTATTGACGTACAAATTGCGTTGTAAAATGGCCAAACGTATTACATGGATGGTAAACAACTAAAAGTTTGAGTTTTGCGGTGTAAATCCTCATTTGGAGCCAAAGATGCCAAAATAATATACACTAAGGAGAAAATATCGAACAATCCACTGAAATATATTTACAAATTTAAATCAAAACTTGAATTAACGTAACGATAGCCAACAGTTGGCATGTTACAATATATATATATATATATATATATATATATATATATATATATATATATATATATATATATAGTGCGTTTTTCTTTAATCCGAACACAATGTAATTATCCCTATGTGCATATGAAAATGTAAACATTCACCATTATGACAATAAAATATTAATTATCTTTTTTGGGTTTTTTTAATGGTGTATTTTAAATTATTCAATCTAAACGTTTCGAGAACACTTACAGTAATCTTCGTCAGCAGTAATATCTATTAAAATTGTTAAATATGTTGAAAACGTTTAAATTGTATAATTTAAAATACACCATTAAAAAACCCAAAAAAGATAAGTATTTTATTATCCGTATGTTCAGTTTTAAAAAAAACGCGTCAATCTATAGGATATGCGCTATTCACAATTGAAACTGAACCAGCCTTTTCATTATTTTTTGTAGGTTATGTGTATGCTAAATAAATGTAATCCGGAAACTTTGACGTGAATGACATGAAAATAATTACAATAAATGTTCGAAGTGTCCCTCTTGATATTCTAAACAGTATCCTAAGCGATTACACTAAAAAATTATACTACTAATGTAATACGTACAGAAAAACAAATTTACCTAGAATCTACTGTCAATAAATACCGTATAATGGCAAAATGTTATGGCGCAATCTCAACATTTTAAATATAACAAACCTTCCACACCGGAACTGCCTGGTAGCTTAAACAAACCAGACGAAATTAACCATCACTTCACACAATCTCTTAATATGACTACTCCAGATCCTAAGTTGCTATTATTTTATAGTAATAATCTGAAAACAACGTTTGAATCTTTATTAAAATTCTGATTGACTGACGAATCTGCTGTGCAAAACATCTATTGAGTATCAAATCACGTGCAATAGGTTTCCATAATATTAGCATTGACATGATTTTATTATGTTGCCCTTATATCTTGCCTTTTATTACTCATATTTCCAGACGCATGGAAAATTTCAAAGGTTATTGAGTTGCCAAAAAAAGCACAATAAATCTATGTACAATGACCTTAGACTGATTTCCATCTTACCCGTACTTTCAAAGGTGTTAGAAGAAATAATTAATCATCAATTTAGGGAACATATTGATAAGTATGAAATTATGCCAACAAATCAATCCGGATTTCGCTCAGGCTACAGCTGTGCTACTACTTTACTTGATATTGTACACGACATATTGCGCGATGTAGACGAAGGAAAGACAACCGCACTAATTCTTCTTGACTATTCACAGGCGTTTGACACAATTAACCACCAGTTACTTTTTTCAACTTTACATTTTATAGATCTACCTCAATGTGCCTAAATTATGTATTGTGTATGCATTTCAAACATAATCGACTGTCTACAACATAGTAAAGCACATGTCTATGCAGATGATACACAACTGAAATACCCTTTTACTCACTCCGATCTAACGTTGGCGAATAATATTATAAGAAGTGAGATAAATAACTTAAGAGTGTAAGTCCAGAAAACATAATCTTAGCTTAAATCCTTCTAAATCTACCTTTATCATTTTTGTCAGGTTCAAAGAAAAAATAGAGAATTACTTAAAAATATTAGTTAGTGATGTAAATCTTAAATGTTCATAAGTGGTACGAAACTTGGGCTTAGAAATGGACAATAACCAACGATTTCAAGAACATGTTACTAAATGTGTTAAGAAATCGTACTCTAGTTTAAAAATGTTATTTCCCCATCGCCATATACTTCCGCAAGCATTAAAATTATAATTAACCGAGTTACTCGTATTAAGTAATTTTAATTTTTGTGATGTAGTATACGGTCCATGCCTTGCAAGTACAGAAAAAAAATCATGTTCACGGTTTGTTTATGGCATAAGGAAATATCAACCCATTACTTATAAATTAAAAGACGCTAATTGGTTAAACATGGATAACATGCCGCTGTACTCTACCATTCAATCATTTATAATGAATTTGCACCAAAAAATCAGATACCGAAGTCTCTCAAAAGCCAATCACTATCCGGATTTAGATTTTTGCAGACAACCGTTGTTAACATCGCAAGCATAATTTACCTATTTATGCAATTCAAAGTTAAAATTCCATATCAGTATATTATTCGTTTTCCACAAAGCTAGCCTTTATTTTTTATCTTTTTTGTATGTTATAATTTAGGGTTGAATCAGTTTTACTGCCTTTTAACTTTTTTTTTGCAATTGTAATTTATAATTTAAGTGCACGTTATTATTATTATTATTATTTTCCTTTTTTATTGCAAAAAATAAATAATTTCACGACAGATCTGGCGATCGTGGTGGCCAAGTTAAATGACCAAATCTCCCAATCCATCGGCCCAACGCTATATAGTGTACGCGTTAGATTTTGTAAATGAATATTCGTAATGATGAATACATGTTTTAGTAAAAAATGAAGTGTATTGGGAAGATGGAAATGGATAACGGAGATAGGTACATACATTTAAGGAAAACAATGCTTCAGTGTGAAAACTATTTTTTGTTTTTTGAATAAATTAAATAATACTTCAGAAAAATCCGTGCCTTTAATTTTGTCGTCATCATACAGTTGTTGGTAATTATGAAATTTATGCGACCTGCATTTTTAATTTTTTTAATGTTTTAAAGACCGAATTCTTTGAAATTTGCAATTCCTGTGCTATTAAACGCAATAACGCTGTGGGATTGTCGTCGGCATAGCACAAATTGTTTAATTCTAATTCCTCCTTGAGACGTGACACGTGTTTGCTCTTTTTTGTGAGAATTTCTGACAATTATTAAACTGAGTAACGATGTTATGGATGGTTGAAATACACGGGATGTGTTAGTCAGGGTGTTGTACGGCAAATAAGTCCCGCACTCCTCTCAAACAATTGTTACCCTTAAAAATTATTATTAATTTTATTAAATACATAAATAAAAAGTTTACCTCGAGTAGGATTTGAACATACGACCTGTACTTTGCTAGAGTACCGCGTAAAATGCACCTAAACAACCTTTAATTTGGTATAGATATGTTGATGATACTTTTGTAATTTGGAAACATGGAAAACAATGACTAAATAAGTGTTTAGATTTTACAAAAGGTATTCATCCAATCAATCAGTTTACTATAGAAAAATAATCTAATGGAAGTTTATCATTTTCAGATATATTAGTTTCGGAAACGTACAATTCATCTTTGACTTTACGAGTTTACTGGAAGCCGACACAGATAGAAAGACATCTTCATAAACTAGCAAATCATTATACACGTCAAAAAATTAATGCAATCAAAACTCTAATGGGTCGAGCTAAACCAGAATTTGTAGAAAATTAATGTGAACATTAAAGAAATGAATAACATAATTAATTAAATCAACATCAAGTTGAATGTTTGTGTGTTACATTCGGTTCATCCCCTGTTGATAGTATAATTATTTAATAGACCGAAACATATACAAGGTGTCCGGAAAAATGTGGGAAATCTCTCGGATTCAGATAGAAGACGAAAAAATAACATGACAAGTTCCTATAAATTTTTTTCCTCCAGACCCTCCCTACGGAGATGTGGGCCCCTAAAGAACGCCGCTGGAAATAAGTTTTTCTTGAATAACTTATTAAGTACTTGACATAATTTAATAAAAATTGAGTATGATGTCCACTAAAATAGTATCCTTGAAACATATTTAGCTTGTTTACTTTACCAGGGATGGACTAAGTTGTACACCTTAACGCCTAAATTTTTAACACCCTGTATAATAAAGATCTAAAATTTTTGGGTAGCTTGTACATTTACCTAAAAAAAATTATACTTGTTTAATATTCATAAAATAAACTATTTTCGAGAAAAAAGTAATAAACGAATTAATGTTTCATAATTAATAAATTATTAAAAAAAAATTAAGCCAGTGTTTTTTCGGATTTTTACGAGAAAACACTCTTTTAATAATAAATTAGGAAAACCAAATTAAACATATTACTTATTTAAAAAATGTTGCAAACTTAAGTGAGTTTATTGACCCATGAGGTATAATTTTATTTCTTGTTCATTTTATTTATCTTCACTCAAAAAAACATATGTCAAACATTCCTATTATACGAAATAAATAAATAACTTGCATTTTAGAACTTGACATTTGTCACATCGCTGATACATTGATCGACATTAATTTACCTTAAATTTACTGATTTTTGGATTTCGTGGTGATTTGAATTGTAAACTTATTCGAAATATGGAATTCACTTTTATTGAATATGCAGATATGCATATTCATGTATGGTCTTGCCTCTTTCAATGCTTTGGAAGCAAGAAGATTATATCACGAGGATTTCCTAATCGTACTATTCCAAATCAGAAGACTTTCAACGAGTTGATCAACGTCTAAGAGAGAATGGTGAGTGATTTCGGTTACTAAAGTAATAATATTGACTTTCTTTATAACTTTAGGAATGTTTAAGAAAAAAAGTACTGATGCTGGTCTGACAAGAACAGTGCGTAGGGTGGAATTAGAGGAAAATATTTTGAATGCTATAGCACTCCTTCAACGAGCACTCGCAAATTAGCCGCACAATTTAATACGCCGAAAACAATAATCCATGAATTCAAGAACAGCTGTTATATCCATATCATTTGCAAAAAGTGCATGAATTGATTCCTGAAGCTTTTCCTCGTAGAATGCAGTTCGAAACGAAATAATGAAAACTTCATTAGCACTTTTCTTTTTACAGATGAAGCAGCTTTTACCAAAAATTGTATCACGAATTTACACAACTCACACGTATGAAAATCCTCATGCAACTATTGCTTCGCATCATCAACATCAGTTGCAATCAATTAATATCTGGACAGGAGTCATTGGCAATTTCTTGATTGGTCCATTTGTGTTTCCGGCGCGATTGAATGGACAACTTTATTTGGAGTTCCTCAAAAACGTTTTTCAAGATTTAATAGAGCATTTACCTCTTGAAACCCACCGAAACATGTACTTTATGCACGATGAGGCACCACCTCATTTTAGGTTGCTGTGCGGGAACACTTAAATAACGTCTATCCAAACCGTTGGATACGTAGAGGTGGACCTATAGCCTGGTCTCCTAGATGTCCCGACCTGACGTCATAGGATTTTTACCTGTGGGGACACCTCAAAACCTTGGTGTATTCCAGTCCGGTTGATACTAGGGAGGAGCTTCTACAGAGAATCACGTTTCATTGTGATGTGCTAAGGAACAATGTGGGGTTATTGTGGCGGGCACAGCAGTCCTCAATTCATCGTGCTCGCGAGTGTATCAGGCTTCACTGAGCCCATGTTGAACCCACTTATGAAGTTTTTAATTAAATCAAAATGAAACATAAATTCGTTTATTATTTTTTTTTCTCGAATATAGTTCATTTTATCGATATTAAACCTTTTTTTAGGCAAAGGGTCAAGCAGGGTGTTAAAAATTTAATCGTTAAGGTGTACAGCTTAGTCCATCCCTGGTAAACTAAACAAGCCATTATTAGCTTCTGGAGAATATAAGTTATCTTCTTCTTGTGGAAAAGTATACATTGAAACTACAAAACATCATAACTTTGACGCTAGAACATTTGAGATGTAGATTAAACCAACCAGAGCATAACGTTCACTTTGATAACATGGAAATTTTATCAAGGTAAACCCATTATTATGTTCGTATAAAACAATATGCTGTTGAAATATATAAATACAGCAAGAAGAAAATTTCACATTAAATATGTTTTGGCATTTTGTATTTAAAAAAAAGACAAAATGGTATGCCTTAACTGGTTGTTTAGGTTTGTTGCTGTGTTTTTCTAAGATTTCTAAGTAAATGCTTTACCAATTACGTACGTTAAGTTGCTTTAATTTAGCATATATAGTTAATATTAAGATAAGATTAAACGTACACATTATGTTTTTATTGTATAATAACGATTATAATCTTGAAATATGAGAGAGATTTTAAGTCACTTAATTTAGCAACCCTAAACGTTATCAGTTATACTGCGGCTGCGCAGTAAGAAGAAAATAAGGGAATACGTTATTAACCGATAACGTTGTACCTTATTTAGGTTGAAATAGCGTAAACGCTAATAGGGGAAAAGATTTTAACAGAATTGTCAAATTGCACGTATAGGTATGTGTTTAAAAGTAAAAAAACACCTCCCGACTAACAAAAAAAGACTATAATATATTTTAATGCTTCTGCAGAATAATGTGTCAAGTTGATTACATTCTAATATTACAAATATGCTCAAAATATTAATTATGACATTCAACTTGGCAACGCCGACTTTCGACGATTCAGTCGATCTAACCCTTAGGAAGATATAACCGTTGTTTACGTTTGTGTTGTTTTATGATGTAAATTGTACGAAAAGGCAAAGATTCACCGACCACGATGATCTAGCACTTTTGAGGAAGGTGTTAGGGCAGAACCCTTTTGAGAATGCTTCTTTATACGAAGTAATTCAAGAAACTTATTCCAGTATAACTGGAAAACAATCTAGTGTCGACATATTGCTCTTGCTGTTCGATTTATAAACCCCCAACAATTTTGTACGGCTGCACCTTTCGCAGCAATCGTCTATTTTACGTCTTAAATTTCGCATTATTATTGCATGTTCAATATTTTGTTGCAATCCCGCCATAATGCACTTGTGTGCACAAAATACTCATTATTTTGTATGTTAGTATGTAAATAACAAAAGTGTGGTTATATTTTTAACATTATTACCGTCAATTTTATAGTTTCGAAAACGTAAAAAGATATACGGTATAAACGTTATTTTTTCAGTAGTGCGCATGGGTACTATAACGTTTAGCGTTTAAGGTACGTTATAAATTAAGTGGCTTAAAATCTCTCTATTAACGGAAAATTATTTCTCTGTTGGATTTATGATTTAACTAGATTGATTGGTATAGGACATTCGTTTAACTTATCCCGATTGATCGATGAATCAAACGTGCACTTGTGTATGACTATCCTTTTCTACATATTGAATACAATGTACACTATTAGCTAACGTATTATTCCAAGAGTGTCGTTTTGTATGGCTCTTATTAACTCAAGTAACTAACAAGGATAACATTAACAACAAATTAAGTTTTCTTTATACGAACAGTTTTGATACCAACATTACCAACTTTAACTTAACTACTTCACATAAATATAAATGTCATAATGTTTGCGAATAAAAGACAAAAGTTTTATTTACGTATCGTAGATGTACGCACATAAAAGCATATTATTTTCAATAAAACTTAAAACGTAGCAGATGAATTTTGGTAAGTTATTATATATTCTAAAATGTTGCAAAAATTTTGTAAATAGGTATGTGTAGGTTAAGACCAATGAACTCTTCCAAAGAAAGGAAGTAATTGTTCCAATACTTTTCTACATAAAAGTTTTGACGGCAATACATTTGTGAGTTAATGGTTATTTATTTGATTTATTCATAAAGATTGAATTTTTTAGGAACGCTACTAATCATTATGCTTTGAGAAAACATTCGAATTGCAAAATACGTAATGATAATTTTAGTCATCGGTGTTTATTTATACACTTGTTTGTGTAGAAGATTATTATACTGCAATTCAAAATTATTGGTGTATTTAATGTAATTGAATTATAGTACTTATATTCAAAGTATCGTTTCAAACACAATATAACCAATAATGTAATAAAACGTAAATTTGTCCATTCACATTTAAACATGACTGTGTTGAAAATAATTTATTGTTATAAATTATAATGTTTTAGTGTACAATAATATACATTATATGTTATTATTATAATTATTATAGATTATTATTAAGTTTTTTGAGAAAACTGTTTGCGTTAAGAATTCAATTAAAAACAAGAAATGAAATGTTCACTACACTTCATCTTCTGTATCTGTGTTATCGTTTGGATTTATAATAATTGGATTTACTTGGACATCATAAACTTTTTCTTGTTCCCAAGACTTGAGAATTTCAGCTTCTGCATGTTTAATCGTTTTTAACCAAACTGAAGGTGAAACTGTTTCTAACGCTTCTTTCCACATCTGTTTGACATTATCATCCCCATAACCATCTCTTCCAATGTGTTTATCATAATAAGTTTTGCTTATTCCCCATACCATTTCTATTGGGTTAAATTGACAGTGGTAAGGAGGCAAGCGTAAAATTTCGTGTCTATGTTCTCTAATAATATTATCGACCAAATATTGTTTCTCTTCCTTATGTAGCTTTGCTATATGCAGTAATTCCGTTTTAAATGCTTCTTTTTCATGAGTAATTTTTTTTTTCCCTAAGCCACTCTGTAATTTCTTCTTTTTTCCAATTTGTAGTTGGTTGGCGATTGACAATTTGTGAATGGTACGGAGCGTTATCCATAATGATTATAGATGGCTTTGTTAAGTTTGGCAAAAGTTGATTTGTTAACCATTTAACAAAGTTTTCCGAATTCATACAATCGTGATAATCGCTGCTTTTATTTGTGGTAGAGAATATAAGTTCGGCTCCTTCCACAAAGCCATCTTCTGTTCCAGCATGTAGAACTATATAACGTTTGCCTTCTCCATCAAGATTCTTAAAGCATTTTGAACTGGAATCTTGCCATATTCTTTTGTTGCTTCCTTTTGCAAATATCCATGTTTCGTCGAGATAAACGAACTGCTTGTAGATATCTTGTTTCATATAAGTGATATAACTTCTCAAAAATTTTAACCTCATCGATGCTATTGAAGTTTTTTCGCAAAGAGCTTTTCTATTGTTAGTTTGCTTGAAATGAAATCCAATGTCCAACAAAACGTGATAGAGGCTATTCCTTTTACACTCAACGGTACCTCTTTCTTTAATTTTTGTTAAGAGCGTATCTAATGTAACATGTTCATGGTTAATATACATGTTGTAAATTGTAGTACGGATTTCACTTTTTTGTCGTTGATCCATGTCTTTTGTTTTTAGACTTTTTCGTTGAGGTTCATTTTCCCTGTTTTCTTCTTGATTTTGATGTCGTCGTAAAGCATGAGAAATAGTTTTCGTGTCAATTTTCAAAGCATCGCTAACCCTTGCATGCACTGCTGTTAACGGTGATAAGGGCCGGTTGTTCTGTTTTTCTTTATTAAAGTATTCGACTAAGTTATGGATCAATTCGTCTACGGTAATTGACATACGAGGCATGTTGATGTGCTACAAATGAAAACATAAATGTTATCTCTTTCTGTACAACGAATTAATGTTTACCTTAAATGAACACTAGAAAGTAATGTGGTTCTGAAAAGAACCGATCTTTTACAATATTAACTCAAGAAGGAATGAATAAACGAAGAAACAAACCAACCGGCGAACGTACGTAACCTCAATCAACGTATAAGCAAATAAAGGAAAGTTGTTCTGTGGAAAGGTTGGTATCAGTGCTCATATTTTTGTTTTAAATTACAGACAACGGTCATTTCGTGATTTAATGCATACATAACGTCATCGGGATAAGTTAAACGAATGAACTTTATGTTAAATTTTTAGTTGTGAATAATTTTACCATTTTAAAATTAAAGTTTTTCACAGCTTCGGACATTTGACATTTTAAATAATTTTCATTTAATATAGAAGATGATTGTAATTGTTATCGAAACGTTTAAATTTGTAAAAAAAAAATTAATAAAACATACACGATTTCATACCCAAAAGCTAAGTAGGTATCTTAAATGTGTTATTAATTTTTCAACTTTAACAAAATTGTTTCAACATCTTTAACAATTTTAATAGATAGGTATATTACTACTGACGAAGATAACTGTAAGTGTTATCGAAACGTTTAGATTGTATAATATATTATACAGCATTAAAAAACCCAAAAAAAGATAATTATTTAGTTCAAATTTTGATCAATATTTAAAACATATAAAATCACATTTAACTAACTATCACAGAAGTAGAACTTCAACACGCGCCAATAAGCTGGTTTCAAAGCTGAAATTTAACTATACGGCATTTAGGAATATAAGCTCATTTTACCTAATAAAGATTTATATAGCAAATTAAAGTGACAACGAACAACCGCAGTACATATTAAAATACTCGCGTTTAGTAATAATGAATATTTTAAAGCCTGAAAACCCGAAAATCTATTCACTCATAGTAGAACACTGTAAAACAAAAATAATGATAATTAGCGCGTTTAACACGAATAATTTACAAAATAAATAATTAATGTTTTATCTAAACTTTGAATAGGTTAAATTTGAGCAAATACGGTAAATCCAGACTCTTAACATTTAAAATAATTAGAGTTCGTATATATTAATTCCTCAAGAGTCACTCCATTTCTCGAAATCAATTCTTAAGTTAATATTAGTAAATATGCGGAATGAAGATAACATATAAGCTGTTTGCAACGTTTTCATAATAAGATTAACATTCAGAGGCTTCAGTTAGAACAGATTACAATAATCCGAAAAATAGCTTTACAATTAGTAAGAAAACGTTTCGTCCCTTTTTATTAAATTTTCTAAATCGAATTATATCCACATCCAACCGATTGGTATCATAAAATTCATTTACGCTTGGCCCTCATTTTTCAATTATATTCGTATTTGAAATGTAAAATAAGTTATTAAAATGAAATTTGGGGTTTTGTTTGTTTTACAAAATAAATTAAAATTTTCTATTCTATTGTACTTATCGAATTTGATTAAAAATTAAATATCCAGTAATAATAAATCAAACAAGAATTGGCAAAAAAATTTTTGATTTCGTTTCAGTAAATAAATCTCGACCTTATTTCACACGCCATAAGTTTATCCCAGTATGCTCTGACAGCTGATTTCCGTTGTCTACCCAATGTTTGTTGGTATCACTCATAACCAACTTCTTTTTCCTTTCATTTTTCAACGTGAGCACGTACATAAAACCGCAAACACTCAGAAAGGTGAGGTAGGGAACACACGTCGATTTTTTTTTATTTCCTTTTGGAACAGAAAACTTAACATTTATACCTTCCTAATCCTCGAATAGATTTAAGTCTACAAAAAAAAAGAAGCGAAAGAAAACGAAAGGAATAATTCCATTATTTTACTCATCTAATATTATTGGAACTTTTCTTGTAATTAATGAAGTTATTGTATGCGTGACTCTACTTCTTCTAACTTTTTCCTAATCCATTATACGACTTAATTTTATATTGACGCTTACATTTCACGAAAATGTATTTAAGATCTTTTTTTTTTGTTTGAGGAGAAAAGAAGGAAATTAAGAATAGGTGGGTAAGTAATAGCTTTGTGTCTTATATATCAATTAAATTTAAACTTAAACTGTGATGTGAGGGTGCATTAGAAGAGAATTACCATAACCCTTATCAGAATTAATGTGCATTTTGGTACAACTAGGTTACAGCTGAACTTGCTACATTGCATTTAGAAGTTTTCCCACATGAACATTAATAAGACACATTTCTAATCCTTTAGGATATTCTTGGTACGTACGTATAGCAGACATTTGCAATTTCATTTGAAATTCATACACGTTAAAGTAAGAAATTGACGTGCTTAATCTAAATCATACGTTATGAAGCCGTTTCAGGTAAAAGGGGAACAAAATTTATATGAATTGATGGAGTAACGATTTCTACAATATAAAATGTATTACCCTCTTGGTTTCAACCTTTAAGTACTTTGCTACACTTCCCAATATGGAGAGAGAGTGTAATATTTTTAAATATTGCTATCTTTTATATAAAGTTTTAAAGTTTTATCTTGAACACCTTTTTCACGCACCTTTTCTTTTACAGACGAGATTTGTTGAACTCATCCTTTACTGTTAAGATTAAGCATCGCTAAGTACACAGCCACAAATCGCTTTCTGTTCAGAATTTAATTATTTGGGCTTATCAAGTCGCCATGTTTATTATAATTACAAAATGATAAGTTATTTAAACGGCTCAAACTTTTCTGAACCTAACTTTAATGCATCTAAACAAACAAGCAGCAAGAACATTCAATATAAAATGTAATTTTTAAATACCTGTATAAGTAAACCTGATTATACGAACATGATTGAGAAAACAATAAATAAAAGAATTACTTCCTTTGTAGACGGGATCGCACGATTTGGCGCGGCCGTTTTGGCGCGGTCGTTTTGGCGTGGTCGTTTTGGCGCGCGCTGTTTCGGTGCGAGCCGTTTTAGTGGGAATCAATTTGTAGAATTTCATATCACTGTGTCATAAATCACAATCTGTATTTATAAGAATTATGTTAAATTACAATTACATTGTGGTCTTGACGAATAAGTAGTGTTCAATCATAGGGGGGGGGGGGGCAAACTCATTATGTACTAGTGCCTAGTTTTTTAATTTTATTTGGTTACTTCCCGCTGATTCCGCTAAGAAACAGTTTGTAATTTTTTGGGAGCACACATCATACCATCAATTATTTAGTAACTCAGATTAGGGTTTTTGAATATAAATTTCAATTTACCCAAAATGTAATTCAAAGTTATAATTAATTACAAGTATTTAAAAATGAGCAGAAACTTGTAATTAAATTGCTTTTGAAATACAAAAATATCAATGTATTTAATTATGGAATTGAATGAAACCAAAGTAATTTAAATACATCTTTACATACATGTATTTAAAGAATTTTAAGAACACTGTTTCCATCACGTAGTTACCTTACCTCTACCTACCTTCTAACGTTTGGCGTTGCATTGACTCCATTGGTTTATAAAATAAGAAAATTTACATGTGAGCTTATGAGTATTGTTCCACTCGCTTGCTACCGCACGCTGATTAGTCACACTTATCATTAGAGTATGTATAATAATGCATTTCTCTCACTTATAGTATAATATACTATTATCCTCTGTGTTAAAAAACGGTCCACGCTAAGTCGGCCACGCCAAAATGGTGCGCGCCAAATCCGGCTACGCCAAACCGGCTCGCGCCCAAATGTCCACGCCCAAACATCCTTGATAGGTTGTAGACGTCCTGTAACGCTTTGATTACTCGCTAATTAAAATTCTACCTAAATATGTTTTTGTCAATATAAACGGCCAGCGGCCGTACCTTAGTAAAAGATTACCGGTGGGCCATTGCTAACATGATCTGCTTAGCATACTGGAGGTAATTGGTTCGGTTCCCGTTACCGTCTATCCTGTATGAAGTTTTTTCAGGGGGTTTTTCTCATACACATTAGTATCATGATCATGAGAAAGGATCTTTCCCTGCAGAACCCTAACTCCGTTCCTTCTGACCCTAACCTGACCATGCATACATACTTAATGCATATATGTTGGGAATCTATGACTGTGGCTGAAAGGTGCCAAGTTAAGATACGACAAAGGTATAACTATTGAATTTCTAGAAAATTTTGGAGTATCTTTCATCTAAAACTTATTAGTTTACTTTAACCAAAACTAATTCTTAATCTCGTATAAAGCTTTATCTCTTTCGTTAGTGGTGCTACAAACTATTCTTCTGTACTTCTCGAAGTGGCTGTTAGAGGGCGCTTTTTAAAAAATCTATGATGTTTTGTTGTTTTTCTTACTATTTGCAAGCGTAACGGTTCTATATTTTGGACAATGGCAAAAGACGACTAAATAGTAAACAAAAATTGGTGAAAACAGCAAATCCATGTATTTTAAACTAAAGATATTTACAAAATACCGTCAAGTAAAGCTTACTTTGCAAACAGTTGCAATAAACATTCAACAAGGTTAATCGCCACAAACGACAAAAACAAATGGTAAAAATAGTTATTAATGATATAAGTGTCTGTCTATTTTTTTTTAACACGGGTACTTTGAACTTGTATATTGCCTATTACTGGTCAGTATATAATGTAGTGCTCCAAGTTGATCATCATAATAGTAGTGTTTCATTTTTAGGGTTTCTTCATTTTTGAGATATAGGACATTTTTGAATTTAAAATCAGAGCTATAAAATGACAATGTTTTCAGAAAAATGGGATTTCTCAGTTTTCACAAAAAAACTTTAAAATAGGCGCATCCAACGACCTGAAGATATATAGGGTATCTCATTAACAAAACAGTTTTGTCGATATCAATGTTTTATTTTTAGGTTTAAAATAACAAACAGGAAGATAAAAAAATTCCCATTAATTTTATCCCATAAATTTTTACATCAAACGTGTACAGTGTATCCCATTTTTGGTGGTGTTTCAGGATATCTCAGTCATGAGTGTAAATACAGAGATCCAGTTTTCGCAATACTATACAGTTGAACGAACTTTGTAGTTTTCATAAATGGCATGACCTGCTCCGTTTTTGTGATATAGCAAAACATTAAAAATTAATTCTCCTATATCTCTGATATGTTAAAAGTTATAGAAAAGGTAACAATTAGTATCGTCAGAACTGTTTACGGAGATTTCGACGGTGTAGTTAGTTTTAAAACATACCTTATACTTTTTGAGGTATCAGTCAAACTTATTACCATTCTTAAAGATTATACCGTGTACTGAGGACGTTAGCGGTAATTGTTATCGAAACGTATAAATTTATATAAAAGATAAATAAAAATACATGATTTAACACCTAAAAGGTGTATTTTAATTATGTGTGATAAACGTGAAAGTTTACAGTATCAAACTACGAAGTTAATTATGCAATGGAACTGGCCCAGGCGGGTGTAATATAATTACTTCATGAACGTTTAACTGATGTTAATCCACAACACATTGTGGGCTAAGTATTAATATTGAATATGTGTATGTACTCGTATATGTATAGACATGGTACGTAGATTAAGTGCGAATATCGATTGTAAATAAATTATTACTAGATAAAAATATTATTAAATAAATGGCGTGTTAAATAAAAATTGAATTATGGTTCTCAACAATACACGTAAGTAGCGGTATGCATTTCTAAATAAGATTAGATAAAGTGATATAATGTTAAGTAGGATATCGCAAAATTATGTAAGGGGCAGAAACAGTACATGGTTATAAGTGTAAATTCAAAGTATCGCCTTTAATAATCACCAAAAAGAACATAAAAGTGAGCGGAACAATCTACGTCGGGGTTAAAACAGTGAATTGGGTTCCACGGATAGTTTTTTTCGAAACCAGTTCACAAGAAGAATAGTGAATCTTCAAACGATATTAAAACACCAACCTACGTATAAACCCTGATCAAGCATAATTAAGATAATTAGTAAATTTTTAACGTGTCATATAATGCCATTAGCAATGTTATGTAATTCGAGAATAAAAGTATTTGATTATATAAATCATTGTTTTATTATAAAAATAGTAAAAGATAAAAAGTGTAATCACACACTGGGTGCTTCTGCTTTAGTAGATTAAGAAGTCGAACAGTAGCTGCAATTTAAAGTAAATGATAGAAATTTCACAATTTTGAGGAAATATATAAAGCCCGGCGAGAGTAACATAAGTTTACATATTATTTTAATATAAGGTTGACTGAGCGTAACTATCTAAATTAATATTTCGGGAAAGTTTTTTTCATTTTCTTTTGACGATCTCAGTATTTTATAACGTACGTATGACGTGGAAGCTCTTATATTTCAATCAATAGTATCGAATTCTAAAGACTGCGGAATGTAATCAAATTTACATACATAAGCTTTCTTTGTGATGCAATTAAGTTCATTTAGTAAAATTTGTTGTTAAATTTTGATACCCTTAAAAGAATTGATTTTTCCTTCACCTACAAGAAGGAGTAAGTGGTTCGATAATCCTCCAGTTTCGTCAGTCTCTAAATAAACTTACGATAGGCTAATTTTAAATTTGGCGCCAAAATATTTCGATCATGACTATCCATAAATTGAAAGTGTGGGTAAAATGGTCGTTAGTAGCAGTTTGAAAAAAATTTGTCAATCCTGGCGTAAGGGTTGTTACTACTTAAAACTCGACCTAACATTACTGACGTAATTAATATGGTTACGTACTCTTCCTCAAAGGGCATCGGTTATGGGTGAATTTTAAATAATTTGGGACGGAAAATTATTTTGTTGAGTAATATTCTCAATTGTAAAGATTTTATGTCAGTGACAGATTTGGGAAACAATCAGCAACATTGGTTACTTATAACACGGAACAGAGCCAAGCAGTTGGAAAGAAAAGGGAGATGGCAAATAAGAGTGTGCCGAAACGTCGTTTTTGTAGTGACAGGAGTCGGATACAGCAGTAGGCGCGGAGAAACAACGGTATTGCATACACACACACGCACGCAGACACGCACGCACGCAGGCAATTAGTTAATGATCGGAATGTAATAGCCAGTTTATATCCAACCATTCATAAAACGTATTTAGTGAAACTACATGTGGACATGTTGAATAAAAAATATTTCAGTTCAACATATAGTTATCATTATTAGAACAACTGAAGGAAAACACTTCTAAAGGTAAACGTATTATTTTAATATATATATATATATATATATATATATATATATATATATATATATTTTTTTACTTAATATTGCTAACAAAAATGTCGATAAAGATTTTTAAAATGTATTATTACTCTTATAAGATGACGTCATAAGATCAGGTCTACAAATAGTTGGTGCGTATTCGTGGATTTTAAACTTGTAGTTATTGTTAATTCGCGCATAATAATAAAACCATTAAAACCTTTTGCCTTTTATTTCCATTATATCAGTTTGATATTCTTAAAAACATGTTAATTTAATTTAACTCTATGTTATATATAAGTAATTATTACTTTCCGGTCTTTTTAATGGGGTTTTTATAACAGTTAATGAACACGTTTCTATTTGTGTGTATGTAAATGAACATGCAAATAAATCAGAAATAATTTTCCGAATGTATGGGTGGTGCCTGTTTAGAAAGAGAGAACCTGCCTACATATAACGCATCATTGTATTAGGGTAGAAATTAATTTATTATTTCACGTCATATTTAATAAGACTTTAATGTATTCAGTTTTGAACTGTAATCTGGTTTCCGCAAACTGTAAGACATAATTCAGGTTGATTGATTGAGATTGATCTGGTTGACTTGATCGAGCATGATTGATTGATTAATTAATTAAGTGATTTGTGTTGTATGTGTGAGAAAGAGCCGAAAGACAGAGAGGGAGAGAGAAATGAGATAGAGCAAGAGAGAGGTGTGCATTATCAACTTCTACTATAGAAAATGTTCATTAGTCTATACGCCACTAGATGGCGCTAAAATCAATTTTTACTCAAAGGGGCCAGGGCGCAGACCCTGATACAAGTCCTGTCTTACAAGGCTAGGGCCACCTTATTAGAACACAATTTTGTATGACGGGCGAAGGCCTACAGCTGTAAGATTAAGTTAGAACCCGCATAAAATTGCGCCAAGGGGGCCCACGATAGGGGCTAAGCTATACATTTCATGCTATTACATCAAGGGGTTGAAAATGACTGCCGAAAAGAAGCCATAGGGGTAGAAAAAACGCGTCCTACACGTGGACGGCCGTAAAATAGGGTGCAAAAACGTCCTACACGTGGGCGAGTAAAAAAAAACAAAAATAATTAGGGATGAAAAGGGCCTCGAAAAAGAACCATAGGGGTGGAAAATACGGTCTCCCACGTGAGCGTATAAAAACTGAAAGGTGAGTTTTCCCCAGAAAATCCAAGATGGCGCATGGTGTCTCACTTCTACTTTTATATATATATATATATATATATATATATATATATCAAACTTCACATTATAAAATTATTTTCGTATTTACAGGGTATTACATATTACCAGGCTGAACCAAATATACTTTTTTTTTAATAGGACACCCTATATATTATTTCAAATTTAGATTAAGCTCATCTCCCCCATACTTCCAATATAGAGTTTCATTATGTTATATAGGGTATTTCAAAAGTTATGGTCAATTGTACACGAAAATCATTCTCATTTTAACGTTCTGTATGACCTAGACAGAACAACCTAATAATAATTTTTTCCAGGCAGAACTTTTTGACATTGGTACAGTGTAACGAGAAAGTGTTATTTCTTTATTATTGCACCAATTCAATATAGAGAGAGCCAAAACTCGAACACATGACTTTGCAATTTTTTCAAATGAATCACCCCGTATTTTATTTTGCAAAGTGAAAATACACTTTATGTTCTTTCATTTTTATTAAGCACTCCTATAGCTAAAATCGTTAATTTCTGAGATATTTTCAATTTAATAAGAGAAAGAGATTTTTTTAACAAATTTTATTATATTTATATTTATATTATATAAGTTAGCCGTGAACAAATAAGTGTGACAAATTATTATAAAAATTCAAAAACAAAAACAAAATTCTCATAAAATTAATTAATCTCATAATAAATGTTCAAAATGTCCACCGAAAACATTGCAGTCGATCTTCAAATTCCCGACTGACATGTCTTAACATTTCTACATTAATACTCTGGAATGCTTCTCGTATTCTATTCTTCATATCATCTTGTGTGGTTGGAGGTATTTGATACACACGGTCTTTCACATAACCACACTTGAAGAAGTCAATTCTACTTAACTCTGGCGAACGAGCTGGCCATGCAATGGTCCTCCTCTTCACGCCCATCTTCCAGGAAAATGGGTACTAAGATGATTATGAATTAATCTAGTGCGATGTACCGGAGCTCCATCGTGTAACAACCACATTGTTTGACGAATGTCCGTTTGCCAACAGTAATGGTAAATTATTTTCTAAAAAGTCCAAATGTGCTGACCATTCATTGTTCCATCGAAAAAATGTGATCCAATTAGGTGATCTCCAACTATACCACCCCAAACATTCAAAGACCACCTAGTATGACTATAAGTTGCTATAAGATTACTTGTCGAGTAATAATGGAAATTGTGTCTATTCAGTTCCATTTTTATTAAACGTGGCTTCGTCTTCAAAGCAATCCGCCTGATTGTGGATTTGTTGTAGAGCCCATTCAAAAAAAGCAACCCTTCAGGGATAGTCATCTTCGAGTAACTCTTGGTGCAACTGGATATGGTATGGACGCATCTTATTTTTACGCAGTATTCTTCGGACGGCCTGTCACTAATATCATGCTGACTACTAACATGTGGATTATGCGTAACTTCAAGCATCACGTTAAATTCATTTTCCTCGTTAAGTACAGGTTTTGTCCTTTCCTTTTTTTCATAAACGACTGAACCCGTACGATTAAAACGATCTACTAACCTTTCCAACATTATTTTCTCGGGTTGCCTTCGTGAGGAATGTCTCTCTTTGTAAATTCTTTGTGCTAATAAATAATTTTTCATACATTCTTCCAGTACCCATTTCATGTCTGTTAATTCCTCAACAGGAAAGTTTATTTCAAACAGTATTTAATTGTTTACAAATTAATAAATACTACACAATCTCGAAGAGGTTTGTTAAATGATAACCTACTAATTATTTCTGAATAATATCTATCTGTCATTTGTTCCCGACTAACTTTTTATAATAGAAATTGTTAAAAAATCTCTTTCTGTTATTAAACTGAGAATATAATTCGCCTGTCACATGGTACATTTTTGATTACTTTCATTGGTTAAAATACAAAAACAAAATCGCAGAATAGGCTATCAAATCGGTGATAATTTTATTACCGCATGTTGACTGTCACATGATTTTAATGAATAAAATAGTTTACTGTCAAAGTGACAAGAAGTTTCAAATAAATACATAATTGCATTGATTATCTTGTAATATTTACTATCAAAGTGACAGATCGTTTAAAATTGTAAAATATATTTTCTATTAACGTTCATTTATTCCCTTATCAAATACAACACGTGTTATGATTTTCTATTAACGTTCATTATATTCTCTTACCAAATATAGCACGTGTTATGATCTTATGATTAATACTCGATGATAATCATAACACTAGTTATATTATCCCCGAAAATATCTCAGAAATTAACGATTTTAGCTATAGGGAGTGCTTAATAAAAATAAAAAATTGCCAAAATCATGTGTTCGAGTTTTGGCTCGCTCTATATTCAATTGGTGCAATAATAAAGAAACATCACTTTCTCGTAACACTGTACCAATGTCAAAAAGTGTCGCCTGGAAAAAATTATTGTTAGGTTATTCTGTCTAGGGCATACAGGACGTTGAAATGAGAATGATTTTCGTGTACAATTGACCATAACTTTTGAAATACCCCGTATAACGTAGTGGAACCCTATATTGAAAGTATGGGGGAGATGAGCTTAATCTAAATTTGAAATAATATATAGGTGTCCATTTAAAAAAACGTATGTTTGGTTCACCCTGGTAATATGTCAGCCTGTAAATACGAAAATAATTTTATAATGTGAAGTTCGAAGTTGCCTATAATTTTTGTAAACAACTTGTTTTGATATCTCCTTTAACCTTCGCCGTCCCGAAACGGGGTCACCGCTGACCCAGAAAAGACAAAAACGTCAATAGTTTTAACAGATTGTTTTTAAATTAATTCTCCTTTTGAGAATTCGCCTATTTTTTGTAAGAAATTTAATACATTTATAGGGGGAGTCTCAAATCCATTGTTTTTTTTTTTCGTATAAATAATATTTGTTGGTGTGGGTCAGCAATGACCCGATTTTGGGATTCCACGGTACAATGAATATGTGATTTGGATCATGCGCTGTAAGATATTTCACAACTGTTTGTAATATCGTGCATTCCCTGTCATCCGATTTTGTGTTTTATGCTGATCAGTTGACCATACAATGCAGTGGTTCAAAGGTGTTTTTATAATGCTATATTTACAGTGGTGAAACCGCATTTTTATAACTATGGATTTGGTGCGTAAAGACCTTTGTCTGAAAAAGAACTTTATGAAGCGCTGATGGATGATTCAGATGATGCCTATGTGCCTTCTGAAGATAGTGATATATCAGAAACCGATGATATTCTCGAAGAACGTGAGGAAATATTCCACTTGAAGTTTTAGAAAATGAAAGTGTGGTTATGTCTGATCAAGAAGACGACAGTGACAACAACATTGATGAGAAACATTCCGATGGTGATATCGTTGTGGCTGGCCGCACTTGGAAGTATCTAGCTCCCAAAAAAAGGTAGGAAGAGAGTTTCTGAATTTGTTCGACAAGACAAAGGTCTTACAGATAAAAGCAAAAACATAGTGTCAGTGATTGATTGTTTCAAGTTATTTATTTCAAAAGAAATGATAGACATAATTGTAAAATATACTAATCAAAGAGCAAATAATTTTGTAAACTCGCATAACCAGAAAAGTGGAAACGAATTGAAATTTCCGTGGGTGAATGTCGATGCAACAGAAATTAACGCTTTCTTTGCAATACTTATACTTACTGGTCGATTTAGAGAAGCTGGAGAAAATCCACATAACTTATGGTCAACAAGCAATCTGTCTTTCAATCGACCTATATATCGAGCCATTATGAGCAGAAGTAGATTCCAAGATATACTACGATTTATCCGTTTTGATGATTTACATACAAGACCCCAACGAAAAGAGGAAGATAAACTAGCCCCCCTTCGGGAAGTGGCTGATATCTTAGCAAAAAACTGTCGAGAATCGTACTCTCCATCGGCTTGTGGAACCATCGATGAGCAACTGGTCTCCTTTAGAGGGCGTTGTCCATTCAGAGTGTATATCCCAAGTAAACCCGGTAAATATGGGATAAAAGTTTGGGCACTCTGCGATGCAGAAAATTTCTTTTGCTGCAATTTCCAAGTTTATTTGGGAAAAGAAGGAAATGCCGTTGAAAGAAATCAGAGGCAACGAGTAGTTAAGACATCAGCAAGTCATTGGTATGGAAGTGGTCGAAACATTACAACCGATAATTTTTTCACTGACATTACGCTGGCTGAAGAATTATTGTCAAAAAATCTAACATTGATTGGAACTTTGCGTAAAAATAGAAAAGACATACCAAAATGCCTTTTGGATATTAGTTCCCGTGCAACGTTTTCATCCGATTTTAGATTTGGAAAGGACGTGACATTAGTTTCCTATGTTACTAAACCTAAAAAATTCGTGGTATTGCTATCTTCGCTTCACCATTAACACGAAATAGCAGGAGAAGACAAAAAGTTCAAGCCAGAAATTATTCTTTCTTACAATGATACAAAAAGTGGCGTAGACCTTTTGGACAAAATAGTACGTGAATATTCAACCAAAAGAGCCACAAGAAGATGACCTCTGCGAGTCTTTCTAAATTTTCTTGACATTGCTTGTTACAATGCATTTGTAATATGGATAAATAAAAATCCTAACTGGTTAAGCCAATAATCAATACAAATCAGAAGGAAGTCATTTCTTGAAGAACTTGGCTCATCGCTGGCTAATGACAATATCCTACGACGAAGTAATCAAAGGACGGAAGAGGATTTTCTAGAGCCACTTGTAGTGCAATAGAAAGTACCGGAATACAACTTGCAAAAAAGGCCAAAGAAGATATTGATACGCAGGGAAAAAAAAGAGGCCGCTGTCATCAGTGTCGTGGACAATAAATTTTCTAATAAGTGTGATTTATGCCACAAATTTGTATGTACAAAACATAGCACCATTATCGAAAAGAAGCAGATTACTTGTCATTACTGTCAAAAAGATGAAGATGGAGAACCATTATAAAAGTGAAATAGTATATTAACGTTTATTGCCAAAATACCAACAACCAAACAATATTTGCAGGTTTTGAGGAAGTACTTTGACATTTTGTTCGAATGTGCTCTTGGCTTTTTCTATTTTATTGTTTGTGTCCAATCATTCATATTAACTTTTTTTGTAGAATAAATTTATTGGTTTTGAGTTTGTTTGGTTTAATTCCATTATTAAAGACGAAAATATATAGAATACGCTGCAAAAGTATAAAATGGAAATAATTCTAACATTTTGAACTTGGGTCAATTTTGACCCGGTTTTGGGATTCCATGTTTTAAACTGATTTTGGGACGGCGAAGGTTAATAACGGATATATCGTACTTCGACGCACTAATGCCGCACTCTGTATATATATATATATATATATATATATATATATATATATATATATATATATATTCAATCATTAATAGACACCCGTTAAATACATGTAACGTAAAAAAAATTCCAAAGCTGCCCGCTTCTATAAAAATATCGATAATACAGGTTCAGCATTTTCAACAATATTTATTTAATTTTTATATTTATTTCGCTTTATATTAAAAAACGTTATAAAGAAAATTTATGTAAAATTAAACTTTCTTTAAAAAATACGTCTACACTTTTTCTTATAAAATTAATCGTTATTCATATAAAGAAAAAGTTTGAACTAACACTTAAATTCTACCTTAGGAATTTTTTTGCCGCTAATTACCCGTTATATCACAAAATTGCATAGAACATATAATTAATCGATATGCAGCTGTATTAGAAATATTTGATAAAAACAAAAAACTACCCCTAATAATCCTCCCCTCCCTCACCACCGCTAGATTTCTACCAAAATCTAATCAGCTCTAAGCCAAATGAAAACAAGCTTAAATACAAAATTTTAAGTACGTAAGTATTTTCGTTCTGGAGGTATCGTGGATACTAACATATATCCACATACAGACACACACAGACATCCAGACATGGTGCCCGATCTTGACGAAACTTAACCCAAAGTTGTAAAATGAGCTAATAAGTCGATTTAGCGATAGTGAAAAAAAAGTCGATTGTATAACCTTTTATACCCACAAATGTACATGTAGGTTGGAAGGTAAAAAGAATCAACTTAATGAAATTGACGACATATAGGTACAGGCCTTGTAATTGCACATGGTGCTTCTGATTAGTGGGTTTAAAAACGATCTCTGTAAAATCCTTTAACATCATTAACAGTATTACATCAATATTTTTGATTAATTTATTACTTTTTTGCTTTCATTCGATGTTGTTTATTCAGTTTTCATATTGATTCTTACCCAGCAAAATTACCCTAAAGTAGTTACTTTCAATAATGTATACAGTTAATTTGGTTAAAGGTATTTACACTAAAGGCGCCGAATTGTTTATTGAATATTTGTGAAAGTAATTTTTGAAGGTGTCGCAGGAGTAAACAAATAATCAATCCTTTCGTTTCACTTTTTTTTCAATGTCCTTTATGTATACATAAAGTTATTCAAAAAGTTTTGGCGTTTCCCTAAAGTTAATATTGAAATTAGGTATAAACCTCTTACAAAACTCTTTAAAGTTTCAAATTTGATACTAAGCTCAGCAATAAAATTCAATTCAAAGTGAACTAAGTTTCTACTTTTTGATCAATTAAATCTGTTAATATAGAGGTCGAATATACATATAATTATTATAGCCGTAACGATTAGAGCAGTAATCTCTGTATCACACAAGATGCATCACTGTTTCAAGTTAGTTCCCATTGGGTTAACACAATTGACAATGTAATTGATTAACAAAACCGTAATAGTCGTGCGACGAAATTTGAATGTAACCTCCTATCAGTCGGCAACTGCTTATCTTTGTTATTTCTCATATAAACCCTATTAGAGTGCAAATTTCATATTATATTAAACCCTCTAATACGATTGCAGTATGAATTGGTCTGATCCCACTCATGCATTCACAGATGGCAAAATTTGTTAGCAAAACTGTATTTACTTAACCTACTAAAATTAACATTTCCATATTTTTTTGCGAAACGTATTACATATTAAAATTCAAATATCACTATTCACGTTTCTGTTTCTGTTTGTATTTAAAGCAATAAAAATTCGATTATGAATGGCAAACATCTCGATGAAAAGCGAAAAAAAAACGAAAATGAAACAAAGAAGCTTGAATAAACAAAACTTTAATATTCAGCTCAACTTTGAATAGACAAACACGCTATGACAAGATGTTACTCGATTTACATTTACATACATGACATATTTCTCACATTTTATTATGGTTCGTAAATTATATAAAATCTAAAAAGTAAATGCCGCATTGAAATTAATCCCAAGTTTAGTCAAAACGAAATTGCTTTGAGATTCATTCTTTTTTTTAATGGAGCAAACACTCGAGGCACATATATGCACTCTTTTTAATTCTGACAAGGAAAATGTGTATAAACTGTAAGATCTTTTCAACTTGCTTAAATAATTGTACTTGAAAATGTTATTAAAACCTGTTTCGTCATTCAAAATACGTTTGGTAGATTAGATGTAATGCGTAGTGTACGTTATAACAACCAAAGAAAAACCATTAAATAGCAATAGTAACATTACACAAATAAAATTCAACAATTTAAAATTACATTCGCTCAAGTCGAAATGTTTCTATTGCAAAAACCTATTCATGCGACGCTTGTGAAGTTAGAACCCCGAGAAATAATTCCAATAATTGTGATTAGAGTTCTAGCTTCCTTTTAAAGAGTTTAGAAGTACCTACTTTATAAAAAATAAAAAGAGTTCCGCTCATTAACGGTTCCAAATTTTAATTTGAAAAGTGAGGTGCTAACTTCACATCGAAAATCGAGATCCAGTAGTTCTCACTAGCTGCAAGAGTATATTTGGGAAATTTCTAGAGTTCCTGATATGAAAAACATTTTTTTTCAAAATTAAAAAAAAATTTTAATTTTTAAAGATTCAGTTTTGACATGAAATAGTTCCAATCAACTTTCGATGTTCTTTTATCCATCCGTAAGAGTTCCTGCTAATTAAAAAAAAATTATAATCAAAAATGAAAAAGTTACAGCCCTTTTCCTTAAAAAACAAAATGTTAACAAAAAATATTTTATAGAGTTCTCGGCATGCGCAATGCCTCTTTGGAAAGGCATTATGTATGCTCAGAACTACAGGAAAATTGTTTTAGAACAATTAGAAATCTTGAAAATTGAGAAGCATCTCATCTATATCCTCCTAAATTTTCAAAGTATCGATGACTTAGAATCATTAAAAATAATTTTTTTTCATAGAAGCTTTGAGGTGTTTCAGTGTAAATAATTCAATTATTAAATATATATTTTATAAAAATATCTGGTGTGGAACTCCACACGACCTTACAACCTACAACATGGAAATTAGAAGAAATGAAATAAGTTTAATAACGTTTTTCTTAGGATAATTATGCAATCTCTTTTGTAATAAGTTCATTACGAAAATAGGCAACATTGTAAATATAAAAACAATCTATGTCAAAGAGACGTTTAAAACTTCATGTTAAACAGAGGTTAATAGGAGAATAAAAGAAATGAAATAATTTTAATTATAATTTTTACCTTCCAACCTACATTATACATAGGTATGTATGTAGGTATAGAAGGTTATGCAATCGACTTTTTTTCACTATCGCTAAATCGACTTATTTTACAACTTTTGGCTAAGTTTCGCCAAAGGCCATGATGTCTGGATGCCTGTGTGTGTCAGTGTGAATGTATGTTAGAACGAAAATACCTACGTATTCAAAATTTTGTATTTAAGCTTGTTTTCATTTGGCTTGGAGCTGTATTACATTTAGGATCAGTTTTTGTTTTTTTTTTTAAATATTTCTAAAACAGCTGCATATTTCAAAGATATAAACATACCTAAATATAGACCTTAAACATATCGATTAATTATGTTCTATGCAATTTTTTTGATACGACCCGTAATTTAGCGGCAAAAAAATTCTTAAGGTAGAATTTAAGTGTTAGTTCAATTTTTTTCATTATGAATAACGATTAATTTTATAAGAAAAAGGATAGACATATTTTTTAAAGAAAATTTAATTTTGCATAACTTTTCTTTATACAGGGTTCCCCATATTAGACTATACAATTTAAAAGTCGAATAAAAACTTTCTAATCAAAGTAAATTAACTTTTTAATGGACTAATATGTAGCTTATTCAGTGGGATTTATGACTAAAGTAAATAACAATTCAAGTTTTAAAGATCAAGGAGGCGCCTATCTATAAACAACGACTTAAGTGTGTCTGTCAAATATGCGTTATACGCAAACGATATAATTGCTCCAGTTTAACAATTTTCATTGCATTATGAATTATTCGATTCAAGAGCGTGTGTTTTCTGTGGAAGTCTAACCTGGACGTCGAAGAACGGTGCGTACGCCTGAAAATATTGAACGAGTGAGAACTGCCTTTACAAGAAGTCCTAAGAAATCGGCTAATCGGCAATCACTTGCCCTAGGAATATCTAAGGGAAGTCTCCACAGAATTCTGCATAAAGATATAAAATTTCACCCCTATAAATATCAAATGGCGCATAACCTCAGTGATCTAGACAAAGGAGCGAGGGTGACATTTTGTGAAGAATTTTTACATCAGCATCGTGGAGAAATTCATAATTTGCTAATGAGTGACGAAGCAAATTTTCATTTGGACGGTGTTGTTAACAAGCAAAACTTTAGATACTGAGGAGTAGAAAATCCTCACGAACTGTTTACCTTATTTTTTTGAGGATGAAAATAACCGTTCTGTTACAGTTAATTCCGAACGCTACATAAACATGTTGCAAACGTTTCTTATCCCAGAACTTATTAGACGAGGACTAAATGGCGCCATATTATTCCAGCAAGATGGAGCAACGGCTCACACAGCCAGAAACACTATGAGAATTTTGCGAGATTTTTTGACGGCCGTATAATTTCCCGATTTGGAAATTTGAATTGGCCCCGAGATCTCCGATTTAACGGCCCCGATTTTTTCTCTGGGGATACCTAAAGCAAAAAGTTTTTGCAAGTCGTCCCGCAACAATTCCGGAGCTGAAGGAGCAGATTCGAAATGAAATTGCAGGAATAAATGGAGATTTGCTTTGCCGAGTGATGATAAATTTTGAACTTAGAATTCAAAAATGCATTGAAGTCGAAGGAGTGCATTTGGAAGACATGATCTTTAAAACTTGAATTGTTATTTACTTTAGTCATAAATCCCAAAGAATAAGCTACATATTAGTCCATTAAAAAGTTAATTTACTTTGATTAGCAAGTTTTTATTCGATTTTTAAATTGTATAGTTTAAAATGGGGAACCCTGTATAACGCAAGGCAAGTCTAAAAATGAATTAAATATGAACGAAAATGGTTAAACTGTATTAGTGATATAGAAGTGGGCCGGTTTGGAATTTTTTCATGTTAACATGTATTTCTGTCTATTAATCTCTATCTGACATAAAGTTTCAAACGTCATTCGGACATACATTATTGTTTTTGTTTTTACAACGTTGCTTGTTTTCGTTATGAACGTATAAAAAAGAGATTGCATACTTATCCTAAAAACATTATAATTAATAGTATATTATACATAGAAGGAGAGAAATACATAATTTTTCCTGAGATGCAGTTTGTAACACTAGGGTTAAGCTCAAGAGCTACGAAAGATCGAGAGAAAAATAGCATTTTCTCCAGAGATGTATACACTACTTTTTGCAAAATCGGAAACACAAAAACGCGGAAAATTAATAAATTTAGTAATAGTTTCGTCACATAAAAATGCTATTAAAATTATTATTATTATTATTATTATTTCTTTTAATTTCAATTTTGTATTTCCATAAAATATATATTTAATAATTGAAAAATTATTTACACTGCAATAACTCAAAGCATCTATGAAAAAAAATTATTTTTTAATGATTTTAAGTCCAACTTTGGGGCTAAATCCAAATGTTTTTTGTGTAACACGTTAATTATTGATCGGGTTGCTTTCAGTCATTAGAATTTCTTTTATAACTTTCTGAGTACTATCCAAATCTACTGTGGGAACTATTGGAACCGTTCAAAATATTGTGCATCGCTATTTTGAAAATTTACGAGGGTATAGATGAGACACTGGTCGATTTTCAAGAGTTCTGATTATTCTAAAACGATTCTCGTATATTTCTGAACAAACATGCCTTTTCAAAGAGTTCCAATGATAAAATTAATTAAATAATTTTTTTAACAATTAGTAAAAAATAGCCCATTTTTCGGATAAATCCATTTTTAAAAAAATTATATAATTAATTTTAACATACAAAATCTTTGGAAAGGCATTGTGCATGCTGAGAACTACACGAGAACTATTCGAACTCTTCAAAATATTTATCGTCGATACTTAGAAAATTTAAGCTATGTAATTTTTTAAAGTCAAATAATTCTATAAATATTAGTCGGATCGCTTTCGATCATTAGAATTTCTTTCAGAACTTTCTGAATACTATCCAATCTGCTGCGAGAACTATTTTTTGTTGACATTTTCTTTTTTAAGGAAAAGGGCTGTAACTTTTTCATTTTTGATTACAATTTTTTTTAATTAGCGAGAACTTATAGGAATGAATAAAAGAACATCAAAAGTTGATTGGAACTATTACATGTCAAAATTGAATTTTCAAAAAAATTTATTTTTTTTTAATTTTCAAAAAAAATTTTTTTCATATCAGGAACTCTAGAACTTTGTCAAATATAGTAATTTAGCTAGTCAGAACTAGTGGATGTTGATTTTTGATATCAAGTTAGCACCCCATTTTTCAAATCAAAATTTGGAACCGTTAATGAGCGGAACTTATTTTTTATAAAGTACTTCTAAACTCTTTAAAAGGAAGCTAAAACTCTAATTAGAACTATTGCAACTCTTTGTCGGGGTGGTAACTTCACACGCGTATTCATACGCGAGTACATTTTCCGTAACTTTAATGCAACGCGTCTTATTCATAGATAGAGCATAAATAATGTGAATCATTATGCAGAGTGAAAATATAAAATGAAACGACTTGTTTGTCAATAATCAAAACGAATATTTCCATACACATAATAAAACATTTAGATGGACGTTCTTCGTTACAATTAAAACAAAGCAAAAACTAGAAATATAATGTTTGTACTAGGAGGTCCATTAATAAAGGAAGCCGGCAGTATATGAGAAACTACGCATCGCACAGTTTCGGGAAAATATTGATAGTAAAAGTGACGGACAGAAATTAATGGAAATTCGTTTCAAGTTCCTGCGATGGCCGGTAGAGGGCGTACACGAACACCAAAATCGGTGTTTCCCTTAAATCGGCCTTATCAAGATATGGCCAAATTAGTTTTATTATAAACTACATAAGCTTAGAAACATTTTCTTTTTTAGCATTATTCTCTGTCTTGTTAAATAAGTGGAGGGGGTCGGTAAATGTTCATTTAAAAAAGTGTCATAACTTCTTTTTAACTCAATCGGTTTTAATAAACTAAGTCTTGCTTGAGAGAGGCTCCTTGGATGCTTCTGATAAAGTATTAACATTGTCTGTTTAGCTTTTTTCTAGTTGGTAGATGGCCTTTTGTTAAAAAGCCGAAAATTTTGCAATTTTCTCGAAAATTTTAAATGTAAGGGTATAATTATTTTTAACTCGCGAAAAAGAGCGTGAAGAAATACAGAAATTGGTGAAAGTCGCTATCTTATTTCGTTACAAAGATATGGATAAAAATAAATTTAAAGTACCTTGTGAGAAAATTAGAGAACACGTTTAACTGCCATTAATTATTAAAATTTATTAATTATTAAACAATTGAAAGAATACGAACAAAACCTAGTATGTTGAATATCCCCTATAGAAGGCGTATGTTTAATTTATTTTTAAAATTATTATGTGGAATTAGGAATATCCTATCTATATTATCTGTGACACCGAAAAGGGCCGATGTTATAAAAGGATGGTATGAAACAGTATGAAATCGTCACCTAAGATGATTATTCGAAAACCAGGAACGCACTATCCAGAATTTGAAGGATCAAGTACCACATTTAGCTCTCCAGGTGGCGAATCTGACGAAAGCGCTTGAGGCCCAACAGGGATCTATAACAAACCATACGAGACAAGGACGTCAAAACCTTGACGATCGAGACCAAAACAAAGAAGCAAAGGGAACCAAAAGCCAACGACAAATAAGAATAAACGGGCTAAAAAGGCGAAGGACACGCCCATCGCTACACCTATCGAGGACAACAAAATTCGACATGTTAACACAAAAACAACCGATGAAAACATGGAAGTGCGCGAGTCAGAAACGCCCACAGTCCGTAAAGAAAGAACCCCGCCATTAATCCTCCACCTGCAGGAGGATTTAGGCAGGCCATTCAGATACTAGAAAAAGAAGACATCAAACCCAAATCAACAAGATAAACGAAAGACGGAGTAAATGTGCCACTCAGCAGCGCAAAAGAATACCGCATAGCGACAACAACACTCGATAGCGTGAGAATTCGCTTCAACGTGTACCTACTTGAAGAAGCGAAACCACTCAAGGTGGTTATCAAGGGAATCCCTCAAAGAGAGGAGATATTGAAACCGTGATAGAAGACTTACAACGAGCGGGTTACGGCGTCCAGTAGGTGAGTCGAATGTATGCAGGACGCGAACACCGACAAACGGCAATGGTTCTAGTACACCTAAACCGAAGCGAAAAATCCAAAGAGATATCCAAGTAGGGCTCAAAATTTAATTTTAACAGCGCATAGTGGGCGCCTAATTATCGCGAATGGAATGATTAATTTGTTCATAAGATCACGGTTGTGAACTTACCCTTGTCGATGTATTCTTTCCAATAACTTGCTTCCGATGGGGGCACAAAATTTTATTTTAGCGGCGCTAAACAACGCGTAATTGGTGGTTAAACACTACATAAGAATAAAATTATGAATGCATAAGTCTACGGCTGTGGAGGCTTAATTACTGCATAAAAATTAATTTATGGCTATAAAGTTAACCGTGTAAATGTATTTTATAATAATTTCTTTTCTATAAGGGCGCAAAATTTTATTTTAACGGCGCAAAATGGCGGCTAATTGGCGTCTAGTTACTGCATAAGAAAAGATCATTTATCCAGAAGTCCGCGGCTTCGTGAAATTAGCCGTGATTATAGAATTTTTGCTTATTTCCTGTTGGGCGCTAAATGGCGCATAATTAGCGCCTACTTATACACAAGTTTAAATCACCAAAAATTACAAGGCTATTTTCCATCCACAAGATGTAAACTTGTATTTCTATCCTCGCATTGTTACACAAGCGAAAAATAACTAAATTTAATTGTCTAAATGAGCAAAATAATTTTCTTTAAGAGCAATGTATGTATGTAAGGGATTGAAATGCTCTATAGAAACTTCTCATCTTCAATTTCAAGCTCAGACAAAATAATGTAGGCTTGTGTAAATAAAAGGAAACTGATCAAAAAAGCTTTAAGAACAAGTTTTTAAAAATTAAATTTGATAAAATTATGTCAATTCATTTCACGCACAGGTACAAAGTAGCTACCGTTATGCGTTCATGTTATAGCTTAATTGATTTATATAAATGTGCATGTATTGGAAACATTACATTATACATGTTTTATGTCTATATTAAAATAATTTTGATTAAATTGTCATAAAAAATGATCAAATATAATCAGAGAAAGAACATTTTGCAAAGACAAATCTAATCTTGGAAATATGGAAAAGATTTGATGGTTTGAGAGGTTACCATTAAATTTAAGCAAGATTTATTACCATAGATTGAAATCTGCATGTCACGTTATTGTAAACGTCTTGTCATGGTCTTTCGGATTAAGGTCATCTTATCCAAAAAGTGTTCCATATATACATTTAGAAGAGAATGCACCCTTGGGATAAATTAAATGTTATAAAAGCCAATTCTACATTTCAAAACTTGAACTCTGAGCTTACAACCTATAATTTATATAAGTAGGATAAAAGGAAATATACTTCTCTTTGATTATTGCTTTTTAAAGTCTTGTTTCCACTCTTTACTGAATATAATCGATCGCGCGATATTTTTACGACGTTCAACGTATGTCAATTACACGATTCGTTTTTAAATTGAAAATCTAAATATAGATTAATTTATTTGGATTGTTACGAGTTTACACGTCAGATTAATACGTCTAATTTAATTAAGATACAAACACGTCGCCAAACTTTAAACATGTTATTCTCGTCGGATCTGTGTCTTAAATTAAATGGAATCAAAATAAACTGACACCTTAACCGTAAAATTTTCTCATTGAGCTTGTTAAATTACGTGAATTCGAAGTTAGGTAGTATTATTTGCGTGAAAATCCTAGAAATTCAAGCTAGAAACTTGAAGTAGCAAAAGCTATCAGATTCAGGCCAAGTTTAATAACGGTTTGATTTTTATCAGGAAACTTTGAGGTTAATATATTTGCCAGCCCCAACTTTGATTAGCTTCACACAGATATCACGTACCACCTTGAACAAAACAGTAACTTTGCCCTTATGTCCTTTCAATTAAGAGCCAAAGCTGGGAACCATCTCGGTGTGACCCCAAAGGGATTAGCTTTAGAAATTATTTCACTTTTATTTTTGCGCAAACTTTCTTTTTTGACTTTTTTAGGCACTTGACAATACGTGACTAGACGTCTCTTACATCTGTGTAGAAAATTGGATGAGAATTAATTAATTTTTAAAGTTGAGCTTGAATATTCGATTCTTGCTTTTATTACGTTTCCTTCAATGTGATTGAAAATTTGTTTGCTTAAACGAAATAGTACACTCTATATACGCTTTCACGTTACAAATTCGTTTTATAAATTTTTTATGAAGTAATCGTTTACGCCATCTATACCGGGAAATTAATTAATTGTCGAGCAAGCGTTGCGAATAAAAAGACATCGCTTTATCCCTTGTTTTAAAATCGCATCACGACAAAATGAGAAACGCTCTCCAAACTTAAAGTAAAACCGAAAAACAAATGAAACCAATATCTTTGTTTTAATATGGAATAATTTGTATCTCAAACACTCAATTTTTTTTTAAACATCGGAATAATTTCTGTATTATTGAGAAAGTAGAGAGAAACTTGTAGGATTTCTTTCTAATTCAATTTCAAGGAGGATCTCAATTCTTAAAGAACCGGGGGTGAAAATTGGCCACAATGGAAATGACGTAAAGGAAAAATTTCACTTCAGTTCAAGCTTACTTTTTCCCGCACAAGTAGCTTCATAAAATTTTTCTTTTTCGTAGACAACTAACACGATCAAAACATCAATAAAAAAACATTTAAGAAACAAACTTGGAATAAAAATAGCAAAAGTTTAACAAGTGCACATATTACGCTCTTAGTGCTGAAATATCCACAATTTGCAGGAACCTTAACAATGCGCTCTTCCAAAATCAACTCCTCTTCACAAGTTTTCCGAAGCACTTGAACCGCTTTTAGGAGTTGGGACGGCAATCAGGGTGTTTTCAAATGAAAATCGGAAAACGTACGATGACGTCACGTCCGAGGTTTACCGCTCGTTTATAAGCTTATGTATGTTTTAGTATTTCACAGTAGACCTTCTTTACACGTCATGTTAATTTAGAAATTGAGACCTAAAAAAATAGCAATGGGACTAAGAGGGTTGCTTCAACTTAAACAGTTTTACCCCTATATCTTAGTTTGTAAACCACGACGAAACAAAACTTTCTTGTTATATTAGTATATAGTATACATACAATTTTCCTTTAGGTTAAACAATGCGATACCCTTACGAAATTACACTATTTTTCTAGATTTAAGCTATAATATTTTACCCTTCTAAAACGTAATAAGAAATTTAGAATAATATAAGAAAAAAACGAGAAAAAATATATATCTTTCCATTTGATTGACGAAGGAAAATTCCTAATGTCATTCCTAGCAATGACTGATGACATTAATCCTCCAATTTATTGTGTGAATACTCAGTATTAGATTTCACTGAGATGAGTATATGGTCTTGTAGAAAAAAATTAATATGCAAAAATTATATTACTTCTAAAACACACTCAATTATAAACATTCACAATTTAAGTTATTATTAAAGCTGTACGCTCTATTCCATAAAAAGTTAACCAATTTCGTAAATATCATTATCTAAACTTAAATATAATAATATAAGCAACTCTGCTCCAATAGTATTTGAATAACGAGAAATCACGCTTGTTAGACAGCGCGTTCGTAAAGTAGCGGATAAATTCGATTAGAATTCGAATGGGAGTTGTAGGAAGAAAACGATGTGACGTCAACATTTTTGTTAAATGTCAACCACCATTGTTTATTGCAGAATTAGAAAGGGCACGTACGACAAGGTACATATGGATGATGTTAATACAGGGTGTCCCAAACATGCGTCCGCGGACGATACCTCCCTTATTTGATGGAATAGGAGAACAAAATTTTAAAATGTAGTAAAAAGCACTGAGGCTCATATTTTAAAATGTAGGTTATATAGGGTGTTCCATTTATACACGGTGAACCAAACATAGATTTGTAAATGGGACACCCTGTATCAGGGCCGTAGTGAAGCGTGCGAAAAGGGGCATTGCCCCCCCCCCCCCTAGAATGTACATTGCCCACCATGCAAAATTGGTCAAATTAAAAATTGTAAGTATTCAATTTTGTAATGATTGCACAGATTCTCATAATAATGTTTCAGATTTTTAACCATTTATTTCTTAAAATGTTTGAAATACGAGGATGTGACCCTTGTTTACGGTCAGTTGTAAGCTTAAACAACGTACAATCATATTTCAAGCCAGGCCAAGTGCCATCCTCAACGTCTAGGTGTTTTATAACCAAATATATTTTAATCACAGATGCTGTTCTTGTTCTTCGCGATTTTTCATTCGTGCAAAAACTAGTTTAAATATCCACTTTTTTTAAAGAACTCCAATAAATCTTGACAAAACAGATTTCATAGCAGACCATCTGAGCTACACCATTCTGAGAAACATCTAATAAAATGTTTTGTCTTGCAAGGTTGACGTTTTATTCCATGCATAGGTACCCCATTCTAGATTACAGTTTTAGTTAGTCAGTGTGCCACTGTATAGGATACAAATCAGTCGTCGCACGTGTAACGTTCTTGTCGTTGCCGCATTTCAACTTCGAGAATAATGTACAGTGGCAACACGTAGCAAGTTGGCCAAACAGAGAATAATTATGTGAACTCTTTTCAGAATTAATGCTAATTCTATGTTATAACATTTCTAACTTTTATGTATGTAAATAAATATACTCAATGTGTACAGCAAATCCCTACAACGAATTTTAATTTCGATCCCAAGTTACAACAACGCGACATGGTGTGGAGCCGACGCCCAGCATGAACCATGCCAAGCTTGCAACTTCAAAAGCGCGCCACTCGAATCTACTGCCAAGTGCCAGAATTATGCGCGTTACCTAATTTTTTTTTTTAAGCAGACATGCCCAAAATTCTACTTTGTTTATTACTAACACCTTCATAAACTCACAACAAGGTTAACCAGAAAATTTTGGCAATTGGTCACTCGTCACTTGGATAATTGTGTATATTCTATTATAGAATTTCTATAGAATATAAGCCCCTCAAAAATTATGTTTGCTCCCCCTGAGATGTTATTCTGGCTACGGCACTTTCCTGTATGTTATTTCAAGTTTGGATTCAGCTCACTTCGGCCATTCTTTCAATATAAGGTTTGATTATATTATACAGGGTAGTTTAGAAGATTTTGAAATAAAAATCGTACCATGTATCATTTCTAATAAGAAATATTCAAATGATTTTTTTAATAAAATATATTTTGAAACACAGACAATTTTTTGGGGTTAGGCCTAATTTAGTTCTAAAATGATTCCACTAATTTAAATTAGATGTTCAAATGCAGCATCGTTAACAATCAGCAACACCCTAAGTGATTAACCAATGATTTTTGAACGATGTCGACGACATCTGCGGTAATGTTTCTAATTTCTTGACGAATTCGTGCTTTTAAATCTTCTAAAATGGCCAGTCGAATCGCGTATACTTTACTCTTTAAGTGTCCTCACAAGAAGTAATCTAGAGGATTTAAACCTGGCGATCAGGCTGGCCACTCAATTGTCTCTTTTCTACCTATCCAACTATTTGGAAAAAAACTTCATCCAAATAAGCGCCAACAGGCAAAGCGTAGTGTGGTGGCGCTCCATCTTGTTGAAAAAAAGAGGTCACGGAGGTGCATATCGGGCTCTTCTAAATCCGTAGTTTGACAACACGGCAAGCATAAGCTAGATGAATTCCTAGATCATCTAAATAGCCGTGCACTCTCCATAAAATTCACAATGGAATTGGAGTCGGAACAAAAACTGCCATTCCTGGATGTACTTGTTGTACGACAAGTGTATACAGGAAACCTACCCACACGGGGAAGTACATACACTACAACTCCAATCACCACAAAAACGTGAAGTTAGGCGTGGAAAAATGCTTGTACGACAGAGCAAAAATAATATGCTCAAAACCTCGACAAAGAAAAAGAAAATATCGCTAGAATACTCAAAGAAAATCGCTACCCCGATCTAACACCTAACCTAAGTAGGCAAAGGGTAACCAAAAAAGAAGAACCTATATATACAGCGATAATGCCATATATACAAGATACCTCAGACAAAATACGAAGGATAGGCAGCAAAAACAAGATACATATTACCTTCAAATCAACCAGAATGCTCAGGGGAATACTAACCAAAACCAAACCACACAATGAAGATCAAAATTCCAAGAATTGTGTATACAACCTACCATGCGAATTCGGCAGAGCATACATAGGAGAGAGCAGTAGACCACTCAAAGTTAGAACGCAGGAACACGAGAACAACGTTCGCAAGGGCGAAACAGAGAAATCAAGAATCACCGAACATGTCTGGAACGAAGACCACCGCATCCAATGGGATAATATACAGATAGTGGCAAAGGACGAGAACACAACTCGTCGGAAGCTCAAAGAAGCCACATGCATCGCACTAGCAGAAAATCCAATAAGCCAAGCTAGTGTGGAAATGAAATCCATATGGATTCCAATAATGCGCGAAGAGCTTAAGCGCAATACACCTGCGCAAGAAGTTACGGCGCAACATGCGCAATAAACTTCTGCGCAACCACTAAAAAGTATATATATATATATATATATATATATATATATATATATATATATATATATATATATTGGATTACTCAGTGACTCAGCGACAAAGGTGTCAGACTAGTAAGTGAAAGGTACCAAGTTCGAATCTGAGAGTAGTCAAGTGCAGAGTCCGTTTCCGAACCTCGCGCTCAAAAAACAAAAACTGTAGAAATAGGCCGATCAACTTAACTAACTTCTAAATTCGGATACAATGTTGCGGGGATGAGGTCATTTTGAAGAGAGTCTAAATATCTCGCACCAGTGACAGTATCCTCGAAGAGAGTAAGCACCTATGGTCCGTCAACTATGCCGCACCAAACGTTCAATGTTTGAGGGTTTTGTGTGGGATATTCCGTGAACCAATGAGGATTTTCGGTTGCTCAATAACGACAACTTTGTCTGTTTACATGGCCGTTTAAAGCAAATGTTGCTTCGTCGGGGATAGAAATTCTCTATCTTCAACACTTTTATGCACAGTAGATCGCGCCACATTAATATTATTAGCCGTGTCCGTAATGGTAGTATTAGAATTATCTTGCACTGCTAATACAATGTTCAACTGACTTTCGACGAGATTTTCTCATATCCCGAACATGTCCAAATTCCCGAAATTTTGCCTCAACTCTGCTTACCATGCTTTGGCTGATGGACGGTTGATAAGGGTGAGTTGGATTAAACAACGCAACCACTTCTGATTGAGTACGCGACCTATCTCCGAAACCAAGCATTCACAGGATATCATTTCTTTCAGGTTCACTTAATTTTCTCATTTTTTACAAAAAACGGCAAAGTAGTTACTAGATAAACTGACGATAATAATGCTGTCGCCTGTCAAAAACTAAACACAAGTGGCTAACGTGCAAATAATTAATTTTAACAAAACGTACAGTTTAACTTTTTCTTACATTGAAAATGAAATTTCCTCATTTTTAATTTTTACAATAATTTTTATTCAATATTTCCTTATTTCGATATTTACCTTGTTGTAGTTCTTTCTAATTTCTAATTCTGCAACAAGAAATGGGAGTTGATATTTAAAAAAATGTCGATGACGTTATATCTGTTTCTTGACATATTTCACTTTTTCACTTTTATGTAAAAAAAATTCTAAATTGAAACTAAGAATCGACGTGTCCGAGCGGTTTCGTCCTAAACTCCCATTCGAAATGAATCTACCCGATACTTGACGACCGCACTTTATAGTACAGAGTAATAAAACCTGTAATTATGTTTCTTACGAAATCGATTTAATTACTTATTTAAACAGTATTATTTCTCTCTTAGACTGTAACCTTTACATTTTTAGTGAATATTTGTCTCCTTAAAAATTCTGACCGAGATGTCGCTATGCAAATGTTTCTCATGTTATTTTTTCAACTTATAGATTACATAATGCCGCGTAATGTACAAAAAATTAAATCGAACATAACTTTGGAAACCTTTGTTTATGGACAAGAAACAGAATACCATTAAGTTTTATCATTTTATACAGAATAGATAGTTTCCAAATTGCTCGCTTATGCGCTTCGTTTGTGCTCGTTAGTGCACAGTAATAATTTTTTTTGGCAATACCAGACATATATTTATATATTACCATTTCGGGGTGTTCTGCAAACTTCACACATGGTTATAGGTACAAATATCGAAATTGGGTTTATGGATTAGTACATGGTTTGTGCTCCTTAGTGCTTCGATACGTTTTTTGAAATAGAAACATTTTGAGCTGTTCTGCCAGTTTCCTAAAATAAAACCATTTTGAGGTCCTCTATCAACTTCACACCTTGTTGAAGGCAAAAACGTCGAAACTGTGCTCCTTTCGCTATGATACATTTTTTAACAAAACAAAAAACTTTCGAAATAGAAACATTTTGAGCTGTTCTGCCAGTTTCATAACTTGATGAAGGCACAAACGTCGAAACTGGGTTTATCGGTTTCTGCTCTTTAGTGCTTCAATAAATTTGTTGGCAAAATCAAAGGATTTCAAAATAAAATCATTTTGAGGTGCTCTGCCAACTTCACACCTTGTTGAAGGTACAAACGTCGAAACTGGGTTTATCGGTTAGCGCCTCGTTTGTGCTCATTTGTGTTTTGATAATTTTTTTGGCAAAACAAACATCTTTTGAAATAGGAACATTTTAAGCTGTTCTGCCACCTTCATAATTTGAAGAGGGCACAAACGTGGAAACTAGTTTTATCGGTTTCTGCTCTTTAGTGCTTCAATAAATTTGTAGGCAAAACTAAAGGATTTCAAAACAAAACCATTTTGAGGTGCCCTGACTTCACACCTTGTTGAAATCACACACGTCGAAACTGGGTTTATAGGCTAGCGCCTGGTTTGTGCGTTGATAATTTTTTTGGCAAAACCAAATACTTTTGAAATTGAAACATTTTGAGTTGTTCTGCCAGCTTCATAACTTGATGAAGGCACAAACGTCGAAACTGGGTGTATAGGTTAGTGCCTCGTTTTTGCTCATTTGTGTTTTGATAAATTGTTTGGCAAAACAAGAATCTTTTGAAATAGGACCATTTTGAGCTGTTCTGCCAGCTTCATAACTTGATGAGGGCACAGACATGGAAACTGGTTTTTTCGGTTTTTATACATTTTTTCGCAAAACCAAATACTTTTGAAATTCTAACATTTTGAGTTGTTCTGCCAGCTTCATAACTTGGTGAAGGCACAAACGTCGAAACTGGGTGTATCGGTTAGTGTTTCGTTTGTGCTCGTTCGCAAAACCAAAGGATTTCAAAATACAACCATTTTAAAGTGTTCTGCCAACTTTCGCCTTGTTGAAGACACAAACCTCAAAGTGGGTTTATAAGATCGTGTGTGCTCCTTAGTGATTTGATAAATTTCTAGGTAAATCTAAAGACTTTTAAATAGAAACATTTTGAGGTGTTCTGGTAACTTCGCACCTTGTGGAAGACTCAAGTGTCGAACAGGGATTATCGGTTAGTACATCTTTTGTGCTGGTTAGTACTTATATAAATTTTTGGCACAACCAAAGGCTTCCAAAATATAACCAATTTGAGGTATTCTGCTGTCATACCTTGAAGGCACAAGCATTGAAAGTAGGTTTATCAGTTAGTGCTTCACTAGTGGTCGTTAGTGCCTCAACCAACTTCAATAGAACACATTTGTGTTCAGGAAGAATTAATAAACCAAACCAGCATTAGTTCTTTTATTTCCCTATATGTATTTAAAAGAAGAATTAAAATAATTTATAGTTAACGAAGCAGTTACACCTTTAATACATCTCTTTTTAATAAACTGGATTGATCATATTCCTTATTACCATTGTATCTATGCCTTTTCAAAGTTATCTCTAATTGTGTAACATTATCTTCATTGGTTACTCAGATTTAGAGTGATATAACTCCAACATGCATTGTTCTATTTATATTTTATTTATTACCTCACATAAACTGGAATAAAATCATGTCTGAACTTGGTAAAACATTTCAAAATGGTTCTATTTCAAAAGTTTTGGCAAAAAATTTATTAAAGCACTAACGAGCATAAACCAAGCACTAACGTATGCGAGAAATTTGAGCAGTAGTGCTGTTTATGTTCTGCTAACTTCACGGACCCAAAATTGCAACTGAATGCCACATGAACCAATAAAGATGGTAGTAAGTGTATAACACAAAGATTAAATTTAAGGTCATCTCATTTTTAGCGAATCCAACGAAAAACCAACAAAATTACAAATATCTCGACAAAGTCTTTGGTACCCGTAGGGCAGTATTTAGCCACATGTCGCTCTTATCCCGGCCTAAGATGTACCGATCTGAGATATGCCGCCACTCTTCCAACATTCGGCTGAGGTGAATTACTTTAATTTTTTCTTCGTTTGTTTTTACAATAAATGCTCATTTTTTAACATTTAAAACCTAAAATAAAATTTAATCTCTACACACAATTGCTTATCGGCAAATGGACTTCTATAGCTACTTATTTTTCCTAACTTTGCCACGAAAAACACGTGACAGGTATTTAACTAGGTTACTTAATTTTAAACTAAAAAAAGCTGATTTGTTATTTGAAGAATACAGAGTACACCTAGAGTCGGTTGTGATGGTTAAATACCTCGTAAAAATGTTTAATTATTAGTACCTACAACTTTGCCGCTCCCTCAAACATTCCGCCCTAGACGGTGACCTGCTCGGGCTAATTAAAAATATGCAACTCCTTATCGTGCTTCCATTCATGGGGATACTGGATTTTTGAAAATTTTGGAAGAAAAAATCGAACAATACATGGATAACTTGTGAAGGGAGATACCTTGAATAATATTGCGTTCGCAGATAGAGAACTAAATACTAATTGCAGAAAAGATTAAATGCTGCTTACATTAAGAGTAAACAAAAAATGACTTATGCAGACGTTTAGAAACATTTCAGGTAGATACCGCGAGGAAGAAACATCGGATGCATCGCGTTTTTTTATCGCAACATTAGCGCCTAAGTTGGTTGGCCGTGAATTATCGGACGCCTTGGGCGACTAAGGTCCAAAGAGTCCTAGGGACGACTAGATTAGATGATTTAGAATTAACAATTTGATGATCGGGTTACAACTTCGCGTTTTGAATTTTGTTCATGTTTTGGTTTCTTTCAGTTATTTCGTCAGATGGTTGTTGGTATTTTGATAGGAAAGCTATTTTAAGTGATAATAGACCGAGTTTTGAACATACTTTTGTCTTTTGTTGTCTGAGAGATACGTCTGCGCTGTATAGAGCAGAGGCGAGGCCAACTGCTTGTAATAAAAACAACTGCGCCTAATCTGAGGGTGTCGAAGTAGAAGATAAATTTTCAAACTTCCATTGATAATTTCTTTGAAAGATCCGAGGTTGTTGCGGACGTTTTGGTGGAGTTATAATTCAAGTTAAGGGCTTTTAAGCCTTACCGTTTCACAATATTGCGATTTACCGTGCGCACTTTTCATAACCCTGATTACTAAAGCTTTCGAGCTTATCATGTAGTTTGTTTTGTTTCGCATTGCATTCTCTATGTACAGTTAAGTTACAGTTTTGTTAGATTTAGTTGGAATTTTGTTTTAAGTTTCGGTTGCAACGATCGTATTATGTTGCGGTTATTTATTTTGGGTTTAGATTAACTTTAGGTGCTAGTTATTCTTTTTCGGCAGGTTTATATGTAGGTTAAATTAAATTAGTTTACAATACTAATCTGAATATTACGTTACTATTTCGAAGTTACGAATTTACATACCGATTTTGACATCGATTTGTGACCTTAATTACCGGTTTACGGCTTTCCGAACTACACTATAATGGACGTTTTGTTACGCTTGAGGTTGAACATGTCTATTGATTTATTTTTATTTTGTATGAATGATGTCGAGACCAGAAGGTGTGCGTTGGATAGCGAAAGAGCGTTGTGGTTCGGTTACTGGACCTCACAACGTCGATGGATCTCGTTCAGCGCGTGGGAGTGTCAGAGTAGTTAAGATGCAGTCGGTGTGTACCTCACCAGCTGCGGAGCTGTTGCTCAGAAACTTTCTCCTGCTTAGACAGTTGAGTTTGGACTTTTGAAGTTAGGAAACGTCCCCTTGGTCTGGATCTAGAAGAAAATTTAGTGACATAAGAGTATTTTGGGCCATTACACTCGATGTATACCGTATATATAACATATTTTTCGAATCGCGTGAAAGAATATTTGTACACGAGAATTCTTGGTAGGTGTATTTTTTGGAGCCTGCATACCGTTACGTCCCGTAACTTTTGTAATTGAAAATATCTTGTGGTAGATTTAGTATTTGTTACTTAAACAGTGTCATGGGGACCTTCAGTATTTTATAATCATTGATTGATGTTTTTACAATCTCGACGTTATCGAGTTTAAGATTATGAGGAAAACCTTCTTTGAAGTATAGGAAATCGTGGTATTTATAGCTAGACAGAACAAGCATTGCTTCATAACGCAAAACATTGTAATTTTGTGAGATTTGTCAACCTTGGGGTATAAAAAGAAATCAGAGGATAGAGGTTAGACAGTTGATAGTCATCAGTCAAGCTACACATAGTTTCGAAAAGTGAACTCCGGTCGTAAATAAAAACTATTTTGGTCCAATCGCAAGCTGTCATAATTTTAGTGCCGCAGCTCTTTACCGAGTTACATATACACTTAATTGACGACTAAATTGTTTTAAAAATGTAATTAATACATTTCACGCGACCGTGCCTGTAAAAAAATTTGAGTTTATCGCAAAATAAATAATGGTCCATTATATCGTGAGGTAAAAGGGAAGACTAAATTTTAACTCCTTATCAAGTTATAGTGTTAAGAACTATTGGCGTAAAGTGAATTGTGTTAAGCAAAGTGTACTGAAAATATTCCGTGTGAAAAACTGTTATAAGTGTATAGACTGTATACTTAAAAAACTGAAGTATTGATCTGTGGTGTAAACGATATCCAGCGACGATGATTTTTCTTGGTATGGTTACGCGGACATACAATTCATTTTATACGGAGGTTTACATGCATTCGTCAATATTGTATAAGTTGTATAAGATAAGTGGACAGGAGCCTTAAGTATAGATTTTAGGAAATTCCCATTTGTGATACATGTGTAATTAATCAACGTATTATTTTCTTTAGCATATGTATTAAGTGGGTTCAGATACTTTTCTTTATGGCAAAAGTCGAAATATAAGTTAAGACGAGTCGCCTATCAAACTGATTTGTTGTATTGAGTTGTTATACAGTTCAATGGCTTTGAAGGTAAACTTTTAACGTAATTTATTGACAAGTATTCAGTAAATTTACGAATTTGTAAAAGGCCAAAGATTTAAAAACTGCGTTCTCAATTACAGGAACTTATGCACATAATAAGAGTGTCATCGTATCTAGTATTAAAGAGCAGTTTAATTTTTGGGAAGAATTCATAAAGATTAATAAATTAATTCACTGTTTTTATAACGACTTCTAGGTATTACGTCAATAAATATCACGTTAACTAAATATATTTTGAGCAAATGAGAGCAACGTTTGATTCATATACAGAAATTAATTACTTATAGACACAAATTTAACGAACGACCTTTTTAACACAGTTTAAAATAGGGTCCATGTTATTTAATTTTTATCGCTCATTGAATAACAGCGATTGTCCATATAAAATATATGAAGAGACTGAAAAGGTTTTGGTGATTACATTTCACAGTTATTGATAAAGGTATTACGTTACGCTGATGCTATTTACACTTATTAAGCTTAAATTTAACTATATTTTGTCATACTATAAATTTAATGTGGTTTTAAGAATTAATGTTTGAACTTAAGTTAGTTATTTACCCAGTGGTCCTTTATATTGTTTTTTACGGTCATTCAACATTCTTATCATCTACCGAAAATCTCGGCTGTAGTGGCGCCAGTGACTAATAATATCGCATTTGACCTTTATCGTGTAACAAGAAGCTTTTGTCTACGCGGAGAGTTTTTTGCATTATCTTTTTTTATCTGAAAAAAATGAGGGAATGGAAGTCATTATCAAAATACGTGGGGTCAGCCAATTACGTTCATAAAACTTAAAATAAAAAAATTTCACAAATATCTTTGTACGCTTAAAACTTTAATTTTAACTTCATGCCATTAATATTACTATTAAACAGTTTCGTCATTTTTAGTATGATTGAACGTGTGATTTTAATGCTTTGGTCAAATTTTGTACAATCAATTTTGATAGATTTTAATTAAAGCAAACTTAACTTAAGTAGGTTATAAAACGATTTAAAGTGATTTTACTTTTAAGCAATTGGTTTCAAGTACAAATATTGTAAACTTTCATAATTTATTTCGGTAAATTCAAGTAAATTATAATTATAATTGTGATTTTAGTGCTTTAGCTATAACCTTATGCAATTACATATGTCTTGTATAATTTTAAATAATGATAAAAAAATTATAAAATCCTTAAGCCATTTCACAATCCATTTGTAGTTTTCTATTAGTTTGAAGCATAATTTCATAAAATTAAATTTACGTCAATTTTTTTAACGTTCAGGTTAAATTTTACTTATTTCTTTATTCAAAATTATTTTAAAACTTGAATACAATTTGAATCCATTGTATTAAAATTAAAAGAAATTAAACATATCCTTACGATTTTAATCTTGTACAATTATAATAAAAGCAATTTCAAGTAATGAAGGTATATACATACTAAGAAACCATAGAATTTTACGTTGTAATTAACGCAATTTTCATAAAATCTTCAGTAATAGTAATGCTTTTATATAATGTTACATTTGCTGCGATTCGAAACAAATTTGACAAAATTGAAAATTGCAATAATTAGTTCCATTTCCAATGCTTAAAATAATTAAATCACTTTTAAGTGCTTTTGTTCACTTTTAATTTGCAATTAATTTAAGTTGGTACAAGATTTTCCGTGATTTTTTTCATATGAATATCCAGCATTAAGTTTCAGCTATTATAATCTATTTTTTTTATTGTCCCCCTAGATTTGGGAATTATATAGTTGGTATAATATTTTTCATTAACGTCAAATTTGATTAATTTATTTTCACATGATTGATATGCTGCCTTTTTTTAAGTATTAAAAATGAGGATTTTTTAAAATATCGTTTTAAAAACTTCAAAATGCCTAAAAAACTAGACAACAAGATAATTTATATAAAGAAGCCTTTCACAGTTTGATAAATAATAAAGTTCCTTGTGAAAAGCTTTAATAGAAATGGTTTAATATATTAAATTAGTATTTTTTGAGGTTTACTACTACTACTAGTGACGATATATTCGAAAATTATGTTTTTCGCAAGGTTTTACAGCGACTCATTTGGAAATACAATTCAAAATCTGAACATTCTACAATTGACGATCGGTAGTAGATCAAGTTTATTCAAAATTATAAAATCGGCAGATTTTTAATGGACGTAAGCAACTATGCGAAAAAAAATTCATCCAATTTCTAAATTCAAGTGAGAATGTGATATTCGTGTTTTTGAATGAAAGGTGGATTTACCAAAACGAGAGTAATTTTTCATTAGGTGCATGATACTGATTTGAAAAGCAGTTTGGCTTCTTAGAGGGGTGCGACTACTCATTGGACTCATAAAATAATGACAATGACTATCACAAGACAATGACTGCAGAACTTTTCCAAAATTGGGTGGTTAATCAGTTAATTTCTGCTTTGGATAGACTGCAATCAAAATGTGTGGTGATAATGGACTATGCACCGTATCACTCGATGCAGTTGAATAAACCACCAACTTTTTCTAGCAAGACATCTCATATGCAGGATTTTTTGATTAACCACAATGTGAAAATTAACGACAATTTAACAAAAAAAAAATGTGGGAGTTGATTAAACCATTTCGAGACCATCGTACTAAACGTTTTGTAATTGGCGACATTTTAAAAAAGCATGGTCATGAAGTCCTTAGTTTGCCCCCATACCATTCGCAATACAATCCAATTGAGTTGGCTTGGGGTTATTGCAAGACCTTCTACAATAAGCACATAAATTAGCAACCTAAATCAAAAGATAGGGTTGCAAATTTATGGCGGCTTGAACTTTCAAAATGTACGTCCGACATGTGGCAAGATTATGTAAATCATTGCGAAAAATAATTTTGGAGGACTGGACAAAACGAATGGGGTCAATTTCTGTTGAAAGTATTCCACCATTCATTATTTCTCTCGAGGAATCAGATTCAGAACTTTCTTCTGAAAATGATGCACCTAAATCAGATGTAGAAATAATGAGGATGGAATAAGGACTTATTGGACTTAGACAGTTTTGACTCAGAATCTCTTGAAAGAATCTCAACTCACGATTCAATAGGCTCCTTCTATTATTATAGAGTGATCCGTGGTTACTATTCATTTCAATTAAATGTGGCAACGTTTAAATTAATTTTGACACATAATCAGATTTGAGGTTAGTGAGAACCGTCTAATACTAGCATGCTTTTGGTATAATAATAAAAAACCCCAAATCTAGGGGGCAAATAAAAAAAATAGATTATATGAACATCGTTACATTACGCTATTTTGTGTGCTCAAAGAAAGTCCAGTAGATACTTAAAAAAATTTTGACAAAGAAAATTGGAAAAACATGACCTATTAAACACGATAAAAAGATCAATACAAACCGGAAATTGGAAATATCATATTGTAAAATATCAACAAGTATAACTTAAAAAATATCTCTTGAGAATTGTTTCAGTTCTGTAACTTTTTAAGTTTACTTTAATGTCATTCGTGAGTAAAGGTTTATCCGTAAATTATCGATGAGATTTGAGAACTGTAAAGCTGAGAAATGTACTCCTGTAAATAGATATCGTTTAACAGCAAGACAAAGGCATGTTCTAATAGCCCTTATACAATTTTAATATAACCTCAAAAGTTGTTTAATTACGGATATACCCAAGAGGATGGATAATTAAATTTTAGATGTATGTAAATTCAATAGTTGATACAAAGGGTCGATAGCACCTGAAAGATATATAAGCCTTTAGGATGTGTTTTTGCTATGCTGGTTAACCGTTTATCCGGGATTGAATAACTAAAGACACCCTTAACTTTATACTTGACAGATATATTTAGGTCAAAATGTTCTTGTTTATACCAAAATCTCGTAGTAATATTCAACTTTAATTAGATTGTGGTTAGACTACATACATACGCCTTCCGACGATTTTATACCACTCTAAGAACTAAAGATTTCAAAATCTGCTTATTACCTATAAGTATGCAAAGTCTCATCTGCTTATGACAACTATTATACGTTGAAGAGGATCTTCTTATACCGAGACATAATGCAGCAGTTGACATTTCGAGTATTACACATTGTAACATCCTGAAAAAACTAATTAGACATGTCAAGCTTGAAATATGCACTGACACGTTCCTCATAATGTGTAATACACCGGAAGCGAGAAAAAATGGAAACTACCGTATATCATATTCATTCAGATCACATCCCGTCGAAATAAAAAATATAAATCAAATATATCAGTTTAAAGTCAATAATATTCGAAAACGGTTGCTATTTCTGGATCAAGCCAAGCACATATATATATATAGTGACGATAGATACGAAATAAAAACAAGTTTTCCTCGGTTTAATTTCTTCATTCGTGAAAAGCTTTTTCAATTGATTTATTTATCAGTTGTTCACTTCTTTATTTTCCCGTAAACAAGAAACTTTATAAAGAAATGTAAAGTTTATGTAATATGCGTTTTTAATAAATATAGATATTTATTTCAGAAGTTGGCTGATAGTCCTAATTTGAATGCCAAGAATTTCTTTGAAAACGTAAAGTGTTGTTTAAAGGAAATTAAACATTGAAATTAAATTGTGGAGGTGACCTGCTACCTTGTTTTCACATAATAAGAAAACAAAATACGTCAAGAGTCACAAAAATGATTATATGTAGAGTCCCTAAATATTAAAAAGTCTGCATCACATGGGAAATTTTTTTATTATTACATTTACATAAAATTTGAGTTTGGCACTAGTTCGTGCTTCAAATCCGATAAAAAATGTTTATAAGAAAAAGTTACTTCTAATACAATTGTATGTCCATGTACAAAGTCTGGGCAACCTCCAATGAATTTGATTTTTTTTCGTTTTTCGGAAATAACAGTTTCTATTCAAAACATTAATCATACATAAGCTATGCATTACGATACCGGACTATGCCGTATTTCAAATAGTAGGCCGTGCAAAACAATATAGGAGGCTTTGACATATAAAAATTACGTCTGATCAGAAATCTGTCATTATCATGGTATTTAGTAAATAATGCTCTCTTCAAAAAAAAAAAAACAGAAATAGTTCTCACATGTGGAAAAAATACTTTCTATAGGAATTATATTTTTAACGCAAGGCATCCCGATAAACATATTTTTCAATCCACGCGCATCATTTCAAAATTTAAGCAACCTGGATTGGTAGAATCCAGTTTTAAAATATCTGGTGTGGAACAACACACGACCTTCCAACCTACAAAGTGGAAATCGAAAGAAGTGAAATAAGTTTAATAATAATAATTTTTTAGGATAATTGGGCAACATCCGTATCAATACGTTGATAACGAAAATAGACAACATTGTAAAACAAAAACAATCTATGTCAAATAGACGTGTAAAGTTTAATGTCAGATAGAGGTTAATAGACATCTAGATGCTAACTTGAAAAAAAATTTCAAAGCCGCCCGCCCGCTTCCATAAAAATATCGAAAATACATTTTAAGCATTTTCAACCATATTTGATTACTTTTTAATGCATTTTGGCTTCGTACTAAGATGCTTTATATAGAAAAATTCTGTCAAATTAAATTATCTTTAAAAAATATATTCTTTCTTACAAAATTAAAAGATATTCAGATATTCAAAAAATTCGAACACTTAGATTCCACCTTAGCAATTTCTTTGCCGCCAAAATACGCCAAAAAATTGCATAGAACATAATTAATCGATATGTAAGATCGTAAGAGCTTGAGAGCACAAGAGCACACGGGCGTAACAGTGGAATAGCGCAAGAGCGTAAGAGCGAGCATAAGAGCACAGGAGCACAGGAGTACAGCACCACAGGAGCTCAAGAACACAAGAGCACAAGAGTACAAGAGCACAAGAGCATACGTGCACAAGGGCACAAGGGTATAAGGGCATGAGAGCATAAAAGCATAAGAACATAAGAGCTAAAGAGCTAAAGCGCTAGAGAGCTAGAGAGCTACAGAGCTAGAGATCTAGAGAGCTAAAACTCAATTAATCAGAGGTGTGCCGACTATCTTAACCTACAGGAGGCAATTTAGAATTCCTGAACCGCTTTACAATATTGGCAACTTTGGCTAATTGTAAAATTTCTGTTTTTTCTAAATACAACGCCCTGTATATTGTGTGGTATTCAAATAGCGAATTAAACTATGTATGGCAATATAGGGTTTTCTTGCACGTTGTCCGACTTAGTTTTTGCAAATTTTAAGTTAAACGAAAACAGCATTTTTAGAATTGAAAGTTGGATTTTGCAGGCTGTAAGTTAGATCAAATCGGTATTTTTGAATTGAAAAGTTAGTTTTTGCGAGCTGTAAGTTAAATCAAACTGGTATTTTTGAATTAAAAGTTGGTTTTTGCAAACTGTAAGTTGAATCAAAACAGTCTTTTTGAGTTGAAAGTTGGTTTTTGCAAACGGTAACTTAAATCAAATAAGTATTTTTGAAAAGAAAGTAGGATTTTGCAAACTGTAACTTAAATCAGAATTGGTTTTTGCAAGTTATACTTAAATCAAACCGGTATTTTTTAAATGAAAGTTGGTTTTTGCGTTGTAACTTAAATCACGCCAGTATTTTTGGAATAAAGGTTGGTTTTTGCAAGCTGTACTTAAATCAAAGAAAGTTTCATCAAGTGTTTGTAAAAAGAACGTAAAAATCATAATTGTATTTTCAAGGTCAGTTTACCATTTATGTACTTAGCTAATTAGTGGGTTTTTCCAAGCACGTCAGAGGTATTTGAATAGTGAAAGGTTACATAACTGGGGAAATCCAGAAAATAATTACCTTATATTAATGATTGGGGAAAACCGTTAAGTACTTTATCTTGAATTTATTTCTATATTAGTTTAGGACTTAAAATTTGGTTGTAATTAAAATCTGTTCGCACAATCAATAAGATAGAAGTGTGCGTATCTGAGGTTGCCTACCCTCCAGGTGCTGGACTACCAAAAAAGCTCTTAATACTGCCAAAAGGGCCCTAATTACGGGGTGAGGATCAAATACGTCATCAAGGGGTTGAAAATGGTGTCTGAAAGAAGCCGACCATTTAGATACATTAAACGTGTCTGCGTCTACCTACCCTCCAGGGGCTGGAATTAAAAACTACACCAGGCGCATGCACCGACTTCTCAGTGGGCCCACCTGGAGGTCCTTTGTAGCTATCTTCAGGATCAATTGCTGCTCCCACTCGAAGGTTAGGATCAACTGCTGCCCCATTCTACTAGCGGTCTCAAAGAAGCATAGCTTTAATCTTCCCATTCCATAAGGCTTCAACATAATTAAACCGTCAATATATCAGTACTAATTTCAAAGTCCACATTCTAATTGACAAATATAAATTTTTTTTTTGTCTGAATCATAATATCCATTTTGAACACTCAACTGCGTGTGAAGTCGGCCTTTAAAACACTAGTGCTTTAAAGTTGCCTAGGTAACAACGAATTCACCTCCAAATTATGAAAAATCATAAATACTTGTACACAAATACTAAACTTATTTAATGAATATGAAACGTACAATTGCTGTTATTTGAAAGTTATAAGCCAGCGGCTTTAATCAGCTCATTGTTATTTATTAATAATGTAGCAGATTGCTGATCTTTTTAATAAATATAAATTGCAACTAAACAACAGTTACTAACCGTTTATACCGCAACGATTAATCACACAGGGTACTTCCAAAACTGGTTTCAATTTACTTTTACTTCCACATCACCGATGGGGAAGTATTTTTACAATTTTCGCATTGTAGTCCAGGTATAACAAAAAATAACGTATAATACACCTGTATAAGCGTCATTACAGCACTGCTCCGTTAAAAGGCACTCGGCTTCGCCTCGTGCTTTTAAACGTGTACGTCTCACGTGCTTAAAGTTTTGCTTATACACATGTATTACAATACTATTCTTGTTCAATTCGAAAGTATTGATAAACTTTCATTTCGTCATCTACTCTATCAGTGGAGAATGTTCACTTTTTTCGCTTTTGTCAGATTTTTTAGCTTAAAAGCACTAAAAAGTTTTTATTAAACGCTATCATATTTGAGAAATATTTTGAACATATTTTTAAACCGGACTGATTTTGGTTCATGTTGGAATTTATCCCTAACTGATGCTTCTGCTTTATATCTAATTACTATTACACGAAAAAATTCAGAAAACCAAGCACAGTTAATCGAAAGGTTAGTAATTGACAATTGATCATTTTTAATCATCAAATAACTTTTATCTTCTTTAATTTCAAAGGTTAAACTTTTTCATATCAAAATAACCTTAACAAAACACGATGTTTATTCAGACCTCATTAAACATTAATGTAAACAGGAATTAAATTAAGCACTAAACAGGTAGAAAAACAGTCCATCACTTTTAATATAATTTGGAAGGAAATATACCGGCATATAAATTCTTTGTATTTTTCTCAACAAATTAAGAAATAAGAACGAGTCTGATACTACGAGGTTAGTTAATTACGTCAACTTAAATAAAAAGAGTGCAATATTAGTAACAAATTGTAATTTCATTTTCTTAAAAGTATGTGCAAACAATAACTTAATGATAGTAATTTTCTTTACAGAATAAAAAGTAAAGCAAAAGAAGAGCTTGCTCACGAAATCATAAATTTTAGACGAAGCCTATAATTGATAATTCTTACTGTTGTAGATGAATTTAGCGTTCAAGATTTATTTTGATTTTTTTATATATATATATATATATATATATATATATATATCACAATACAAAATGATAAGATAAAAGAAAATTATTAATTATCCTGCGGCTCTTTCCTTGTACAGAAAATGTTTCATTAAATTAATTTAGGTACGTGTAACTTGTTAAGCTAATTAGCTAGAATGACAATCTTTATCGTTGCACTTGACAAAATGTTTAGACGTGTCTTTACCTTTGCTATTTTGACAAAATCATAAACACAAGCATAATACAACAAAGCTTTCTGCAGGCTGTTAACCAAGCTTCCGCTCAAGTAGCTTGTGGTTTGACATTACTTAGGATTCCCACGAGATTTTAGTCCAAAAGTTAGAAGCAGTGGAAATTTGCAGGGAAACCCTAAACTTCTTCTACTTTACATAAGTTATAAATATGTTAAGCTTAAAATAGTTTAATGTTATTAATGGAAAAGCTATAATAAAGACAAATATTTCTAATTATTTATTGGAATTTAGAGTTACCTTTGGATTAATTAGGAAATTTATAAATTCAAATTCTCTAATGAAAATAAAAGCTTTAGGATACATAAAAGGAGAAATTTCAAACTTTTAGATTGAAAAGTTGCTGCATACAACTGCCGAAGACATGCCTTATCTTTATTATAACCAACAAATACCTTTATAACAATTTTATACCAAAAATCCCAATCCACAAAGTTAAGCAAATATTTTTAATATAAATACTGTTGGCGTTCGTAACTCGAAGCCACACTTATGTTATGTTAACACATTAAATTTAGTACATTGTTTGATCGTAAATTTACGTCTTTGAAATTCCTTAATAACCACTTAATGAGCACGGTTACACCTACTTTCTATATTAAATCCATTCTTACAAAATTTGGACTCTAAAAAATATAAAACTGTAAAAGGAAAGGTTCGATAATTATTACTCATAATAAATATTTAGTATAGTTATAATTATATATTTTTAAACATAATGAACAAATTAAAATACATAGCTTTTGGGTTTTTAAATGGTGTATTTTTATTTTATATAAATCTACACGTTTCAATTACAGTTATCGTCCTCAGTAAGCAGTAATCTCTGTAAGAATTGCTTGAGATGTCACAACAAACACATTTATGAATATGACGATGATAACTGTAATTGTTATCGAAACATAGATTTTATATAAAATACGTACATCATTAAAACACCCAAAAGCTAAGTATTTTAATTATACAGGGTGTCCGGAATTACAGTGTCCAAACTTTAATAGCGTATTCTGCGTCCAAAATAAGCCCTAATTTCTTATACCGTTTTCGAAATACAGGGTGTACACAAGGTACACCACTGCTTTAAACCTCCATTTAATTTGGAGCAAATTTGATCCCTTGACTTTTTTCCGTACAACGCACTGTTTTCGCGTAAAATGGTAATTAGGGTTAATTCAATTTCTAAAAAATTTACAAATCTACTCTGTAACGAAATAATTTGGGTGTTGTATACTTAAGCTACTTTACTATAAATTTCTGTACAAGTTGTACATGTTTACTCAAACCTTCTTTCTAGGAATGCTTACGTTGTTTCTGTTCATAACCTGAACTACATAATATTTCTAAATAATTTTACTATTGGCATAATATAAATTTTCTTACCTTTGATTATTCAAATGTTATAAATTCACATTTAAATATTTCATTTAAAATCTGCATTGCTACTCCCTCTAGTGACGTATCCTAAAATATAGGTAATTAAGGTGAACTATATTACAAGCTTTTAGAAGTCCACTCTAGATGGCGTTAGTGGAGAAATCACAATTTAGAATTTTTAGTTTTTAATGATATAGATAAAATATTGATAACAATAGATTTTGAATAATACAACTTTAACATAAAAATTACGTCTTCTTTCTTTCCTGTGGTGTCCATTTTGCCAGGCTGAAAATTTTTTATGTCTTCTTGAAACATTCCTTATATTATTATACGATATAAATAATCGGATATATCTTCAAGAAGCATAATTTGCAATAAAACAATTGGTGCTTTTCTAATTATTATCTGCAAGTTTTGTTGCTCGCTTGCGGTTTTAGAAAAATTTTCTTCGGCAAGATCAAGTAACCAGTGAATTTCTCTGATTTGTTAGTAATAATTGACTTCTTTCCTAGCGTTTGAAGACGTTTTAATCAAAACAAATTATTGACGCTTTCGTAAAGAAAGGAAAGCACTTCGATAGATTCTCACTTGTCCTGTTCCATTTAAGCGGTAACGAATAAAGATTATTTACTTACATAATGTTAATTACCTTCTCCTTTTAGCTTCAACGAATTACCTGGTCCTTTTAATTTCAACGAAGTACCTTCTACTTTTAACTTCAACGAATACCTCCATATTGTCTACATTCAAGTACTATTCTGGTTTAACTTCTGAATCGTAACTAAAATAAAACAGGATTGTGACAATTTCTGCATATGTTCGTGATCCGAGGGCATCGGCTTAACATAATTACTACCTGCTTATATAAAGGTTAGATCATTCCTTTTTCTATTATCACATGAGATTTAACTGAATAATTATTGTGTAAACCTTTAGACAAGTAATGATAAAGTGCACCTGCTAAAAATAATGTAAAACAATTAGTCAGTTACAATACCTTAATCTATATTTGGATACCTGTTATCACTATATCCTTAATGCTGTATAATTAATTAATCTTTCACTTCACAACCACGTGACCTTCATTACCTGTTCTTTTACCATTATTTTCTTCCCTCATTTTGTTTTGTAATTATAATAGTAACATTTAATTGTAACTATTTTGGCTGCCATTTTTGTGTTGTGCGCAGCATCACTTTAATTGGGATGCGTAAAAGTAGCTTAACTAACCATTATATGAACATATGTTTTTATTGCATTTGGGGTAGACATTAATTATTAATCTTTTTTTTTCTCTCTTGAAACTTATGCATTTATTAAATTTCGATATATATATATATATATATATATATATATATATATTTGATTCATTATTGTTTAAAAGATAAAAGGCTTGCTGAGCTATAAAATTTGTGCTCAAAATAAAAATTTATTTCCTTATTATCTGTTTTGTGTAAACCACCGCAAGTTATTTGTTAATTATTTGGTAATAATTTACGCTTTGTATAAGCGTCGATATATGTTTCTCTTTTAGTTTATACAAAGGAAGGCCTTCTCTTGAAAAGGGGAATTGTTTAAGTTTTGTTTTCTGGAATTAAATAAACAAATACTGGTTCACAGGTGTTGAACCCAATTATTTTGCTTGCGAACGGTATTTAATTTTCTTTTTTGTACATTTGGGGTATCTACATATATTGTTTTGTTGTGGATTAATTGGATCCACACCCTCAATTATTTAGTTTTTGATCGTTAAAAATAAAATATATAGTTGTTTATTTCGCACTACAGCAGTGTTATTATTCCTATTTTCTCTTGTACTTCCCTTTTCCTACAATCTCCTTGCTCATTCCATTCTGCACCACTGTCTAAGAGTCGGGACAGCGGTGAATCTTAGCTCTATCTAGGGGAGCGGCTCTTGGCGCCGGCATATCCAACATCCTTCTTCTCTCACCCCGCCCTAACCGACACTTTTGAGCTAGTTCGGTGTGATCACTAGCTGTGAATGAGCAGAGATACCTTTCGTTTTCTTCCAGCCCCCGTTTAAATACGTAACAACTCCTTATTTACTAAGTTCGTAAATAATTTTACAAAAACTAGAATTCACAACTTTCATTAACTTAGATCGTGAAAAATTTTACAGAGCACTATTAAATTATTTTGTTCATTGGAATTTTAATGTGGTCCCTAAAGGCGTTGCTTATGAAATTCGTATTGGCTCGCAAAGTTTCACAGGTCTGCTCTATCCTTAGAATTAGTTCTTGCCTTGTATCAACTGGTGTCCAATAAACGCGGTTTTTCAAATAACCCCACACAAAGAAGTCGACAGGGGTGAGGTCAAGGGAACGTGGTGGCCAAGCTCTAACCGTCCAATCCACTCTTCTGGATAATTATTATTTAACCACTCACGATTTACAAGCGCAAAAAGCGCGGTAGTCCCGTCATTTGAGTCCAGATTTCGTTTCTAAGATTTGAAGGAATATCTTCTAGACATTCATATAACTCATTTCGCAGGAAATCATCAAATAATTGTCCATCTAGGCGTGGTGGTAAAATATGGGGCCCACAAAACATTTCATTTATTACACCACAGCAAACATTAACAGAAAATTCGTGTTGAAATGCTCTGGTGAGTACAACACGTGGATTCTCATAGCTCCAGATTCGTAAATTATGGTAATTTACTGAGCCGCTTCGTGTAAATGTAGCTTCGTCAGTCCATAATTTTTTTTTTAAAAGTTCTCATGTTCCTCTGCTTTTCATAAAAACGAATTATAAAAACTAACGCGTTTATCGGCATCACTAGGTTGCAAGTTTTGAACTGGCTGCATCTAAAATGCCTTCCTGTGGCCTTAAAACGCGATGAACCTTATTTTTAGAAACAAAAACGGCGTTGCCTTGCAAATGGTGCGCTGCTATTCGTAGGCTTAATGTTCGATTGTTGTCAAACCTATTTAAAATTACGTTTCAGTGTCGTTCATTTCTCCTACCTTCATTTCTCGGATTATTTTTGAGTTCGAAATTCCTGAAATGTGTTTTAATGAAGACTTGTTTGCAAGGTAATCTTCTATTTGGAAATCTTCGTTGGTATTCCCGTACTGCTACATTTGCATTTCCATTACATACACCATAGACGAAATGAATATCACCACACTCAAAGTTACTGAATAACACCATTTTCAAATTTCTAGTTAGACTGATAATTATCTTTTTCGTACAAACTGTAAGTATCTGAAGTTAATTTACTTCTAAAAACTCATCTGTCATACTTTAAACTTTTAAAAACATATAGAAACTGTTCAATTGTCATAAAAATGCAATCATGGCATACCAAGATTCGACAGTAGAGGAATGCAAGAAATGAATATTGGAAACCTACATATTAGATACAAAACACAATTTTAAAAAACTTAGACGACCTCATTTTTAGCAATATTGTAAACTTTAGGGACCACATTAAAATTCTTTATTCGTTAATGAACAAAATAATTTAATAGTGATCTGTAAAATTTTTCACGATCTAAGTTAATGAAAGTTGTGAATTCTAGTTTTTGTAAAATTATTTACGAGCTTAGTTAATAAAGAGTATTTTTGTAAAATGATGTACCATTTTAGAAATTGAATTAACTCTAACTACCGTTTTACAAGTTTTACCACTGAAATTAACATTAATTGAAATTTTAGCAATTTGGCCATGCATGAAAATAGTTTTTATTTTTTTACGCGAAAACGGTGCGTCGTACGGAAAAAAGTCACATGATCAAATTTGGTCCAAATTAAATGAAGATTTTTTCTTTGGAAAAAGCAGTGGTGTACCATTTTTTCTTCAATAATATTCAGTTCAAATACCGTACGGACGCCACTGGTAGACTTTTAAAAAATATTTTACACCAAAAGATACGGTAAAAAATGATTTTTCTTAAAACTTTAACACCCTGTATTTCGAAAACGAAGCATTTCTCGACATATATTTATACCTGTAGGAAATTAGGGCTTATTTTGGACGCAGAATACGCTGTTAAAGTTTGGACACTGAAATTCGGGACACCCTGTATATAATAATGGTGAAAAATTACATTTTCATATATAACGTTAAACGTTTTAAAAGCAACTGTAGATTCAGCCAGAAACACTTTTATAAACAAATTTGATACTCAACTTTTAAATGTATAATTTTTTATACACTATTATTTTTCTGATACTTGCGTTCAAATGTTGAAATTTATAAAGAGTCCGACCCAATATTTTTTCAAATAAATTTTTTAAGCAACAATAATTTAATTATTAACTTAATTTATAATAATTCAAAGTGATTGTCCAACGTGACATAAACAAAGCCTTCGCATCATTCCATTTCGCACATTTCGAAATGTTTCCAGTAGAATATTTTGGCACTCTAAAATGATTCTTTGCCTTAATTCCTCTAAATCGTTTGGTTTGGTAGCAAAGACTTTCGATTTCAAATATCCCCACAAAAAAAATTGAGTCAGTCAAATCGGATGAACAGGCTGTTCACTCCATTGGGCCTCTGTGAGCTATACACCTGCTTGGAAAAACTTCGGACAAATAATTCCGCATCGGTCGAAAAAGTGAGGACGAGCGCCATCTTATTGAAACCATACTTCCTCAATGCCTTCATGAAACTCTTCTGGATTGTCCTCCACTACTTGTTGAACTGTTGGTATAATTTCATGTTGCAACAATTGTAAATACTGTGGACCGTCCAAATTTTGTTCAACAAAGAATGCACCAATAATATGGTCATCAAGAATGCCAGCCCAAACATTTAGTTTTTGTGGACACCGCGTGACTGTCTCCCGAATCCATAATGGGTTGGTATCACTCCAATACCGCAAATTTTGTTTAGTTATCTCCTCGTCAAGAAATTCAAGAATAAAGGCCTGGAAATTGTGATTTTTGTAAGAAATAAAGAAGAAGGGTGGTATTTATCCTGTTCAAGGACTTTGTTTACAAACTTGTTGGCTTTCAACGCTAACGCGCATTGGCAAACTAGAATTTTCAACAGTTTCAGTTAAAATGTAAATTTTTTAATTCTCAGAAATTAAGGGCCTACCTAAACGGCGCATATTTTAAACTGATCCAGTTCTCAAAAATTTTGTTACAAACTTCTTCATGAATCTCCGACAAACACGATTTTTTGAGTTGGCCTTATTTGAAACTACCTTCCGCTGCTTGGTAATTTCTACAATTTTAAAGAATGAACTATATTTTTCTTCCAGATTTCCTGGTATTCTTTAATTTAAAAAAAACAAAGTAGGTTTCACGGTCAACAATTAGTTTAAATCATAGACAATGAGGGTAGATGGTGAAAAAGCTTTTAAGAATTGCACAACATTGAAAAATCCTAAACTTGAACTGCTTGAAAACACATTGTGGATGTGGTTCCGTCAAGAAAGAAGGAAAGAAACCCAGATATTTCGGTCCATTATAAAAAAAAGGCAATAACTTTGCACAAAAAACTAAAAACCGCAAGTGAGTTCGCAGCTGGTGAAGGTTGGATTGATCGCTGGAAAACCCGTCATGGCGTCAGGTTTGTTTAATTTTCTGGTGAAAAACTGTCTGTCGATGTTGTGCGGCTAAGGGGTTTTCTGTAAAATTTCAAGAATCTGTCGAAGAAAATGAACTATTACCTCGCCAAGTCTATAACATAGACAAGACAGATCTAAACTTGAAAACGGTGCAAAACAAAACGCTCGTTACATCAAATGAAACCGTGGTAGTAACGAAACTTAAAATAGTCTAAGCGTTGCTTCTTGCAACAAAGCTAATCGTTATTGGCAAATCTAAGAAGCCTAGGGCATTCAAAAACGTAAACTTATCTTCCTTGCCGGTTTATTACCGCAATCAAAAATCTGCTTGATTTTTCGACGAGTTCGTTCCATCTGTTGAAAAAGACTTGAAACAAAAAAGCTCTCAGTTTCTGCTCTACTGCTGTTGGATAACGCACCATCACATCCACCTGGAGAGGATTTAGTGAAAGGGGACATAAAAGTATTTTCCTTTCGCCAAATGTTACTTATCTAACCAATAAATCAGGGAGTGGTAGAATGGTTAAAGTGGCGGTATCGGCAAACAATTTTAGAAAAATCCGAAGAAGGTTGTAACATATTCGAAGCTAGGACATCCCTCAACATCGATTGCCGAGTAATGGCAGGAACTGAAACCTGACACGCTGAAAAAATCTGGCGTAAGCTTTGGCAGGAAGTTATGACCGAATGTGACCACAACGAAGACAAGTAAAACAACGACACGCAGGAGATCGTTAAAGATCTACAAACTCTAGAAGCGAATGTCCTTACTAGTGAAGTTGGGTAGTGGATTACCCAATGTGACAAAAGACAGTGAAACCAGTGAAGATCACCATAACGACCAAATTATTCCCTGTTTTGGAAAATAATAGTGAAGAATAGCGAATCAGGACTCGAACTGCGATGATGATGAAGCCCCTACCCGGATTGCCCACACCAACGCCAAGAACGCTTTTCATATTGTCTTTCAGTATGTTAACAACTATGAACATTTTGTGGATCAAGAAATGGAGGAACGCTGTAGCTAAATATAGAATTTCATCTGCTAAACAAAAATTTATGTCATTTTTGACTGCAGGCTACTGTATCCCATTTTAGTTGAAATTGTAGGGTATCTCGTTTTCGAGCAAAGATAGAAAGATGCGGTTTTCGCAACCCTGGACTACTTTTCCGTGAAACGGAAGATGACACAAACAGGATCGTCATAGTACTATTAGTATTTGAGATACAGGGTGAAATTCAAAATTTGCACTTTTTAAGCACCCCTCGTAACTGCTTTCCTGCACATTGATCAAAATCAGTTTCTTCACAATAAACCAAAGTTTTTTTTAAAGGAACACCCTGTATATTTGTTTATTATATAATAGAGCTTACTCTCAGTTTTCAAAAAATATGTACTGTGGCACTTCTTTTGCATTATTAACCTCAAAAGTGGATGTAATGTTAATTTAACATTTTGATGTATAGTTGGCCATGAAACCTATAAACTCTACTAGATTCTTACTGCTTTATTATAATTATAAATATGTAAAGACGTGGTTATAATAAATCTTTTACGCAGAAATCCAAAATAACAAAAAATTATGCAAATTAGGTACCTACAATAGTTTTTCAAATATATTCAAACTGGCAATTTTTTTTAATTGGGTAAAATGCATCTTACAGCTTCAGAAAAAGTATTAACGGCAATAAAACTTATAAAGAATACTTTATATATAAATTTGTAAGTAGGCTGGGTCCTGTCTGATTTTAAACATAATTGACCTGTCAAATCTGATTAAAATTATTTCTATGCAACAATCGTATTGTTTGTTCATTGTGCAAAATATGGCAGAAAATTTGAAAAATGTGATATGCTGATATGCTTTGGTCAGAGTAATGAAAACGCCGACGCAGCAATAAATTTCTATTTTAACAGGTAAATGTAGTTTCCTTGGTATTAATTTTGATAATTAAGTAACTTTACATCTATGTAGGTTTCCAGAACGGAGACAACCTAGTACAATCACGTTTTATAGATTAAAAAGAAACTTAATTAATTATGGATCATTTTCTAAACCCAGGTCAAGAAAATCGAGAAAATGATGAGGTTACCGCTTAAGCCCGAGTGGAGGGTAATCCTATGTTCTTGTAGAACTATAGAAAGTAGTATTTGCGTTTCGAAAACAAGAATCCAAAGAATAATTCGCCACCATAAATATAAACCATATATATTTAGGCTTGTTCAACATCTACATCCTGGCGACGCTGAACGTATGCATATTTTGCAATTGGTACTTAAACATGTTAAATATAGTACCCAACTTGGGAAGAAATGTCATATGGTCAGACGAGGCACATTTTAGAAATTGAGGTGTTTGAAACAGACACAGTAGCAGATTCTGGTCTCAAGAAAATCAACACCAAATACAACACGGACGATTTAGACTAAACGTTTCCTGCTTTATATTAGGATGAAAAAGAAAATTTTACATTTTCGAAGGGCGCTTATCCGCTCCTAGATATTTGGACATTTTAGAAATGGTTGTGCCTGAATTATTAGATGGCATGCTAGCTTGCTTGAACCAAATTCATTTCCTACAGGATGGCGCCCCATCTCGTAATGCGCAAACTATACGCCCGTTTTTGGTAATAGACGGATTGGCATTAATGGGTCGATAAGATGGCCTCCTAGGTCTCCGGACTTGTCAGTCTTAGATTTCTTTTATGGGGTTACTAGGCATTGGTGCCAGGAAAACACATTACTTTTGAACGCCATCAACAGGGAAGATTGGGTTTTAGTGTTTCCTGTTTCATATTTGGAACGCATATTTATTATTATATTTTTGAAGGAGGGTTCACTTCAAACAAATATTTAGATATTTTGGAAGAGATTTTACCCCAAGTATTAGATGATGTGCCGCTGGCTAACCGAAATTCAATATTCTTTCAACAAGATGGAGCCCCTGCTCACAATTGTTGAATAGTAAAAGAATTTTTGGGTCGTAATTTCCATGATCGTTGGATTGGAACAAATGGGCCAATTCGATGGCATGCAAGGTCACCAGAATTGTCAATTTTGAATTTTTTTTGAATGGTCATATTTAAAAAATCAAATATACAAAAATCGTCACAATAATATCAACGAATTTCGTGAAACAACAGAGCAGGCGTTTCGCGATTTAGATGCATCACCCCTAAAACTGTCAAACGCGTTAAGAAGAATACGAAAAGTATGCGATTTATGTGTAAGAGAAAATGGTAATCACTTTGAACAGTTTTATTAATCATACTTCATTCAGCATTTCAAATTGTAAATTTGTTTATTTTTGTTTTATGATTAATTGAGTATTCAAGTTTGTTTAGTTTTATATATCATAGCCAAGCTATAAAAAACTAATATCTTACAGTTTTTAATGATTTCGGAGATTAATAATAATTATAAGTATATAATGTTATACATCATTTTAAAAAGAAAAAAAGTAACAAATTTAACGGGCTATAAATATACAGGGTGTTCCAATAAAAAGTATAAGTTTGGATTATATTTTGAAAACGGTACCCTAAAAAATTTTTGAGTACGCCAATGAATTGTTCTCAAAAATATCTATCAGTTAACGTTCTTACCTTTTTGGTAAGTTTTGCAATAGTAGAGATACAGGGTATCCGCAAATAGTATAAATTTTCAAAATCGCCCTGTAACTTAGAATGCAAATAAGTTTCAAAAAATATTTTGATGACATTAAACGTTTCACAAAAAATTAGCAACGGTTCACGAAAACCGCAAGGATTTATCTTTAATAATTAACGAGAAACACTGCTGTCTCACCCAAAATGGGACACAGCGTACGGTAAATACATACAGTGTGTATTGGTCCTTTTCAATAATACTAATAGCTTTTGTGCGATTTATTGCAATGTTTTTACTGTAAAGCACAATTCAGTCATTTTTGAGTTCAGAGATTGTTTATTTTACTGTAAATATAGTAATGTATTTTTATATGACGTGTATTAAATACAGTAATGATAATCTGATCTTTTTGCGTTCCCATCATAACCCCGGTCCCAAATGTGAGGGATTAGAGGGGTTGTACTGTAGTTGTAAAACTGTGGAATCGTTATATATATGTAGATGTAGCAACAATTACTCCCGGTACTTTTCGGACATAATTATAACTTCGAATTAGAATAAACCGTCCAGCCGGGAATCGAACCCGAGACCGCTACGGTTTAAGCGTCGTGTAGGCGATTTATAAAATTCTCAAGTGACCGTATGCATTTGTACAATTATAAAAATTACCATAGAATATAATTCAGTGAAATTATGCAATATCACACTACATTTTTAAATTGCGTACACAAAGAATCACAAAGGAAGGAAAACTTCCGGTTTTAAATGTTTGATACGGTTTCCTTTTGTTCTTTTCCATTGTGTAAATTACAAAGTTGCATCTGATTAAATTACGAGGGTTATTCATAATGTGGGGACCTCATGTTATTAGTAGCGTACTATATTTACTTTGTATGAAATTAATTTGGCGAGACAAACCCAAGATACTTTGTTAAAAAAGAAGTAGAAAAGCGTATTTAAGAGAAAAGTGAAAAACTCAAAATCAATTTTGTAAATAAAAAATCAGTCAATTGATTCAGGTGGTTACGTAGCATACACAATGTTTTTACATTCTGCAAAATTTAAGCTACATGTCAATTGTCAAATTCAATATGTAGCAAAATTTTTCCCTTTCCACGTAAAATACATTAGGGTTTGTATGTTACACTGATGCTTTTAAGTCTTGCACATTTAAGTGTAAATTCTATTTTCTCAAGGAATTACAAGTTCTATTTCGTCATCTTTGTTCAGTTACCAATTTCTAGATCCTCTTTGGATGGTTTAAAAGTTACTATTTCATCATCATGTTATACGTTTCCCATTTCTGTCGTGAATAAGTTACGTAAATCTCGTCCTTTTTATCAGGTAACGTTAATCAATCATTGTAATTAAAGTCGATGGACGATATAATCAGTTTTTCAAAATTATCGCTTTAAATACTATGTGAGAGATAATTAGGCGAAATCTAGCAATGTAGTTAATCAAAGATATCTAACTGTGGTAAACGCAAACTTGTAGTGTGCAAAGTAGGCCACAATGTGGCATTATAAGGGTTGCGCGTCAAATCGTTTTATCAACCCCTAACATCTTGAAAATTTGTAATTCGTAGTATACAAGGTGTAATATATCAAATAAAAATCATTCAACGATTCGTTTTTATACATAAACGTGCTAGTCTTCAAGAAATTTCTATTTTAAAAGATTCAAGGGTGAAATTTTCAGTAAACTAATTCTTTAAATATAAAATTAATAATACCTTCCACAGCTCGCTAATATTAATGCAAATTTATCTACAGTTATTGAAATGAACCATATTCTAACCTTTAGTGCAGGTACACATTAACGAAGTATAGAGAGAAGTTTTAATTAATAACATGGAACTTTCTAGTACATATACCTACTAAACTAAACACATCAGGCTTTCTATTATCTCAGTTCTGCTACTGGTTCATAAATTAACTTTTCAGCTAAGTTTTTTTAACCTTTTTAGGGTGGTTTAAAAATCTTAGTGTATAAAATAAAGCAACCCCGTTTGAAACTCACGCAATGTCCATCGCTTATGCAATTAACGGGGTGGCAGCTTTTAGCAGCTTAGCTAAGAAATGTTGTTAAATTAATATATTAGTCCCACAGGAGATTTTAGTAGGTTCAGTGCAGAAGCGAATATACGGAAACCGTTTCAGGATTTTAGTAAACCTCAACGCTTCACAGACATTGGAAATTCAGTGTTTTATTCAAAACAAACGTTGAAATATCACTTTTCAAAATCAGAGCCTTATGCATAAAACATTTACAAAAGTTATTGACAAAACAACATGATTTTAAAAAAAGCACATTTTATCACTTTAACCCCGTTTTTTTCCCTGATTTAATCTTAAAAGTACGTGGATGGAAGTTTCAATTCCATATCCTAAGGCTTCTTGAATTACAGTAGTTTCATGTAACTTCATTTAAGGTTTCAAATGCTGTACGTGATTGTAACGTATATATACACTTTTTTTCCTCAGCGTCGTCAAAAATCTTCCATTTGCAGTATTACCAAATTAATTTTAATTAAATAAGAAATTTAGGAAATATAAAATTGTGGAGCACCTATTTTTGGAGATTTAGTCTTTCAATTCAATTTTGCTTCAGGGGATTTTTCTTATTTAAAATTCCACAATGATATTGAACTACTGGCTTTTCCCCGTGTTTTGTTCCACATTGTTGCGGTAATGAAAAGTGCGTGATATGGAATAATAAAGTATTGGAAATTACTAATAAGCAACATAATGACTGTTAACGTAAATTGAAGAGCGCAATCAGTAACATTCCTTCACTTAACAATTCACTTAATAATTTATAGTTTTTTAAGTAACCAAATGACATTTTTCTTTTAATGAAGTTAATTAAAAAATTATAAAATTGTTAAGCACAGGGTATTTCACAACTTCTAATAGCTAAATTGTCATATTGTAACCAGAATATCTAAACAGATACTTAAATGCTTACACTTTTCCATACTTAGAAAAATTTTATTAAGCCACATTGTTTTGAATAAATTATCTGTATTTGATACAATGAAAACAATCGCAAATACATTTATGATTACTATTTGACTACATTTGATTACAATCCCAAACAACAAAAAATATATTATTTTTTAATACATGAAAGATAAAAATCATGAAAATGTATACATAGTACATAGTAAACCATCGATTTGTGATATAATATATACGAGGACAAATTTTTTCTTTTCAAAAATTAAATGTTAGTTCTTATCATTTATATCTATCCTTTGTCAGACTTTAATTTTCAAGATCGATAAACAGTTAAAATCGTCATTGTTTAAGTGTATGAAATAGTTATTTGTATTGCGAGGCCAGAAAATCGGTGTTTGCGGAGTGCGACAAAACTTTGCAGATGCCTTCAAGTTTATAAGTACTCGCAAACCATTTTATGGCAGAGTGATACACAAGATGTTTTGTGCGGCACGTCAACAATAGTTATTAAAATCAACAAACCAAATTGTACTTTTTCAAATTTCATACCTGTTGAAATTAAGTTGGCAATACTAACAACTGACAGTAACCAATATAACCTAAAAAAATACAATTTCGAAATTATTCATTACTGGAATTTTGTAGATACCTTACCAGTTTGAACACGGTAAAGCGATTAGGCTTTGTGTTATGTCAAATGTGGATTATGTCGAATATTCTATCAGTTTCGTCACTACTACGCATACCAACAGTAATTTAGTACTATTTAAAACCCATAGTTTCGTGTCCCAACTGTTAGTTACAGTGCCGACCTGAGTGCTTACCTAAATTCTAGAGCATTGAGAGAATGTTAGAGGAGCAGGAAAATCTGTTAAATAGAATTATGTGGAGCTACGAAAGCAGATTGCACAATAATGGTGTAGTATCCAAACATAATCGTAGATACTCTGGTTAGAGGAAAATCCTCGATGGTTAAGGCACACGAAACCAAACCATCTTTGGAGTTTGGCGTGGAATCGTCAATGGGTACATAGTAGGACCATATCTTTGTAACAACCTATTTTAAGTTGTATTAAAATATACCGTAATTTAGGTCTTTCGTTCATTCAGTTGTAAATATAAGAAAAATTTATTTATTAATGATTTGTAGCTATGTGGTAGGCAACTTAATTTGCATTTCGGTGTAACTTAAGTGGCTTATCTTTTTAGGGGTTTATAGTGCATATCTTCTTAATGGTTTATACTCCCACTTTAAATTATTTTTCTGCTCAATATGTTCGCGCAATGCGTCATCGTTGACTTAATTCTTTGCGCAAATCTTTTCGCGCACGGCTACATCATCTAATTTCAAAGCATCCAATTTTTTCACTTCCTGATGAAGGTTGTGTTGATTAGGAAGCATTTTTTGGGTTTCCCCCTAAATTTAGTGAAAAGTGCCATTGATTTGATGGTAAAATTATTTATTTATGGTTAAATTATTTTTCTGCTCAATATGTTCGCGCAATGCGTCATCGTTGACTTAGTTCTTTGCGCAAATCTTTTCGCGCACGGCCACATCATCTAATTTCGAAGCAACCATTTTTTTTCACTTCCTGATGAAGGTTGTATTGATTAGGAAGCATTTTTTGGGTTTCCCCCTAAATTTAGTGAAAAGTGCCATTGATTTGATGGTAAGCTATTTTAACACATTATACTAAAAATTAAAACATTTTCTCTTTTCAGGCACTTTCTTTTCTTTTATTTTTACTTTGATTTACACTTTAATTACATTTTAAGTACGCATTTAATTTTACTGTTGCGTACGCTTTCATTTTATGATAGCAATTTTTATTTGAAAATTTCAAGAAAATGCATTAAACGGATTATTCAATTTCATGAACATAAATTTATTAGAAGAAAAATTCCAGTTTGGGTGTGGTTGACAACATAAAAGCATTATTATTGCAATATATTGCGCAATATTGACACAAGGATTACGCCATCTTGGTTTGCGTTTCTGCATTATTTTTTATAATACCAGGGGTTCTCAAGAAGATGTATTATATTTTGTAACAGGTATTTAACGTTTAATGATTTTTTAGTAATTTAAGGTATTTTTAAAATATATTTTATTTAACCCTATCATTTTAAATATTTAATAAACATAGTCTGTATATTTTTTTATTTTTTACATTTTGATAAAATTTTTATTGTAAAACTCGGTTTAGTTATTTCGAGCATTATTAAAAATAACTTGGCGTCCGAAATCATTTTATTAGTGTTACATTGCAATTTTTTTATATTGATGTTCAGTGGAAGTAACCTAGCAGATTTTGTGGTAATCAAGCAAATCAAAAGATTGAACTAGCCCACTTGAAACTACCGACTAAATCAACGGCATTATTTGTGGTGAATGGTTAGTATCTCCAGTTAGTTTAACGATTTGTTTATGAGAACTTTTACACTTATTTCTTTATTAAATTTTATACGATTACCATTTACACCATTTATACATTATATCTTTTTAACGGACAGCGATATTTAAATTTTTCAGAAAATGTTTTGCCTCAGTTATTAAATAATGTTCCAATTGAATTACATAATATTTGGTTTTAACAAGATGGCGCGCCACCGCATGATGTTAAAATTGTTAAAAATTATTTACAACGTACATTTCCAAAAAGATGGATTGGTACTGATGGTGTTATTAGGTGGCCTGCCCGGTCACCTGATCTAACCCCATTAGACTTTTTTGAGGTTATTTGGAAAGTACTGTTTACAAAGAACCCATTGAAGATATGACTAACCTTTATAACAATGCTTACGTGGCAGCGATTAAAACGTTATTAAAAGTTTATAGAACTGAGCTCTTAAAGAGATATATGTGTTCAGAGCGATGGAAACAATTTTGAACATTTAATCTGGCCTTTTAGATGAAATCTCCGTTTGCCTTCTTAAATAATTGCTCACCTGTTTGGGTTATGTAAAATAAAAATTAATTATCTACCTAATTGTTTTATTAACTTTATTATTATTATGAATTGTACATGTATGATTACATTTGAAAAAGATGCTTAAAATAATATTTTTATCAAAATGTACAGGGTATCCATGGAAAATAAAACAATAATGTAGTTTCCGGTCAAACCGAGAGTTTAAATAAATTTGTTTCATTACTATCTAAATCAGATTATTTCACTATGCAAAATGTTTTTAAAGTACCTATCGTCTAAAATTTGATTTAAGAGTTGTGCCAATATTTGTCAAAAAAAATTATATTAAAATATCTCGAAAACTATTGACTTTTCGAAAAATTATAAAACATTTTTAGAATTTCACATTCAACTATTTCAAGGTTCCTGGGATCGATTAATTTCTTTGCATCTCAACGCCATCTATATCTCAATGATGAGAAAGGCCGTTATCACTCAAAACTAAAGTCATTTATATATTAGATAAAGTGCCTGTTACAGAAATCGAATATCTCTTTCAGTCATCGAGAAAATGGCGCCGGAAGTTTTAAGAGGGACATGCTGTATATTATTTAATTTCGTCTATCTTATATTTTTATTATTATGATTAGGTACTGTAGGCCAAGTGCCGTTTAAATCTCTAACACGTATGTTGGTTTGTTTATCATAGCAAGCCATAAATTAATATTTGCCGATTACGGAGATTTTGACATATTTTGTGAGGTTATTTTGACACATTAGGTATATACTTGTCTTGTGTTGTTGTATAGTACGTATTTTTGACGTAATTTTGTTGTGTGTACATAATTTAGTAAAGCTTTGAGTATTATTTAAAAGAATTTTTAAATGTGATATAAATATTTATGAGTTGAAAGTAGTATTGAATTTGAATGGGAAATTATGTTTTAGTAACACCCCCATTGAGGCGATAATGAACAAATACTACTATATTTGGATACTGTATTTTAAGGAATGCAAAGTTTAAAATTGCTGTAAATGTGCAGTATATTTTTATTTGTATAAATGACACAATATTGCTCAATGCAAATTTTAAGTATGATTAAAGATAAATGGTGTTGAAATTTGCGGAATTTTGCGGAAGGAAAGTTTGCGCATATTCAGACTTTCATAAAAAGTTGAATCTAGATCTGGATGTTAAGTGGAGTGAGTATGAATGCGAAATTGGGATGTTTCCCAGAATTATTAAAATTTTTATAAAAATTTCAAGGTGGCTGATATACTGAGCCAAAGCGTTGCGTAGGTGCCGTTTCCCGTTTTGGTACGTGGCAAATAAACGAGTTAGAAACTCCTCTGGGATATGCTTATGCGGGATAAATATGATGACGTTTTGCAGGTTGGATGCCTGAAAAAGCGAAAACCATTGGAACAATTTATAAAACAATCGAGGAAATAAAAAAAAATGCAAAAAAGTTTTGTCGACCGATACCGCAACAAGAATTATTATACCAATAGTAATTAAATTACAAAAACCATATTTTGTCCACCATTATTAAAGCGCCATATATTTAATGTATTAAAACTCTAAAATGCGTATTTAACGCTGATTTGAGAACGATTCACAAGTATCACTATGTTTACCGAGTAGGAAAGAATAGCGATTCTGATGATGAGAGGTTACGGTGATCGTAAAAGAAGTTATGATGAGGTAGCTCAATTATTTAATGATACCTATCCAAATCGTAACCCAATTACTAAAACTGGAGTTTGCAGAATTGTAAAACGTTTTGAAGAAGTGAGTTTAACTAAAAATCGCAGTAAAAGTGGCCGACCAAAGAACGTAACTAATGATGAAAAAGCTTTGGACATTATGCAAACATTTGTGGAAAATCAGCAAAAGCAACAGGTAGATAAGGACCCTCATTTTACAAATAAGATAGTTTTTTTCCGTTAAAGCCACGTTCATGTTAAATGGTACAGTTAATCGCAACAACTGCAGATATTGGAGTGATACTAATGCTAGATGGATTCGGGAACATACAACACAAAGGCCTTTAAAAATTAGCGTTTGGGCAGGTATTGTTGGTGCCACTGACATTTGGTTTCAGCAGGATGGTGCAACACCACACTGTAGCGTTGATGTTCGAAATTATTTAAATGAAGTTTTCCGAGACAGATGGATAAGAAGAAGGGGTATAATAGAGTGGCCGGCAACATCTTCCGTAACTTTGGAACGAATAACGTTAGAAACACACGGTTTCAACAATTGGATTTCTACTTTAATAGATTTACAAAATGTAAAACTATACAAGGTGTACGATTTAAAAAAATATATCATTACGTTATTCTGGAGTAATGACCCACTCTGTATATTTCTAACTGACTTATTCTGGTAGCTTGATTTATTTCGTATAACTTTTATTTAAAACTTTTTTTGTAAACCTATCAGAAATCAAAATATTAGCAAGTTACGTTACTTTTTGTACACACTGTATAATAATATTTGAGAACTTGAAACGAAGTGTAACTTGAAATGAAAACAAGGAAGGTCAAGTTACTCTATAGTATCGCTATCTAGTTAAATAAGATTACATCCCTACCAGTAACGTAGTCTAAAATAAACAAATTAATTCAGGATATCAGCGCTCGAGTGCATTTAAAGTTCATTTAAACCAATAATGCAAATCTTTACAAAAATACACTAAAATTTTTATAATTATTATGAATTTATTGGACGAAACAAAAAGCGACCAAAGACACTAAAGGGTGACTGAATAACTTTAATTATTTTGGCTCGTGACCACTTCTTCTTTTTGTATTTTATATATATTATACGATTTTAAATTTTATTCTATTCTAGGCAGGGAGAAGTTGGTAGGAAACTATACATAGGTGGTACCTCTACAGTTATGATGTCCAACTCTGGGTAAAGATACCTGGAAAATGGTGGAAAACGGATATTCTTTAAGAAATAGGAGTAGTTTTCCGGGACACAATTTTCTTCCCAGGTTGGAAAAGAAATGGCCAGAGTTAAATATAACTAATTAATAATAATAATAAAACGAAATGATAACTACAGTTCATAGATGAGGGCGGTTAGATTTTTATAGAGCCGCTGGAAGAGAGAAAATGCGTGCGCAACCGATAAGAATTATTAAACAAGAAATAGGAAACAAGTTTTGATCGGAATTTATTTGTAGGATGGGAAAATTAATTCGAAATAGTGTTTATTCGGCAACCAAAAAGAACGTTATTGAACCAGAACGTTTGTACCATAGAACGTCGTGATTTTCTAAGACGCTGATGGTATCATGCGTAATATCCCGGAATGAATAAAGTAGCCTATTTTTCACTGATCCTCAGTTAACAAAAATAAACGCAGATAACTACATACGGCATTTACGTGACGGTTTATTACCAGAAATGCATTGATTATACCAGAATAACGATTAAATTTTTATCTAGGACTGTGCTCCATTCCACAGAGCAGCAAGGACACAACAGTTCTTAGAAGAAAACGTCGCATCTTTCATTCGGGCAAACCAATGGCTGCCTAATTCTTCAGATTGTAATCCTTTAGACTACTCAGTGTGGAATGCATTACAAGAAAAAGTGTATGCTCAAAGACGCGAACCATTTACTAACTTAGAAGATCTTCGCCGACGATTAGAAGAAGGGCGGACAGAAGTGTCGATAAATTTGATCAGAGGAGCAATTTTACAATTTAAACATAGACTAAGAACTGTACATTTGCAAAATGGCAGTCCCATACAACACATTTATAAGTAGGATATACCATGTAAGATTTATTAGTAGAATTTTGAAGATATTTTTTAGTTGATATTTAACAATTCGTTATTCTTTTATGTTTTGAAATAAACGTTTGTAATTTGGCAGGGATAATTTTCAGTTCATTGTGTCTTAGAAAATAAAAACTGAAATCCATATAGGAAAGCGTTCCAAAGATGTGCGAACTTAAACAGGATTCGTTTTTTTCTAACCACCCGGTAATATACAATCAGGAACATACAAAATGGTCTTAACAGAGTTAAGTCCAAAACTTTTCTAAAAGACTACGGATAATCCAGATCATGTATTGGAAATCGTTCCAGATCTGCTTTGATTTTTGGTAAAAGAAAGACTAAAAAATGTGTTTAAAAATAAGATTGAACAAGCAGAGGTGCGAAAGCAGTTAGTTCATGCACACTCTAAAAGCTGCAGTTGATAAAGTTTGTGACGATTCTACTAACGCAACTGGCTTTGATAGAGTTAATTGTATGCAAAATCAGTGTCGGTTATTCGACCAGACAAAGGACGTAGGGGCTTAGGGCGCCATTACTGAAAGGGCGCCAAATCAAACAAGATCTCAATTGGACTTAAACATCCCGAATACATGTCATCTAAGCGGGTGGATGTACTCGTGCTCAGAAAAAATACAAGTAAGGCGTCGGGTAAGTTAAACTGGGGGTTAAATTCGCGAGTTTAACAACAGACTCAGCAAATCTGTGTAATACTCGTATTATAGTTCCATTAGAATTTAAAAATATGATTGATACAGTGGCATGGAATCTAAAAATAACTTGTGATACGTATACATCTTCACAAATATGTACTAAACTCGTTATTCTTAGAACCAAAGTGCAATTTCACCTCAAACACAATACTGAAATATCTATATTCTTTTCTAAAGCACCCCATCTGAATGTTTTTAATAGTAAAAATATTTTAATTAACGAAACAGTTTCCAAGTAGCCGCACACGGTGTGCATATACGCAGTGACCATGCCGCTACATGTGTGTGAGGAAAACCCCCTGAAAAAATCTCATACAAGCAGGTCGTGTCACGACTACGCTACTAGTTCGGTAGTAATAACAAAACCAGAGTAATTAATTATTAAATGAACTTCAAATGTGTAATGTGTTAATGTTGTGTTATGTTTGGTTAATGCCAATTGTTATTGTGGATTTCACTTATTATTCTTAATTTAGGTTTCCAGTTTATTTATAGAAGTTATTCTTTATTCTGTGTTTAATGTCTACATAATTATTTATTAATATTGATGTTGTCATTAGTATTAATGTTGCAGTTGACCCAATCTGATATTACAATATAACAGTCGCTCTTATTTACAGATTTACTAATATAACTTTACTAATGCTAATGTTGAAATAAATTAATCATGATTAATAAGAATTACTGATTGCCTTAAAAAATTTGCAGAATATAAAATTTCATAATTTACCAGTAGTAAACTACAGTTTTTCAGTAAATCCACCATAGCCGTCATGTACCACTTATGACACAAGCGGTCATAATGACTTATTCACACGGTATTCTTTGTTTCAGATTTTTTAATAAGCAATAAGCAGTAAATGACGCCAAGAGGTAAAAAAGTGTCCTTGGTGCAGTCCCAGTCTACTAGTGACTTTTCAGTGACAGTGAATAGACGAAGTGACTTTACCGGACATAGTTCATCACCATTGCCGAGAAACGATTTGACAAATGAGTGTACTGATTTGCTTGGTTCTCCATGGACCTTCATAGATGTGGCAGGTCCTTCATCGACCATAAGTGATGTAGGTGGTCCTTCACCCCACAAAGCATTTTTCATCTTCCGAGGAAGAAGAATCTGACCCTGAGCCAGATTTAGACTCGGTGGACGAATTACGTTCCTTCTGATGCATCAGGCGGTGCCATTCAGAGATAAACTGTACCAGAAGACTCTGGATCATGTAACCATGATGAAGACGGTGGCATCGACCATGAAAATAGTATTGTCAGGACACCTCCTCGTCGTCGCAACATTCGTAACAAACCTATACCAGAAAAGTGGGGACCATGTGATGATACTCAAGGCAATTTCATATGTTCTGGCTAAAAGATAGTCAACTTGGACAATTTATTATTATCTAATCCATGCAAAATATACAGACAGTTTATAGCGGATGATGTTCTTGACATGGTGGAAACTAACAGATATGCTACTGAATACATCCGAACGCATCAACTTCGACCACTATCATTCGTTTGTAAGTGGAAAGAAACCAATCGCAATGAAATAAGAAAACTTTTAGGGATGTTAAGATGGATATTTGTCCTTTACCAAAAATGCGTCTGTATTGGAGTAAAAATGATATGTTTGGAAAAAATTTAATCCGAAAGACATTTCAGCGAGATAGATTTGATTGCCTACTAAAATTTATACATTTTTCAAATAACGCAGATCCAACAGCACATATTGATAGATTATTTAAACTAAAGCAAATTATTGAACTCATTTCTCAACAATATAAAAAAATTCTAGTTCCTGGTGAAAATATAGTAATTGACGAAACTGTTGTGCCATGGAGGGGAAGATTAGTTTTTCGTCAATATCTTCCCACGAAAACGCACAAATATGGAGTTAAGGTGTATAACATTTGTACTCCAGATGGCTATACCTGCAGCTTTCATGTATATGCTGGAAAAAATTACCCTCCTCCATCTTCCCATGGCCACACGTACGATGTTTGTATGACCTTATTAAATGGACTCATAAATGAAAGCAGAATATTATATGTGAATAACTATTATTCAAGGATCCAATTGTCTAAAGATCTTTTGAATTTGAAAACTTATCCTTGCGGTCTCTTAAACCTAAACGACAAGGCAATCCTCCCAGTGTAATTAATAAGAAATTACTAAAAGATGAAATATATAGAGAACAAAGCGAAACTAGAATTCGGGTGCTGAAAAGGATAAGCAAAAGACCAGTGTATATGATTTCTACTGTACCTTGTCAGAAAGTAGAACTGAAAACCTTTGGCTATTAATGCATATAACAACGCCAAAAAAGGTGTAAATTCATCAGACCCGATGTCCGGGTATTACATGTTACTTAGAAAAAGTATTAAGTGGCATAAAAGGTTGTAATGGAAGTACTCCTTGCTACTAGTGTCGCGAATACATGGGTTGTCTACAATAAACATAGCACGGATAAAGCTATGGATATGCTTAATTTAGGGCAGCAAATTATTACAGGGTTTGTCAGGTCTGAAGTAGAAATTCAAAACATAGAGAACATAGAAAACGTAGAAGCAGAAACAGGCACAGAAAATAGACCTCGTACTCCTCCGCGCTCCAGGAAACAGCCACGTTCAAATACCTCTAATGTTATAAACCACCGCAAGATGGCGAAATATGATGGGAAGCTAGCCAACGCGGGAAAAGGTATTTGTTATGCCACGAGAGAATTAAAAATCGGAATAGATACAAAAAAAAGCCAAAAGGGTTTGTACATATTGTACGTATTGTTTTAACGAAAAACATTCCTAGTTCTATTTAGTTAATTGTTGTTTCCTTGCTTTTTTTTGTTACGTTGACGTTCTCTTTTGACAATAAAGATGTTTAACTCTCTGTATCACTACCTTTATTACATGATAACCGCCATTATTAAAACTCAATACCGAAACGATTGTACCTGGGGGTACCTATATAGCAACCGTACACCCAATAACAGAATCTTGCTCATAACCGTAGTAAATTTAGAACGTATAGAAATACAATATGCACATGTACCATTTACGATCAAGCACATCCTAACGAAATCTGCACTTGTACCACAAATGGTACAGGTTGGCGCCAACATGTTAAGTATACGTTCAAACACTTTTGAGATATAAAAAAGAATTAGTTATTCATATTGTGAACAATGCAAGAATTAGGATATTAGATTGGAAGAGACTAAAAAATTAAGCATTAGCGAATTAAGGTTAAACATAGAAGTACCGTATAAGAAAAACTTTTATCAGCTTTTTCGTAGACAGTTATGTTGTTTATTAAAACATAAAATTTGTTGTGGTATTTATAACTATTTTAATTTTTAAGGAAATACAAGAATAACTAAAGAATTAAATCCATTGAAGTTTGAAAACGGATATTTGTGAGACTACACTTATGGTAAAATAAATAATATAAAGTTAAAAAAGGCAATGGCTACAATTTTGCTTCAAATGGATGTTAACAGTATACTGCTGAATAATAAAGAATGTTACTTCTATAAACCTTACCGACGTGAGACATAAATAGTAACAAAGTTTCTATGTACTCACCACCTGTGATTGATCATTAGTGACTCGTGGAATGACTCACCTATAAAAAAAGAAATTGTTTGTTAAATAAGCACAATTTTGGGCTCGAAAAACAAATATAGCATAGTACAATAAGCAAGTTGTTGAATAATTATATTGTATTCAACATCTAAATACAATGTGTTCAAAAGTAAATTTCACCTTTGGCTTAACATTTTTGCTCAAATTCATATGCGCATATATAACGGCACAACTGACTTTTTTCTGTGTTTATATGTATGATTGCCTAATGATATGTATCGCATCTAAAAGTAACATGACGACTGGTCACCATAGCAGAGCCCTGGATAAGTGAAATAATATGCGAGGGCTAGGGATAAAGAAACTAGATTCTAAGCTTAGTTTTCGTTTTAGTATTGTCAATGGTCATATTGAAAGAAAAACTAGATAGAGTTCTAATCCTACATTATATGTTTTTTGTTTATGCGTTATTGGCTGATCTTACTTTGGAACCTTGAATGTTTTGCGAATAGAATTTTGGATGCCGTCATCATAGTATTCACATATGACTATACAGTAAGGACATAAAATCCGACGCCCTTTTATTATTTAAGCCACTGAAAGGATTTTAACAAAGCTTAGAGTTCCTTTATAAGAAAAATTGTTTTGTAATGGAATGGTAGGGGGGAGGGTCATGTGACACCTCGTTACAAAGTCAATTTCGCTCTTCAAAATTTGCATTTCTACTATTACGTAAATTAACACATCACACGGTGACAAATTTAGCTGCAATTTAATAAACATTTCACAATTTCTACTAAAGTTACAAGGATGAACATTTTTCAGGCTACAATATCTGAAAATGCAGTTCAATGAAGTCATAACACTTTTACCATAACGAATAAAGTATCTTCACACTTGGGAATAAAAATGATTGACTTCAAAATCAGGACCATTTCTTTTTAGTGCTTTGAGTATGAAAAACTTTTAATAGATTTGGTCTCGAATTGGTTGATTTTGGAAGACTCATGCAGTCAATTGTGTTTACGGTCTGGCTTATAAGGTTCATTCTTTTGATCAATTAATGTTAACCTTTTTGTCAAATCAAATTATGCTGGATCAATATGAAATATTAAACTATGCTAAACACACTAACGTATAAGGTTTCTTGAATTTCATCGTACGTCACAAATTACAGTCACGCTTAAATTCTATACACCCAGTATACGCAATGGCTTTGTCGGATATCACGTTTTTACATTCTACATCATATTACAATGTGTACCGAATATTCCAGATTTCGTAAGAGTACTAATATGTATACTTCTTTTGAGACAGAAAATCTCCTCCGTGAATAACCGCTCGGGGTAATATACCTATATTCGTAAAAACATTAAATTACGTTCAATTAGAATCTCAGTATTATATAGAGTAAACTTTTATGATGCTATATGATCTTTTAAGGTAGATTCAGAGAATTTTCCATAATAAATGATCATGTGGGTGAGACTTATTTGGAAAACATTACTGAACGCTTTTGCATTTTTAAAATATTAGATTGATCTTATCGTGTTTTAAATTACTACGAAAATTATCGTTAACGCAAAGGGAAAATTTTAACAATTTTCGCGAGATGTATCTTATAAAAATTTCTAATAAAGAAGGCGGATTTTTACATGAACATTCTTGTTGGTTACAAAGGGCGCACTTGTATTATTCTGTGCAAGAGGTGCTACCTAGAGAACTTTCTGAATGGGTACGTTTAAATTTAGCGGGTTGGGAACGTCAAGTATTCATCACTTGCTAGGGTATAAAAGAAAAATTCAAAGATGCTTATGAGATATTTGATGTTTCGATGCGAGTGAAACTAGATCTTAGAACATTAATAATTACGTTTCGTTCGACAAGAGTCAATTTCGCCCAAACCGCGAACTGTCATAAAATTTTCATGTAGTAACTTTTCGAGTAACATAAACCCGTGGTGGGATTAATTAAATAAGTAATATGTGCAGTGCAAAAGTTAATTGATGACGGAATGGTTTTAATAAGTTTAATTAAAACATTTCAGTTTTGAATAACACAGTGTCATAGATAGCTTTAATAGAATCACTCGCAAGTGTACAAAACATCTAAGTGCAAAATAAAACAATACTGTTTCAAAGATTATAAATAAAATTATATTGCGTATAAAAAAAGAAAATGGGAGAATAATAATGAGGTGTAAATAACTACTTATATAATATTAAGTATATTTAACAAATCGTACTGGAGACGTTTTTCATGAGAAACTATTATAAGCGGAAATTTGTGGGTGTGTGACTTAAGGTATCAATTAAGGTTGTCACTCTTATCGAGCATGGTTGAAGTAATCGCCAATGTTCTGCTATATTAACGAGAGTTGTTAGCTTAGCGTAGCCAATGGGCTTCGATGACCGTATAACCGTTTATTCTAGACTATCAATTGTTACCGCGGCACGATCGCTTTGAATTGCTGTTTAGTGCCCAAACCATATTGGATAAATGTCCAACCTATTTAATTAATGTTTTGTAGATCTGTTTAGTAGACCCTTTGTATATTCTTTAAAGGGATGTTATATTTATCTGCTAATGAATTGTATAGATATAAGTGATGTATGGTAGTTTATGTCAAGCAGGAGGTTTAAGATAGGTGTAGACCACCACTAGTGGCAAAGGTGTAATTATTTAATGATTCGATTTTTTTAATCAATATATGCACTAAGAGTTTAGATATTTTCTTTTATTGCAATAAGTACCAATTTTCTGTAATTTATTTCAAGCTAAATAGTGAATATTTCGAAAAAGTATTAAACCTAGTTATTGGCCTAATTTTGGTGCCTTGAATTAGTTTACAGTGCATTGGCCTTAAACGATAAAAGCTTAATGATATTTAATAATTTACTAGAGTTTTTCAAATTTTAAAAGGTAATAAGTGTATAGGGCAGTGAATTTTGTTATGAATTAACTAAAAATGTATGCACACATTAAATATTAAAGAGAGCTTTGGTTTAAAAAGTAAACGAAAGGGTGTAAAATTATCAAACACTGCATAATCACCTCTAGGCCCAGCGAATATTTACGATTAACAACGTGACTTTGGGTTTGTTTCGCCTCTAACGTCTATTAATTGCATATCATAAATTAGAAATGATATTAAACATTTTTAGTCCAGTTTTAGTAATTATACCTCATATCAGTGTTTAGTGGTAAATGATATTACGTATCGTTGATATTTATTTTGATAAACTTTTACGTTTTTCTGCATTTAATTAACGATTGTTTCCTATTTTGTATTTAATTAAATTGATTAACCACATATCTATAAATCTAAGAGTAGCGTTAAGATTTAAAGTGAATATTTTAGGAAATCTGAAAAAAGTGAGTGTTCGTACTTTGTCAGTTATTATTAATCCTGCAAACGGCAGGTAATGATTAATTGCAACATTTACGTATTCTAAATTGAGTGTTTGAAGGTTATTTAGTAAAGAGGGTGTTCATTAGAATTATTAAGCTTATTTACGTTAACCCTATCGCACTTATTAAATTGGAAGTGAATATAAAACCTACATTTGAATTTGATTTACCATCTTAACCCTTTGGATTATTATTTCTGTTCTGTAATCACGTGAGAACCCTTTGGCGTTATATTTATTTCCAGAAATATTTTCAGTGCAGTGGCGCCTTGGGATTTCTTCATTATGGATTTTGATAGTTGAAGTAAGTGAATATTTTAAGTTATTTGCCAGCTAATTTACACTTTACAACGACTCGCTGCCCTCACTGTTGTGTTAGCTTGGCAACTCGATTATTTTAATAATTATACGCGACGTCTAATGCGGTTTGATCGTGTAATACCCTTAGTAAGTTCGCAAATTGGTAGATGAGCTAAAAAAATGTAATATAACTTTCAAAGAATTATGCTTCCACGTTACATGATAAACCAACCAAAAGAAATCGTCCCATTCTCACACTTAAAATAATTTTAAAATGAGGATGTATAATAATTTTAATTCAAACTTTTTTTGATTTTGTATTCATAATGTGGAGTATCGAAAATCATGTTTTCTTCAACCATTAGGCTGATCAGTGTTTAATGACATTCGATAATTCCTCATAAATGGTTTTGGGGGTCAATATGCAAATGACTTTTAGAATTTCCCCAAGACTAATAATTATTCAAATGGCGGATTTTATGATTAATTTACGGATTAGGGTTTAATCAAAAATAAAATTAATGTGAAAAATCGTAGTGATTTTCCCAGATTGATCTGTGTTTGTAGGGTTGCATCCGTATCAAGGCCCTTTTGATTCGATTCAATCAAAAACTTGGGACTGCATTTGTGGGGCTGTATCCGTATCTAGGGTCCTTTGGGCTCGTTTCGATCATCTTTTTTATTGCGGGTACCATCCGTATCTAGGATCCATTTTGAATGAAGCTAGTTTCCTGGGATATCTTGGGATGACATCTTGGAGTCGGCATCTTGAAAATAAGCCTATGCTAAACCCATTTCAACAACCGGGAGTTCTTGTTTAAGTATTACCTCCATGCACCATCGCGTTTCCGGGTGCCTTTTGGGCTCTCCTCCATCTTGTTTCTTGTTTCTTGAATTTGAATTCTTAAGAAAATTATTTTTTCTCCAACCACTTAAATAAGGCGGCATATTGTGACAGTATTTCGTGCCAAAACTGACTGATTTCGAAATTCTTCGGTGTCTCCATGGCAACTGTATAAAAAGTCCTAGTACAAAAGTAATTTGACCTTAACCAACAGCTTCGTGTGAATGGCGTTCATGGGATATCATTACTTCAATAAATACAATTTCAAAATTTTCGCATGTCATCACAAACAACGTTTTCAGTCACAAGTAAGTATTGATACTCAATATAATTTCGCTTTTTATTTTCGTTTTATGCAAACGGTTTTGAGCATTTATCTTTCATGTACAAAATGTAATAAACATTTGCCGTCGCTGGTGACGCCATATGTATTCACGTTGTTTCACGTCAAATTTGAACCAAATTTATAGAGATAAATGAATATTAATTAAAAAGTACAGGGCATGAATTTTATTTCACTAAAACGTAGAATAATTCTCATTTTGTATAAAATGGGAACGTGGGGGAAAAAATTGTTTTATCTAAACAAGTAGTGAACTGCAAATAAATTAATATAAAGTTGGAAGTGGCTGGGGAAAAAAATTGTTTTATTTGAAAAAAAAAAGATACGTGTGCGGGACTCGAAAAATTTCTTGATCCCGCTTGGCGTTGTCCTGTAACTTTCTTCCTCTTCCCGAAAATTGCCATTTTTACCTTCCAACCTACATATACATAAATGTAGGTATAGAAGGTTATGCAAACGACATTTTTTTCACTATCGCTAAATCGACTTATTAGCTCATTTTTTAACTTTTGGCCTAGTTTTGCCAAGATCGGCCATCATGTCTGCATGTCTGTGTATGTGTGGATGTATGTTAGTATCCACGATAATTCTAGAACGAAAATACCTACGTACTTAAAATTTTCTATTTAAGCTTATTTTCGTTTGGCTTAGGTTTTGGGAGAAATCCAGCGGCGGAGAGAGGGGTTTATTAGGGGCAGATTTTGGTTTTTATCAAATATTTCTAAAACAGCTGCATATTTCAAAGGTATAATAATACCTTTACACATATCGATTAATTATGTTCTATGCAATTTTTTGGTGGAATTGAAGTGTTTTTCATTATGTGAATAACGATTAATTTTATAATAAAAAAAGTATTTTTTAAAAAAAATTTAATTTTACATAAATTTTCTTTATAAAGTTTTTTAATATAAAGCGAAATAAATGTAAAAATTAAATAAATATGATTGAAAATGATGAAGCTGTATTATAGATATTTTTATAGAAGCAGGCGGTTTGGAATTTTTTTACGTTAAGGCTTATTTCGCGCCATATTAAAAGGTTTTGTTAACAATTCTCCTTTGTGACTCAACGGATTTCATTTATTTTTGTACTGTATATAAAAATCAAGTACCGGAAGGGATTCATGACATTACTTTTACAACAAATTGTATAAATAAAAAGTTAATTTATTTTTGTAAAAAAAGAATTTCCCAACCATCAGTCCCTTAAATGATTTTTTTTGTAAATAACTTATTTATATATTGTTAATAATAGCCTAGACAAATTAACAAAACGATGTTAGTGAAATTCAAACTCTCCACGGAAAGTATATCATGAAATATGTTATGAAGGAATCCGGTTGGAGCTTCTGACTCCGCCCTCAACTTCTCGGAACATGTGCACTTTTAGAAACTACTGAAAGTGGCGAATGCTTACATATACCATGTCGACATTTATGAGATATTCGAGTCTACACAAATCTTTTTCTACCAAAAGTAGTTTTTAATATATTTACAAGATAAACTAAAAACAGAATTAATTGCATGTAATTGATTCAAAGAATGGTGGTTAGAACATACTTTTATAGCGGATTAAAAACTAATTAATAATTAGTAAACAGTACTATGACACATTATAATTGATTAATATATAAAAAATAATTTTTACCTTAATAATAAATTGAATTACACTTTATTGTGAATACTAGGGATGTGTAAATTTTTTTTTGTTTCTACATACAACACTTCCAAAGTAAATAGTGACTTGGATAAATATGAATCGTTATTTTTGCCTGCATTTCCTTTATAGTGAACTTATTTTCCTACCAAAAAGATTTTCATTTGACCGCACTGTTAATGATTCCCAATGGGTTATTTTGAATCATTATTTTATACAAGCTTTTCTCCCGGAAAATTTTGTGGTTAAAAAATTATGTAATTTGTGTTATTAAAACTATTTCCAGGTAGAACAAGATTTTATGATGTTTCGTAATAAAAGCAGAGGGGAATAAATGGTATTTTTTATTTTTTTTTCTGATTTGGTTGAAAATTGGAAATTTGACCCATTTATCGGAATCACAGTTAACATTTTTTTTCAAAATTCCCGACAAATCCATGGTCACGTGACAAATGTCACAATGGATTTTTTGGTTGTCAGACATGCAGAAACGAGCCGCCAATAGAGTTTTTCAGAAATTTCAATAATAAAAATTTTTGCCATATGTGTCCAACTTTATGGCGGTCCCTGTATAAGTTAACATCTAGACGTAAATTAACCTCTGTCTGTCAAGTTTTAAACGTCTGTTTGACATAGAGTATTGGTTTTGCGTTTACAATGTTGCAATTTTATAATGAACTTCTAATACAAGAGGTTGCATACTTATTCTGAAAAAATGTTATTAAAATTATTTCATTTCTTTTAATTTCCATTTTATCAGTTGGAAGGTCGTGTGGTGTTCCACACCAGATATTTTGTACTAATGAAACAAATAACTATTCTAGATCGAAAAGATAATTATACACACTCCTGAAAACGATTATCGATTTATATGAATGAGATAAGAAAACATCCGTTATTGGCGTAACAAGTACTCATTCATAAGTTTACTTAATGACTTAAATATTATTGAGATATATTATCAATTTAAGTATAAATCCAGACCACTCTGTGATGACTGGAAACGGCGCCTATCATGAAGGTGAGGTGGTCTGACTAGATAAAAAACTTTTCATAAGGCTCTCAAAGGAGTTAATTATAGTTATAGTATAAACGTTAGTAAAGAAAATTATAAAACACAGTGTGCTGTTTAGGTCGTCAGCTCCCATGTTAGTTCAATATTGTTCCCAAATGACTAATATGCGGTATAGTGAACGATGGGTTATGTAGAGGGACCTATTTGTGTCGCCTATACTTTGATGCATTACAAAAGCTCAACGTTACGTTATAATCTGACAGATCGGTATAAGCAAAATGGCGATATAATGACGTGGCAATTTCCGACTGTTCTTAAATTTATGATTTTAATTAGAGTTTAAGAGTTCAAATGGAACGAGCGCCATGAAAAGAACTATTTTAAAACTTAACCACCTTCGTCCGCATTTTATTACTTAAAATATAAAGTTTTTCCAAGTTTATGGATTAGTTTACGTAATCACAATATCGACCATGGAAAACTACTATTGTTATAGCTTCTCAATGTTTTTAACGCCTTTATTACAGATCCAATTCAAAAGATTTAAACTTCATAAAACTTTCAAGGTGTAGCTTTAAATTTAATTAACAATAAAATAAAAAAAAAACTTTATAATTGGAATTTTTGATATAAAAACAAAATTAATTGATAGTTACTCGCTTCAGTTATTTTAGTGCCAGTTTTTTTCTCAATTGACTTTTCCACATTCTATTTTTAGATTGTGGATTTACCCGATTTTTGTTTAATCAGCCGAACTCTGTAAATAAAATTTCGGTGTCAGAATTAATGTTACAGTTAACGTTTGTAAATAAAATTGATAAATGAAAACGTTTACCTTCTAAAAATTAGGCATGTTGCGTGTAAAAAAACTGTTTTGATATATTGCCTGTAATGAAATATCAAATCAATCAGATTATATTACTTTCTAAACGTAATAAACTTCATTTTCGTGCGCTCGTGATATGAATATCCAAAAAATTGTAAATTAATTAGAGGAATGCTATTCATTATTCTTAAAGGATGATTAGCAAATTTCCAAAGATGATTACCGTAAGGAAATACAAACTTATCTAAATGTATACAATTTTTCCAAAAATTCCTTAAATAAATAATTCCTTCGTGTAACCACTTTACATTAACAAAATTTTTGTTTTACTCCATAATAACCATCGTTATCTGTACTGCAAAATTGAAATAAAAAATTAACTTATCTTCAGGCATGATTCCGTCTGTTTTTGTAGCACATTAAACGCAATAATACACTTCAAAGATTATGCTCAACAAACAGCAAAAATTTCCCAAATTTGAATATATCCTAATTATGTTAATGCTTCGTTTATTTTTATTTTCTTTTCGCCAATCATGCTGACAATTGAAAATTAAGAGAATGCTGGAAATGATTGTAAGTTTTAAATTCACTGAATTGAACAACTAAAAAAGTAATTTAAACAAGTATACTGTGGATTTTAGTTTGTATAAAACAAAAACATGAAAGTTAAAATAAAACTTTGATGTAAAAATCAATAATGATTTTAAAGTTGGTAAATTTTTTACGGTCCCTATGGTTTTTACTTTTTTATTTGTTAGAAGTTTTTCAGTTAATTTTCATACATCAAAAAGTTACTGAACATCCTTCGCCCATTGTATTAAATATACTGAGATTCATAAACTTATAAGTATTCAGTAGTTAGTAGTGACAATGACATAGTTTCAGGTTAAAATTTAATGAAAACCCTACGAATAACCTAGAAAGAAAATTAGCTTTAATAATGAATGTCGATATGTGTTGTTGCGTTTAGCATGCATTTAGTATAATAAATTGACGAAACATTAAAATTTTTGGTGATGAAACTTCTTTTGTAGGTCAAATGCAACATTTATTTTGTGAAACTCAATTTAGTTTTCAAACCCCGATAACTTCAGAGGGTGCCTCGCTAAACATCAATTTTGGTTTCAATTTTTTTAACCTAGTATAGACAATATTCATAATTCACTATTTCTACTATATCATTATCTATCTGAATCTAAAAGCAACTCTATTATTAATAACATCGCCTTTTTCCGGGTGTATAATATTTGAATTAACTACGAAACGAAATAAGTAATTTTTTTCTTTACAAATGCTTTAAATAGTTTAAGACCAAATGAAAAAGTAAATATAGATATGCACGGATTAATTTGTAAGTGTCAATGTTTTTATATCATTATGACATTATTATTGTCGTCAATATATCCAATCCATTCAACTTGATTTGTATAATCATGCATTATATATATATATATATATATATATATATATATATATATATACAAGGTAATTCACGCTATTCGACACGAAGTATTATAGCTAAAGTATTTGATTTTAAAAGTTTTATTTTATAAATGGATAGGGACCTATTGGCGCTACATCTTAAAATTATTTTCATATTATACAGGGTGTGCCAAAAACAAAATTCAAAATTGCTATTTCTTAAATGGAACACCCTGTATATTATTTCATTTTCAGTTTCTATGACGAAAATAAATGCGAGTTTTATTAAGGCTTAATATCTTGTGAAAATGTAGTAACAAACTTAATGCTTAAATTCTCAACTTCTGTTTTTTTATTTTCAACCAAATTAAGACAGGAGTCTACTAATTGATCAAGTGTTATGTCGCCCGTGTGAAACATTTACTAACTTATACAAGGTGTCTTAAAATTAAGGGTCAATAATTACAATCTTTAAACGATAGTAACTTATTTAATTTAAATAGGACAACCTGTATTTTATGGCAACAGCAGATGTAAAATTTAATTGTCTATCGTATAGTATTACATATTTCTATGGCTAACTTCAAGTAAAATGCACATTTTGTTTGTGCAAACTGAGTTCAAGAAATTTGTAATTTATCAAGTCACCTTGTCGTTTTGACAAGTCGTTTGCAATTGCATGTAGTAGTGGTAGCAGTATTTTTTGATATTTGTATTATTATTCTATTTTTAAGAATGCTAGTTTATCCGAAAGAAGAACGCATCGCTATGATTTTTATTCTCGGAGAATCTCTGCAAAACTACCTCCTGGCATTACGAATTTACTCTGAGAGATTTCCCAACGGAAACCATCCAAATAAAACAGCATTCGAAAGACTGTTGAATCAATTTAGACAAACTGGAAGTGTCCTGTATAAAAAACCCACCACAAGCAAACCTGTGACAGAAAACGAAGAGATTCAGTTTGCAGTGCTTGCCTCTGTAACCGAAATTCCCATATTAGTCAAAACCAAATTACCGAAAATATCAACATTAGCCAACCAAGTGTGTCAAGAATTATTAATTCTGTTCTGTTTACTGATGAATGTACATTTCATAACAACGGAACCGTTAACAGACATAACTTCCACTACTATTCTGGTTCCAATCCGCATCAATTTAGGATTATTCATAATCAACACATGTGGTCAGTGAATGTGTGGGGCGGAATAATGGGTCAATATTTAATTGGTCTTTATTTTTTCCAAGAACATTTAAACGGAATGTTGTTTTCACAATTCTTAAGAAATCAGTTTCCAACCCTATTACAAGACATTCCCTTAGACCTAAGAAGAACGATGTGGCTTCAAATGGACGGAGCTCCCGCACGTTTTCATCTCGGGGTCCGAGAACATTTAAATCACCATTACCGAAATCGATGGAATGGAAAAAATGGATCTCAACATTGGCCCCCAAGGTCACCCGACTTAACGGCAATGGATTTCTTTTATGGGGATACGCAAAACGAATGGTTTATAACACACCTCCAACAACACCAGATGATCTAAAACAGCGCATAAAAGAAGCTTTCCAAACTGTAAGCCCACGTATGTATCAAAATGTTGCGGAAAATTTTAAAAAGAGAATACGTTTGTGTTTAGAGACAGACATTTGATTAAGTGATTTTTATGTACTGCTATTCTTTTATTTTAAACTACTAAACTACTATTACCTACATAATAACTTAAATTAGGTTGCAGAACTTGATGACTGCTTCAATTAACTCTCTTTGTCAAAACGACTTCAATTATAAATTTTTAACTCAGTTTGCACAAACAAAAAGTGCATTTTACTTGAAAATATGAAGACTTAGCCACAGGAATATGTAACACTATTCGATAGACAATTAAATTTTAAATCTGCTGTTGCCGAAATACAGGGTGCCCTATTTAAGTTAAAATAAGTTACTACCGTTTATTTCAAAAACCATAAGGTTTAGGTAGGTTACGCCCTTAATAAAACTCGCATTTATTTTCATCATAGAAACTGAAACTCGTTGCGCTTCCATATCTTCAGGGGCTGGAAAATCCCATTTTCCAACAGCATAATACGCACCCTCATACGGCAAGGGCTACAACACGTTTTTTGGAAGAAGCTAACATTGCCGTCCTCCATGACCTGCTCGGTCATTTGTCGCCCATTGAACATATATGGGATGACATCGGTAGGCGACTGGGTAATTTACCACACCTTCCAGATAACTTACACGATCTCCGGCTACGGATTCAAGGAGCTTGGGTTTATATACCACATGCAGCTACAAATCACTTGATTGATAGCATGCCACGCCGTCTAAATGAGTGCATTATAAATCATGGTGGAGCAACTCGTTATTGAAAAAAAACATTTTTAGTTTTTGTTCTTTTGTTTTCAAATTGTAATCGTTTGTTTGTTCTAATGAAAGACATCGTTGACGAAAATTTCAATAAAATCGTTCAATAAATTCTAGGTGTTACAATTTTTATGGAAGTCAATATATATATATATATATATATATATATATATATATACATACATACATACATATAGGGTGGCCCATTTTAAACGTTTCAGTCATTTTTCTCGAAAGTATCGCATTTTCGGGAAAAATGTTTAAAATGAAAGTTATAGGGTTCGGTGTAAAAAGGTGTAAAACCTCTTAGATGGTATTGGAAAAACTCGAACCATGTTTTATTCTTAATTTTTGACTCACCCTACGTTGATAATCAAACAATGGTATAGAAAGTGCTTACTCTCTATATGAAAGACGCTTCTTTGACGAGCATTTTGTTTTTTATTCATCGATTTATCTAAATTTGTCCGAATAACAGCATTTTTCTCGAAACCTTAAGTTTATCCCAGAAATTTATATCATTTGACCTTTTGTGTCATTAATTAATATAAAAAAGTTTTAGTGACTAAAATTACATAATATTCCACAAATACATCCTGAACAAGCCGCAACATTAGTTGCTTTAGTAAACGATTGGCGTTGCTCGTATAGTGGGAGTCTATGAAGTAACTCGTAGAGCGATCCTCAAGTATGAGCTTCTTGAGATTGCTTATATTACGAAATCAATCAAATAATGCGATTAATGTTCAGCAAGATCTGGGCCAAATTCGTGAAGTTGAAGTAAGCAAGCAGACGGTATGTAGACGACTAAAAGAAGTTAATTTAAAAGCTCAGTGAGCTACAAGACATTTCGTTGAAAATTATGGGAATGGAATATTCGAATGTCTTATTTAGGGGCTTTGCCTTAACATCGTGGATGGAAGAAAAATAATGCGAAAAGGACGGGTGAAAGATTTAATCAGAATTCGATGTCAGAATGCGAAAATTGTAATGGTGGGTCAGTTATGGGGTGGGGATTTCAATGAATGGAAAGGCACCTCTTCATGTTTTCCCGGGGTGACGGTCGATGACGGACAAAATCTATATTGACATTTTACAGCGGTATGTTTTACCTCGTGAGAGTTAGTGGGCAATAATTTTATATTGATGCAGAATAATTCCCGACCACACACCGCAGCAATTCTGCGAAAAGTCTCAGAAGCTACGGGTATCACCACGTTACGATATGAGCCCTATAGAACATTTGTGGGATAAATTAGGAGAAGGGCGCGTTCTCGCAAGAGACCTCCGGAAGTGGCAGATACATTAGTGGAAGAATGGGATCGTATATCAATGAAAACGATAAGAAACCTAATTTCCAGTATGCCAGGTAGAATAGAAAGTCTTTATAATTTTGTGTTTAATAAAATGTTTTTTTTCTCGATAAATTCCGAAAGTTTGTAATATGCAAAGTTCCACTAAAATGCTGTAATTCGGACAAATATAGAGATAAATCAATCAATAAAATAACAAAAAGCCAGTAAACGAAGCGTCTTTCATATAGAGTGTAAGCACTTTCTATACTACTGCTTGATTAAAACACAAGGTGAGTCCATAATTGAGAAAAAAAAACATGGTTCGAGTTTTCCACTACAATCCACAATTTTTTTGAAAGGCAATTACACCACAGAATATTACTGCAGGATTTGAAGTTTCAGAAATTTATCCCTTTAATCGGGATACATTTCCGGATGAGGAGTTTCTATCTTCATATTCTACGGATCATCGTAACTCCAATGATGTTGACTTGGATGATGCTCAAAAGGAACGTCGTGATCCGACTCTGCAAAACTGAAATACAAGAGCGCCAAGAAGACCCTCAAGACCCTTTTAGAAGTTGGTGAAAAATGAATTCAGTAAGTATGTTCATGGTCTTCGCGTAAAATTCTCCAGAAAACAAGGCCATCTCAAATACGGCCCTTACCTAAAGCGGAATTAAGAAAAAACCTTAATAAAGGGAAAAATAGACGCACTACAGCTATATTAACCGATACACCCATTAACGAAGCATTAAGAACAGAACAAGCTCCAAAGAGCAAGAAAGTTGAGAAAATCTCTTAAATAATTGGTAAAGAAAAAAAGGCAAAAAGTAGTGGAAAACCCAAAACCAAGAAAAATCAAAAGATGATCAACACTTCAACAGCGACGATGAATAGCACTGTGTCTGCCTGCCTGTATTGCGATAATAATTCATTCTCAATTAAACCGATTTATTTAAAATCTAAGGACTTAAGTATATGTGCTAATCTACCCACGGGGCAAACTGGCACACCCTAAAAGGGTTTGATTTTTCACATTTTTGTTACTACAGGTGTTACAAGAAAATTATGTGTTGCGCATATATAGCTAAGATACAGCTTCAGAATACCATTTCTTGTTCCAATTCCATAGAATCCATCATCGACAACCTCCAGTACCACGCCAAGGATAGTTTGAGCATCTCTCCCTCGATCAACATCTGGGACAGGTATTTGAAGTAATATTTCTTTTTCTACTGGCGAATGAATATGATCTGAGGTCTTTTTCATGCGTTTAGCGTACTCTTCTAGATAGAGGAAATTTTCATTACTCTGCTTCTTGGATGGCCTCAGTAAGAAGATAAGACCATCATTTACGAGCTGTTCACCACTCTATAAATTTTGGTTTGTTTTGTTTTCGTCAGGACTTACATGCCCGTTACATTCAATTTCTTGTTGTCCATGAATTTGATTAATGATGCATGTTGTTTCTAAATTTGCCAATACCTCAGTAGGTAGTTTTGAAGTAGATAAGCCATGTCTCGGGGAACAACTCACACGGAGATCTTTTATATCCCACTACAATACACTACTTGAATAAATATTTTAATGATTTGTGGCCTTGTATCCAGGCAGTTATCATGGTTTCTATGTCCTGGTTGGCTCTCTTGACACTAACTTGGCTTTTACTATGTCGCGGATTGCTATGCACCGTTATAACTCTATTCCCAGATTCTCTGCAATTGTCAGACTGTAAAATACAAGGAGCATCTAACAAAGTAAAAATATCAATGATGTTATCACACATAGTCTTTGATTTCAGTGGTCTTGCTACAACAAACTTCGTCAAATGATCCTGGTGCACCTTCATAAATTTGAAGTTTTTATCAGGTTGCCATTGAAAGTCAATCAAATCCACTTGACATGAATTCATTTCCTTGAATAAGAAAGGATTTACAACAAATCCTTTTGACTTATGTTTCAATTTTTGAAACCAAGGTTCGTACAAGCTCAAATTTTCGAATTTTCCTATCAGTTGCTTAATCATAAGGTCTCTTTCTTCATGTCCAGAGGATATATATGCTTCATTAAGAACCCGAAACACTTCTTCATCACAAACATAATACCTTATACCTTCTTGGTATGTGACAAGATGTATTAGTTTTGTAATACCATTTACTTCAGTAATATAATATCGTCTTAAAAACATGACATCATTACTTTCTTTTTTATTCGCAGTTTTTAGATGTAGCTATCATATTTCAATTTGGGCAATATCAGTGAGTTTACCTTGCAAGTCGGCGGTTCTAACTTTACTTTTCGACGAAACAACTCTGCCTTGGAGTCTGACATAATTATTGCACACAGTAATTAATTATTCAAATGTAAAAGCACATTGAATGCTTGGTCACTATTGCACTACAACAAATAGACGATAATAGAATGGAAGATACGCGCACGCGGTTATGTGTGAAGAGCAACATCTCTGAATCAATTTTTATAGATCACGACAGGCATAGTTAACTCTTCCTAGGAAAAGTTGACCTGTTTATTTTCAATCAACTTTAACTGATACTTTTAGTAAGAGTTGACTTTTCCAAGTCAACTCTGTCTATCAATCAACAGTCTCTGTAACATACTCGTACATAATCTTATTAAAACGTTCACAGTTATATTCAATTTCAGAGTTTGTTAATTTGATTTTTAACTGTGTATCGTTGTTTGATAATTAATGGACACTGTTGCGAAACAACGCAACTATATATTTTTGTAATAGATCAACTCTCTCTCAAAGTTAGTGAAAAAAGAAAAATGTAACAAAGTTTTTATATAATTTGTTGTAATAAATTAATTTTAATTACAACTGGTCCTTCGTAATTATTTATCATATTGAAAGTTCGAAGAAGTAGTTGACGCAAACGGGGAGCCTTAACTATCGAAGGAAGCATTAATTTAAAGGCACCGTTTTCGCGCAGACACCTTTGGTGCTTCCCTTCACAAATTATTTTTAATTAGGAAAATGAAGGAGCAGACAGAATTTGTAACGTACCTTTATTAAATCAACAACAAAGTAATCCGTGATATTGTTAAAATACGATGATGTATTGTATCTAGTTAACCTAGACCGGTTTCGTGGATAAAGAAAATATTGCGTTACCATAGCAATGAAGAATAAGTTATTAGAAGTGTCAGTGTGAAGTTTGACGTCAAAAAGTCAAACCAGAGCTCCGCAATCAAATTTTAAAAAAGGTTGTCGACCGAAATTGTGAAAAATTTGAGTATCGAGTCATCATCAAGTACCCGCATTTGAAGGGGTTAAGAGGTAATCAGATTTACGAAGATATGCTGAATACCCTTGGCGATCAATGTCCTTCGTATGCGACCGTGAAAAATTGGATTGCAAGCTTCAAAAGAAATTTTCCATTGGAGATGAAAACCGATATCGGAGGCACTGAATAATTCATATGAACGCGTCCATCATATAGTTGACGTCTATTTGGACATGAGAAAATTTTCTGGAAGATGGATCCCTAAATGTGTGAATGTTGTCCAGAAGCGTGCAAGGGTAGAAGCATCGCGTTCGATCTGTGCTCGGTTTGAAAAAGATGCAAACTTCGTAAGCCATTTTGTTACTACGGATGAAACTTGGGTTCATTTCTACGACCAAGAACCAAAGCAGCAATAGGTGGAATGGAGACGCTCTGGTTCTCCAAGACATAATAAATTTCGTCGTTAAAAAAATCTGGTAGAAAAGTTCTCGCTTCAGTTTTTTGGGATTTCCAAGGAGTAATTATGATTGATTTTCTGGATAAGGGTAGCACAATAACTGGGAATTACTATTCGACGTTACTGACCACTCTACGAGAAAAAATATGGCGGAAAGTATAAAAAAGTGGTGAAAATAGTAGTACATTTTAAATAATATAATAAAGTAATAAGAGTAAAAAGAGTTCTCCAAAAACAAATCGTCAAACTAACTATAGATACAAACCATTCACCAAAAATAATGCCTTTGTCCCAGTCGGAAGATTAGCGTAGGGTGGTTCATTCTTTTGATTTGCTTAATTTCCACAAATTTATGCTTGTTATTTCCACTGTACATAAATAATAAAAATGCAATGTAACACTAATAAAAATGATCTCGGACGCCAAGTTATTTTTTAACTATGCTCGGAATAACTAAACCGAGGTCTACACTAAAAATTTTATCAAAATGTAAAACAATAAAAAATATACAGACTATGTTTATTTAATATTTAAGGTTAAAATGATAGGGTTAAATAAAATATACCTTAAAAATAGCCTTACATTACTAAAAAAATCATTAAACATTAAATACCTGTTACAAAATATAATACATCTCCTTGAGAACCCCTGGTATTATAAAAAATAATGCAGAATTGTAAACCAAGGTGACGTAATCCTTGTGGCAATGTTGCGCAATGTATTGCAATAACAACGCTTTTATGTTGTCAACCACACCCAAACTGGAATTTTATTTCTTAAAAATTTGTCTTCTTGAAATTGAATAATCCGTTTATTGCTTTTTCTTGAAATTTTCAAATAAAAATTGCAATCATAAAATGAAAACGTAGGCAACAGTAAAATTAAATGCGTACTTAATGTAATTACAGTGTAAATCAAAGTAAAAATAAAAGAAAATAAAGTAAAAGTGCCTGAAAAGAGCAAATGTTTTAATTTTTAGTATAATGCGTTAAAAAATCTTACCATCAAATCAATGGCACTCTTACAAAATTTAGGTGGTAGCCCAAAAAATTGCTTCGTGCATCTACAGCGTACCACCAGAATTGAACAAAATGGATGCTTTAAATATCAGACGATGTCAGATGATGTAGCCGTGCGCGAAAAGATTTGCGCAAAGAATTAAGTCAACGATGACGCATTGCGCGAACATATTTGGGCAGAAAAATAATTTAAAGAAGTGGTATAAACTATTAAGAAGATATGCACTATAAACCCCTAAAAAGATATGCAACTTAAGTTACACCGAAATGCAAATTAAGTTGCCTACCACATATTTACAAATCAATAATTAATAAAATGTTTCTTATATTTACAACTGAATGAACGAAAGACCTTAAATTACGGTATATTTTAATACAACTCAAAATGGGTTGTTACAAAAGTTGTCTAAAGGTATTTTGTTTCTGTAGTACAATGTCCCTGTACACAAATTGCATGTTGCCTCGCAAATAATTAAACAAAATCTTAAATTTAAAATGCAGATTAAAACCTCTTAAAACCAAATATAAAAAAATACAATCACAAGATAACAATTTTTAGATTTTTACATTAGATAAGTTAGTTCATTATTTAAATTCGACAATTCAGAAATCACACACTTTCAAGATATGTAAAACATTAAGTATTGTCTTGCCCAATCAGACTCGAGCCTGAGATAAAACGTCGGATGAAGGTATCTTAAGCATTCAAATAATGGGTGATAAGCGATCTTCACTGAATTTTTGAATAAGATAGTATGTGAAATTTTAACGCTTAAGTTTAAAATAATGGGTATTTATCTCTTCGTCCCAAGCCAAACTAATTCCTCGAATGTAATTTTTGGATAGATAGATTTTAATCTGTTAGTAGATAACTTCCATACAGGAGGAGAAAAAGCCCTAATTAAATATAAGAAATACAAACCACCCACTTGACCTTACTTATCCAACTGACTTTTGGAATTTTCCCTAACGACTAATCACTATTAAAATGATTTTATGATTAATTTCGGATTGATTTGTGTTTCTAGGGCTACATACGCATCTAGGTCATTTTACCAGTGTATATTTTCTCAGAGTGATGATCCCTGTTTCAAGGGTTGGATCCGTATCTAGGTAGTCTTGAGGCTGCATCCGTATCAAGGTTTCTTTTGGCTCGTTTCGATCACCACCTTTTATTGCGGGTAGCATCCGTACCTAGGATCCTTTTTGGCTAAAGCTGGTTTCTTGGGGTATCTTGGGATGACATCTTGGTCAGGCGTATGCTTTTGACGTAGGGTTGACATCTTGAAAATAAAAAATTTTAAACTAAAATCCTTTTTGATAGAATGCATAATCTGATTTAAGTAAGATATATGACTGGACTGATTCTATATTCCCATAGCTTGTTTCAGCATCTCAAAAAAAAAAACGTCTTGAAATTGTTTTCAACATCCACGGTGAGAGAGATGGACATCTCTCTCACTACCTCTTAACGGATCTTGGAGTTTTTTGTCTCTTGCGTGAGCGTGTGTGTGCATGTGTGTTTGAATGCACATAATATTCTTGTAAGCACCTCCTTAAATAAAAGTATGTCCTAAACAATTTATTTATTACAAGCCATTTCCGTGCAGTTAAGGCTAGTATAAATGCGGCAAACCAATTTAGTTCATAGAGCCTACACTTCAAGTCAGAGTGGTCAAGCATCGACAAATAGTTTTCCTACCAAAAATGATCAAAATCAATTAACGGGTTCTTGAGTTTATTGAAAATAGCAGGTTAACAGAGCAACTTTGATTATAGGCAGAATAGACTAAATCTGCTTATTTTTAGCTTAAGATTATCTGGTATCAAACACGAAATTCGGAGACACCTCGTATATAATCACATCTATCCGACTGTGAGAGACCATATTTGACCTTATTAAAATGATTTCATGTTGAAATGTTCTACCGTAATGAACATAACTTTTTTTTTCGAATACTGTCATCGGGTTTTGGATGATTTAGGTCAGGTTGACGTGAACACTGATTTCTCCAAGCATTTTACTTTATCGACCATGTGATTGTTATTGGGAAGTTTTAAAACTTTGGTTTTTGTAGTTCTCTGGTGCAATTATTTGCTTCATACTTGTTGAATCGCCCGCACTATGGTACCTTGAATGGGCACATCTCTGAGAGAGGCCACTCTAGCATTTGTTGCTCAATGGTCTAAGTGAATCAATTTATTGCTACCATTCACCCTTTGCTCTGTCTTTCTCCCAGTCTGGTTAGATGTAAGCTAGAGTATTGTAATGTAATATGAAGCCCTATATACATATGCGTGCGCGTGCAAGCGTGTGTGTGAGTATTTCGCACTTGGCACGTACCTTTCTCTTCTAAACTAAACTTTGTACTTGAGACAAAAATCCCAAACAATAAATCCCCAATATTTCAATAATAAATGGCGCTGACAATCATTTTTAGTAATTTTAACTTTGGATGATACACATATGTTCAATAGGTATACAACTTTTATTTGGTTTATCATGGTAACCATTATTTACTAAGCTTATATCCATCATCTTTGCTGAAATTATTTTCATGCTTGTACATTTCAACAGATTCTCGGTGCATATGGCAATTTTTTAGTAGCCAATACCTTAACTGTTTCAAACAAATGTTGCACTGCCTTTTTAGATTGATTTAATCGTAAGATATTCTTTATCCTTTTAGCAATTGTACGTATATTAGAAGGCATACACTTGGTCCAGTTTAATTGCTTTTTAATGACACCTTGAATTGTTAATGAGATTTAATATTGCTATGTGTAACGCCTAATTTCCACTTAATTGCATGTAATGACCCTCTTTTATCGTCTTCTTGCGGCGGCTTATTCAGTCCCTACTTTTATAGTCACTTTTTTCGCTGGATTTTTCAAGCCATGTTTTTCATTATCTCATCTTTAGACAAGATTATCATCCTCTTCTGCGCATTGCATATCTTAAAAGAGTATAGATACCGTGTATTGCTATCTTGCTACCGCCATCGTGTGTACGTGTTCCGCCCATATATATATATATATATATATATATATATATATATATATATATATATATATATATATATAAAAATTACGTTATTTTCGAAATCGTTATTTGTGGTCAAAATCCTGCGACATGTCAATTCTTTATTTTGATTCCGGACTTTATGCTGTGTCGCACATGCAGATGGCGCTACGCACTTTCCGAATATGACGCCAAGGTTCATATTTTTAAATGGAAACCCTGTATGTTCTTCGCGGAAATCGAGTTCAAAAATGCTCTATTTATTGGGATTATTTGAAACAGTATGCGCGATATTAATTATTAAATGTGGCACAATTCAAAAAGTGGTGCAGTGTTCGTGAAGAACGAAACTGGTGTGATTTAAATGTAGGCTTTTGTCAAAACAACAAGAGGTCGAAAACCGCGTATTTATGTATCGTTACAGGTAGACTTGAAGTACGTATTTTTGTCACCGGAAGACAAAAAAACCTTTCAAGTCTTATTTCATGTTTGTTTTCGTTCAGTTTATGTTTATTTTAATAAATGATGTGCACTGTTTAGTACCCAGATTCTTGATTTAACGCAAACATTGACAACACTAACACCGCATCACTTTTCGAATTATGCCACATTTAATAATTAATATCGCGCATACTGTTTCAAATAATCCCAATAAATAGGGCATTTTTGAACTCAGGAGAAAGAATTGCATCGATTTCCGCAAAGAACATACAGGGTTGCCATTTAAAAACATGAACTTTGACGTCATATCCGGAAAGTGCGCAGCGCCATCTACATGTGCGACACAGCATAAAGTCCGGAACCAAAATAAAAAATCGACGTGTCGCAAGATTTTAACCACAAATTAAGGATTTCGAAAATAATGAATTTATCCGATACTTTCTGAGCGCACTGTATTATTGTATTAGTGCCTAATTTATTGCAGGCTACATTAGAGTAAAAGGTGTACAAATTGTACTACACCAGTTTTGAATAGTTAATAGAAGCATTAGGAGGTCTTGGTTTTTCTATTATCTCCAAGAATTTTCCATTGTACTGATTTTTTAAACAGAATTTTCGAACATTATTAATCAGTTATTTAATTAAAGTCATTAGTATATCGAAGGACAGCAGTGCTTAAAAATTTAATTATTTTATTTTATTTTACGTATAAATTAATCGCCAAGATTTCAGAATTAATTAAACATATAGGATAAATGTGATATTTACACAATACGTAAAAGAAAAAATTATTATTAACATCATTTGTATTAAAAATAACTAGCTGCAACCCCTCGAATTCGACGGTCACTTTTAAACTTTCGTGCCAATTCAGCTTCGAGTCCGTATACCTTCGCTCCGCCGTTTCTCTTTTGATGACAAATCTACAGACCAGGACCTGTTTTTAGACGCCTCAACCAAATCTTTACACCTAGCCGTTCTCACCATTAGTGGATACAGAAAAAACACGTTTCAAATTAATATATAATTATCTAGAAACACATGCCTTTGTGTTTTTTGTGGGAATCAATTAAGGTATATTAAGAAGCAATTAACAAATTAATTAATATCTCATGTTTATTTACGCATCCGTGTGTATCAAAAAAGAGTTCATTATTTAAAGATTTTTATGGTAATTCAATTCCCCCTTTCAGGTTGTACGAATTACAGTCTCTTCACAATAGCTGATTTGTAAAGCAATTAAATTACTTATGATTTGTGAACAAAAGTTTATTTCACATACGAGAGATAATTTATGAATTTTAGAGAAACATATCTATTACGGTTGTATTAGGTGTATTCCAGAATTCGATACTATAGCTTAGTAATGCATGTGTTTGGTAGTGATGAAACCAACTGCTGTGTTTTCAAAATTTAGTGGGTGACGATTTATTCCTTATTTCGAATACAACTGCACTTCAAGTAAAGTTTAACGCACTTTTTAAAAATTACAGATAATTTTTCGAATTTTATGATTCAACTTGAACTAATTGTCTATCGAGTGGGTTTGTTTTCTGTAGTTATTCGAGATTATACTTTATTAGCGAACTCTGAGCTTTATTTTATGGCCAGTGTAAGCGTTATTTCTGTTATTTGATGTCTCACTGCGGACCTCCTGTTTTTGGCGAGTGTAACTGGCAAGCCGCTTATCTTTATGAACACACACGACGCCTAGCGCGAATTAGGCGCGTAACCAGCCGCCATCAGAAAAACTGAATAGGCACCTATCTTCTAACCCGAATGCCATGTGTTAGAACGACAGAGATATCCAGCGTGCCCAAGATAAGGATAAACAGCATGGGGATCTTGAAAACGGTAAGAGATACGAAAGGGGTTCAATTAGAAAAAAGTCATATGATTTAGGGCATGTTCACATGTAGTTTGCAAAAGTTCACTATTGTTTATCATTTCCAAGATTTAAAACAAAATGCGATTTTTGGGGTTTTCTTTTTTCCTAATTCCTTCATCTATTTTAAAAGATTTTTAAAAACCAAAGGTACTGCTTCGTTGTCATTTTATGAATCCTGTTAGTTGGCGTTTTCAAATTTTTTATTCGACGTTTCGTCTCCGAGAAATAACCATCAACTTTATTTTTTATATCGCCGCAACCATCGAAACACCCTGTATCGGTCAGTATTTTTTGTTACGAATTTAACCATGTATTACACATTCTGGTTTTGAAGCTGAAAAGTTCGGAATTAATATTAGGTTTTCATAAAATAACACTTGTTTGTGGAGGCCGTTGTTGTATTTGAATTGTACGTATTTTAAGTTGTTATTATTAGCATTACTTCGTGGGTTGTTTTTTTTTGTTTTGTTTAGTTAATTTATAATTATAATTAATCAATAAGTGTATCTATGGAAAGAGGAAATTTTACAAACGAAGAAAAGTTCGATATGTTGACATGCTACATCTTGCCCCACATAAATTGTGTAGTTACTGAGCTGATGTATTTGGACAAATATCCTGAATGAAGGCAACCTGGTAAATCCATTTTTAGACGTTTGGAATCTAATTTAAAAGAATTTGGTTCATTTACAAAACCTGTTTTATCCCGTCAAACACAATCTGATGACGAAAAAACTAGTACCGTTTTACAAGCCGTTGTTGAAAACCCTGAAATATCGACAAGACAAATTGAACATCGTACTAGTATAGCTAATTCTACAGCGCAATTCATTTTAAATAAGAATAACTTTCATCCATATAAATTTCAAGTTTGTTAGGGTCTTAGACCAGCTGATCAGGAGCGGCGAGGAGGTTATTGCGAATGGTATACTAGAAAATGTGACGAAGATCAAAATTTTCCATTTACAATAATTTGGTCTGATGAAAGCATGATAACCAACAGTGGAATTTTCAATTGACGTAACAAACATTGTTGGGCAAAACAAAATCCTTATTTAAGAAAAGAATCAAGACATCAACATAGATTTGGATTTAATATGTGGATGAGCATTTAGGACCTTTTATTTACCACAAATTTAAATGCCGAACGATATCTGAACTTGATAAGGACTGGTTTGGGAAATGCCTTGTTAACAACTGTTGGTTTCAACAAGATGGTGCTCCAGCACATAACTCAAGAAATGTACAGGACTATCTGTCATTGTGGTTTACAGAAACATGGATTGGAATTTACAGTGCAGTTGCTTGGTCAGCCCGATCACCCGATTCTTTTCTGTGGGGTTACCTGAAAACCAAGTGTATGATGGGAGTTTTAAAAATGAAGAGCAGTTGTTAGTATCCAGCAGTTAATACAATTTCGCCGGAAATGCTTCACCGTGTTTTAAATTCTTCAGTAAAGAGAGCTTACCTGTATCTAGATTCTAGAAAATAACGGCAACCTATTTGAACAGTTAGTGTAATTATTTAACTTTAATTAAATAGGTTTAAAAGATCGGAGTTGTTAAATTTGTACATAAAAGAAATATTATCAAATACTAATATTAATCCGAATTTTTTTTTTAAATTAGCTTCAAAACCATAATGTGTAATACATGGTTAAATTCGTAATAAAAAATACTATAGAATACATGGTGTTTCGTTGGTTCCGGCGATATAAAAAAAGGTTGTTGCTGATTTCTCGGAGACCAAACGCCGAATAACAAATTTGAAAACGCCATCTAATAGAATTCAAAAAGTGACAATGAAGAAGTACCCTTGGTTTTTAAAAATCTTTTAAAATAAATGGAGGAATTACGAAAAAAGAAAAACCCAAAAATCGTATTTTGTTTTAAATCTCCGAAACGATAAACAATAATGAACTTTTGTAAACTACATGTCAACATGTCCTAAATTATACAACTTTTCTCTAATTTAACCGCCTTCAAGACCCCCAAGCTGTTCATCCTTATCTTGGGCACGTTGTATAACCTCCGAGCGTACTAATATAAGTGCAAATCCGTATTGACGCATTAATCGATCCTCTAGAATGATCAGTACTAGATAAAAAAATTTCCACCGTGAAAGTAAATAAATAAATTATGTAAATTTTGTATGATAATCTTTTCGATAAATTTAGGTGAACCAATTCTAATTAATCCAAGGTCTTTAAAATAAACATTATATTTAGCATCGTCTCCAGTGTGTTTGTTAACTTTTGTCAAAACAATAATATTATTGAATGATCTTGAAATGTGTAAGTAATTTTGATCTTTTCTTAATTCTAAATGTACGATGGGTGTTTATCGCAGATATCCACTGTCACGAACACTTTTTAGCATTGATTAACACTTGTTAATCAATGCTTTTTAGATCTTTTCAGGGGAAAAAAGTGCAAAGGTGACTTAACTCCACCTATTTATTCTATGAACCTTTCAGTCCATTCAATTAAATGAATTGTACAAAATCAGTTGCAAAAGTGCGGATATTCCAGATTTTGCAGATCCAAATAATTCATTTAAATGATATGATCACCATTAATATGGAATAATCGTATTAAATATTTTTTTAACAGTTTAATTTGTAAAAAAATATGTATAAATGTAATTTAACAAGTGAAAATTTTCTGAACTGCATTGGTAATAAAACCTTTAGAAACCACTTATAACTCGTAAGTCATACACCTTCACCTTTATAATTAAGGTACTTTTTGTTTCCGCATGCCTTAATCTTTAACAAACCAAACCGGGTAAACTCGTAGAGAAAGTTTTATAAGTTGCCGGTAGATACAGAAAAAAAGGCAAAATGTAAGCTGATAATAAATCTGAATATAATAATTCAAAGCGAAGTGTATTAACGCACGTGTTCAAGGTTGTTAATGACCTACAGTTGTGTTTGTCTTCAAAGGGTTAATTAGTGTAATAACATACGAGAACTTTGAGGCATTGCACTCTTATAATTAAAATTTTGATAAAAAATTAATGTGGATTCACCTATATATATATATATTTATAGCGTGCGGCACATCTATTTTACGGATGCAATTTAAATCATAAATCCCATATTATACCTAAAAGGGGATATCGTCGGTTATACTAGATATATCTAATGGTTTGCACAAATGATCAATCGCGTTTAAAACTTTTATCTTCAATTTATCATAGAAGCTAGATTTGAATTATTTAAAAGCTACATAGCCAAATTCACCAGGATAGTTAATTTGCCATTTTACCTTTTAGACCTACGTTTTAGGTCACAGTTGTGTTTTCCTCTTTCCTATACTATTTAATAATTTAACGGCTTACATAAGATACGCCTTTATCATTGTTGAAATTATGAAACCCTTTTGAACATTAAGCTTTTAGACCCTAACACTACTAGGGAATATGTGTGTGGTACGATTCTAAATTTTCATTATTTCGAAAAACGGTTTAATTAAATTAATAATCTTGCTTTTGTCAGTTTATTATCAAATATATAACTAGTTTATATTAGAGTAACAAAGATAACGTTTAGTATACGATAAAATTCTTTTAATATCGTTGATGATCAAAGTAGGCATATGAGGTCATAAAAACAATTGATCAAATCAGCTTTAACAAGTACGCTGACTTATGACATCTTTAATGAGACGATACACTCCTTATTTTGATTATAAATGTAAAAAAATTTTCGGCATTCTTACACTAAATATAACTACACTCAATACTTTCTTCTATTCTGTGTTGTCATAGTCTAGATATAGGAGATTCGCGCCGTTAACAGATGGTAAGTAAATGCAGAAAAGTTCCCCCCCATTTATTTATTTTAAGAATCATACGATGTTGTGCAGCCAATCAGTTTATTGTATTTGTGGGCTCGACTGGACCCCTCTTGCCCCCCAGATCAGACCACTTTTGACGTCACAGCAAGGCCAGTACCTGTCGCATAACGGATGCATTCCAGAAGTTATCAAAAATTTATTTTAGTCTATCAGTATATGATTGTCACGCTCCTTTCATTTAAATATTTACACAAATTATAATCAGTTTAATTATGTACATTGACTAATTTTTGGATTTTTTCTCAGCGCAATTAAAAATAAATCAGTATAATACACTAATTTTAATTTTCACGGAAACATTTTGTAGGCCACTGATACGTTACATTCACTTCATTTTAACTATAAATTTGTAATTATTAAAAACGTAAATTACAAAAGGCGATTGTCCTCGTTAATTCGTTCTTTTTTCACATTTACGTTGGTGATAAAAGTTGGTGATATCCTGACTATAATTATGGAATGTACTAATAAAATTTGTTAGAATGGAATAATCAAGTATCTGTCAATTATAAATATAATTGGAGAATAAAACCGATTTTGGAACAATTTCAATTTTGCAGTTGTTATTTTTTCATACAAATGATTTCATTAATATTATATTGTATGTAGGTATTTAGTTGATTTACATATTTATTCGATTATTGATTAAAATTAAAAGGTATTAAAATGAATTAAAAGAAAATTCATTTCCATATTTCAATGTAACACTTATATTTTATTACGATTGAAAGTTACTTGTATATATTTCGGTATAATTGAAAATTTGTAAATTATCTCCGTCTGAATTTTTATTAAAAATTATAGTAATAATTCTAAATTTAGAACGTTTCAATAATTTCAAGGAAAATATAAACTAATGTGGCTTTAAGTAATGTGATAACAGTTTAAAATATTTTTATCACGTTAATCTGTACTAAATTAAATTGAATTAAATTATTAACGAACCTGTGGTTTAGATACCGTTATATTATCCCACCTTGAGGTATGGCAAAATTTTAATGAAAAAGCCGTTGGATAATTGAATTTCTTTTATTATCACAATTTCTTCATTTTACAAAAAATATGGTATTATGCAAAATATCTTTTTGTTATAAGTGTCTCTATATTCCAGTTGTATTGAATTGACGACAGAAAAATCTTGCGGCAAGAAGTATTTTAACGTTATGTTAAAATGTGTCAATTCGGGGAAATACGTACAATCGTGTTATGCACGATGTACAGAGGAAATGAAATATCTCAATCTGCAAACTTTGCAATAAAGTTACTAAAAAATGAAAAAAGCTTGTCAGTTAATTCGAAAACTTTCTCACTCTGGAACTTTTGGATCGATTTGATAAAAATTACTGATATTTAAGCCCTAGATGTTTAAATTTGAATAATATCGTTTTTCAAATTATTAAGATATTCCAGACGAAAAAAAATTACGCTCCTCTTACACTTTACCCCGCAAATCAATTACAGCTTATACATCATTAAAGTAATAAATAATACTGCCCTTAATTATTTTGAAAGTTGTTAGTTTTCATAAAGACGCTTGTTTGTATCACAAATATTAAATTATTTATTAATTTTGGTGAAACAATAGGTACTATACTTACCAGGAAAGTTTACCGCTACGTCATTATTTATGAATCCAAGTTGCTTATACTGTCTTCTCATATAAAACAGTGAATTAAATATGGATGTTGAACATTCGTAGTGCATTTGACGAAATCGACATACGGTATTGAATAAACAAATGTAGTAGAAAGAGTAAACCTATAAACGCGAAATCAATTTGTTTTATATGCATATCAATTTAATTCTCATTTGACTAATACTACATAACCTCCATTTGTATGTTTATCCTTTGATCCATTTCCTACATTTACTTCTTTTAACCTTCATTTATTATACACTTTAAAGAAAATGGGGCTCCCCAGATATCAGTACCTGCTGCCCAAGAAGTAAGTATGATATTAAGTGTTTATATCTTAATTCATTACAATCACGAAATTACAGCGTTTGGCAAGCACCTTGAGTATATCTGAGAAGTCTCGAGCTACATCTAAACCTGTTTTAACAAAACGACCATGCAAGAAAACAAAATCTGACGATCCACCTGAAACAACCAAATTGGGTGTAAGAAATACGTTATTCAAGTATGTATGCACAAAGTGAGTAATGTTACATCACAACATTTTACATATGTTTGACATATTATGGTATAAACGGGAAGAAATGTTGAACATCACAGCTGACAAACTGATTATTAACATCGGAAACTATTCTAAAAGCTCGGATGTAGATAGTGACTCCGATTAGAAGTTTAACACTTTGACAATCTACAATTAGTAATACAAGTGTGTTAGTTCACATTTAATACAATATATTTCTATTAGCAATGTATTTCAGTTATGTAAGTACAATATATTAGTAAAATACTTTTCAATATTTTATTCACACATTTCCCAAAGAATTTATGTTCTACTTTAAATGTCATCTTCGCACGAATAATAGTTCCATTTTATTTAGGCATGTAACTTAACATCCATTTTGCGTAATAATGTTACCATCTTATTGTGGGCCATCATTGCTACTGAATTGGTAACTACAATAAGAAATTATGATTATGAAACGTACTACAAATTGTTTAACCTATAAAATGAATTTTCAAATTATCAATTGTGTGATTGTTTATCAGCAACTTACAACACAACCATTCTCCTGTTTTTATAATTCATTAAATGTTTACATTTTGTTGAAAATTGCATTGTTTGCAATAGGGCAGCAATCTGTGATAACCTGCAGGCTGCAAAAATAACATACCAATCACCTGGATATTGTTTTCCAACCGTTATCATTACGTTCTCTAATTTTTATAAAATAAATCACAATAAATAAGTAACGGTAATTGTATTTTATATTGCTGCCATCTCAGCGTATATTTTCTAATCGGAATTTATTATAACGAAAATAATTATAACTCATGTTTTTCATACTACACCACATGTTTGTATATGATGACGTAGCGGTAACCTTTCCTCGCGAGGATAATATACAACTATACAACAGTGTAATACATATATGTACTTATGTTTTAAAATATCATTTCAAGGCCATTTAATAAACTTTAGTCTTTTAAACATCGTGTTCTTATGGACTAAAAAAAATTATATTGTTGTTTTTTAGAGTAATGTCTACATCATTTTAAGAATTTCAATTTGCAAAGCAATGTAGACGTCTTTGTTCATAGTTTCTCCATCGTCCAAAAATTATATCTTGGTCTTTTTCAAGATATAATTTTTAATGTAGTCTAATAAGTTTTGGACGCACAAACAGTAACTATAGTTAAGTTAAATATTAATATAAAGATTTTAATCAAAACTCCATTTTAATAATTGACTGAAAGTTTATGTGTGATAATGCTTAAAAATTACATAAATGCAATTCACCTTTCTGAAATATATGCTTATTAAAAAAAATGTTTTATACAAAAGTTGCTTAAATTCAAGCACCCTATAACCTAAAACTATTTTCGCATATACAGGGTGTCCCATAACAGCAGTACATTCCTATCTTTCTTATATTAAATGGAATGGTATAGTTTTTACTGCAAATTTCGTTTCTACTCTGAAAAACAACCACTTTCTATTAAACATGTCGTATAGCTAAACTTACCAGTTTTTAAAATATTTGTACTTTTAGATAAAAAATTATCATTTTTCGTCGCAGTTCAAAAATTTATTTTGAGGTTACTACCAAAGCTATGAATTTGTAACTCCGCATGTAATTAGTGCAGACATTGATCTTTTAAGAATTTTATTTTAATTCTTCGTGGTATAAGCAATGTGCACTCTGTATAATATTAGGTCTATTTACCTGAAAACGATCATAACAGTTGCCATACTTAAATAAATGGTAAAATGTAGTGACTTTTGTATTACGTATGTGAGTGAGAATGTAATCTCATAAAAAACTTTTAATAGATATAAAAATAATACAATGAAAAAATAAATTTTTTTAAAAAGCATTCTTTTATTTACGCGTAGAACGTGCACTAAAAAGGAGAAATATTTACGTTCTTTGCACCAAAAAATCTGTACAACTAAAAATAAAAGCGTGGGGCGCGGATCATAATTCATTTCTCTCCGTCACGTGTTTATAATGTGCGCCCCACGATTTCATTTTTAGTCGTAAAGATTTTTGATCACATTTTGGTGCCAAGAAAAAAAATATTTTCTCCTTTTTAGTGCACTTTCTACACGTAAATAAAAGCATGCTTTTTAAAAAAAAGTTTCTTTTTTCATAGTTTTATTATTATATCTATTAAAAGTTTTTTAAGAAATGACATTCTTACTCCCATACGTAATACAAAAGTCAATACATTTCACCATTTATTTAAGTATACCAACTGTTACAGGGTGCACGATTATTATAACACGAATAATTAAAATAAAAATTTTAAAATTGTAAAGAATCCGTAAATAAACCGTTGCAGATAGACAAAATTGCTTTTTACAAAAAATGTAGGTTTTTCAACTTTCTTTCGCATAATGTACAGGGTGTTGTATTTAAGATAAGATAATTATTTACATTGAAAACAAAAAACTGTAAATGCATATTTCTGGTACACCCTATATAAAAATGAAATAAGTCATATTTCTTAAAAGATCAATATCTGCACCAATTACATGTGGAGTTACAAATTCACAGCTTTGGTAGTAACCCCAAAATAAATTTTTCAACTACGACGAAAATGATATTTTTTTATCTAAAAGTACAAATATTTCAAAAAGGGTCAAGTTTAGTTATACCACATGCTTAATAGAAAGTGGTTATTTTTCAGAGTAGAAACGACATCCGCAGTAAAAACTATATCATTCCATTTAAAATAAGAAAGATAAGTTATGTAACGCTGTTATGGAACACTATGTATATGTGAAAATATTTTTAGGTTATAGTGTGCTTAAATTTAAGCAACTTTTGTATAAAACATTTTTTTCTACTGTGCACAGTTTAGCCGCAAATTCACTTGGACGCACTAATGAGCAAACCAATAGCGGGTGGGCTTTTGAAAACTTACAATGGCAATATTTTTTAAACAAAAAGAGATATGAAAAAAATAAAAAATACCGTTTCTATAGTAATCAGGGGGAATACAAGTGACATATTTTTCAAACTACCCCCACTCCCCCTTTAAGCTGAAAAATGCGCTATTTAAGAGGAGTCCTTACTTTTTTAAAGTCGTATGGGAAGCTTAAGGGTGTTGAAAGATACGTCGCTATAACAACCCTCCGGTTATTATAGCAACGGTATTTTTTATTTTTTTCATATCTCTTTTTGTTTAAAACATATTGCCACTGGAAGTTTTCACCCATATACAGTGACCGGCATAAAGTTGGATACAAATGGAAAAAAAAGTTATTGTTGATTTCTCAGAAAATTTTATTCTAGATAAAAGTGGCCTGCTTGATAAAAAATCTAAAATGGCTTGCACAAATTTGAATATCTCGTTTCTTATACGACGGAGATTGGAAAATGTGAATGCGGCTCGAAAGTAAAGTACCCTTATTTTTCAAAATACACAAAAATGTCTTTTGAAGAAGTTGTTTAGAAGGTTCTCTGAAAAAAACATTTACGTTTTTCCTTTTTTTTTCTACCACCCCTGTATTTTATGGGATACAAAATATTTTGGAGGTAATGATGGAATAATAAATACGCTAAAAAGCAAGTTTTACTTGCCTTATAAGTAACAAATTAGCTTATTCACAATTATCCTTAAAAATACCTCAATTTTTGTATCCAATGGGGCAAACTACGTATTCCTTCCAGATTATACCTAATAAATGTGTGGGGGGTTATAGAGAACATCAAAACACTTACATTTTGTCAATAAATCTTTGTCCGCAAATGAATAGAAACTGATTTCTTTATTTACAACCACAACTATGTCTCACAAGTTTCTCATTATTCCTTATTTCGCTTGGATTTTTTGCAAAGTAGGCTTTGGAAAAAAATTGGTAATAGTAAACAATATCATTTTGACATTTCCGATATCTTTGTTAGTCTAATTTTCACTGGTGTCTGAAAACTAATTATTCACTGTAATGGCTGCACGTCTAAGTATCCAAAAAAAAGTTGAGATTGTTTTAGTGTATGGTGATAATTATCATACTTGATGACAATGTTAAGAATGTTGTTCTATCTACTGTGGAAAATCCAAGGACATCGTTATCACAGAGGCAAGAAATCAAATGGTATCGTAAGTTTGCAAAACTCTAGATGGTAGGCAAATGAAAACCCTAACTTTAAGATCGAATGCCGGGGTCAATATTAGTTTAAAATCAAAGTTTGGTGTGGAATTTTAAATGATTAAATTGTGGGACCAGTATTTTTTAGAGAAAATTTAAATTCTGCGAGATATTTAAATTTGCTTCAGACATATTCATCAAATTATTTGGATAATCTTCCTCTGAGAACCAGAATCAACATGTTTTTTCAACAAGATGGCGGAGCTATTCATTCAACGGTGGCGATAAGGTCATGGCTGCACCTAAAATTTCCTAATCGCTGGATAGGAAGATATTCCAACAATACATGGCCTGCAACATCTCCCGATATCACCCCAATGGACTTTTTCCTATGGGGATATTTAAAGGAGAAAGTTTATAAACAACAACCATTCAGAGATATTCAACATTTGGAAAATACAATTAGAAATTGTTTTCGAACAGTAATCCCGCAAATGTTGAGAAATGTACATCAAGAAATGCACAAACTTACGATGCTTAGCATAGAGAACGGTGGGCACCACATTGAATGATAATGGTATAGGTAACTTTTTTTCACACTTTTGTTTTATGTTTGTGTTCCATTATCAACTAATGTAGGTTATTCCAATATTTTGAATAAAACTTCTTTCTTGAAATTTCCAGATTCTTTTATTTATTATAACTCAATGCATAAAGGGTTATTCCAAAATCTTAAAATTTAAATGTTTTGACGTTCTCTATAACTCGCTCACATTTGCTAGGTTATAATCTTGAAGGAATGTGGTTTTCCTCATTGGATACAAAAATTGAGGTATTTTTAGGGATAATTGTCAATAATCTAATTTTCCATTATGGGGCAAACAAAACATATGCTTTTTAATGTATTCTTGTTCCATTAGAAAATAACTTACCTCCGAAATATTTTGTTTCCCGAAAAATACAGGGATGGTAGAAAAAAACAAAGGAAAAACAGACATTTTTTAGAGAAGCCGACTGAAATTGCAAATGTGACATATTTTTTCAATTCTAAACAACTTTTTAAAATGACATTTTTGTGTACTTTGAAAAATAAGGGTACTTCACTCTTGAGCCGCATTCACATTTTCGAATCTCCCTCGTATAAGAAACGAGATATTCAAATTTTTGCAAGTCCATTTTAGGTTTGAGATCAAGAATAACATTTTCTGAGAAATGATGAATAAATTTTTTTTCCATTTGTGTCCAACTTTATGCCGGTCACTGACTTGCTGACGTTTTAAGAGGACACCTACCGAATGGACCAAAACACAACATCCAAAAATATTCATATTTTGATAATTCTAATTCGTAAATTATGAACTCTCACTGGTTATGGTAATGTGTTGGTAGTGTAATTAGTACTAGAGATTTATTGCAGAGTCGTTTAATTCACTGTATACTTTTAAAAGGATATCTGGGTACCAAAAGTAACAAACCCTATATTTCATGTTACACGATCAATGAAAACCATAAGATGTACTGTTCAGGTTTCCTCAAAAATTAATAAAGTTAATCCTAATTTATTTTTTAATGAGATTTTGGTGACTGAACTATACTTATGAAATACTACTAATAAGGTATCGCGTTCAACATTAGGTTTGAAACGTTTTGGAATAACTATCCAAATACAACTCTAAACACATATAACATCAATTTGAAATTATAAAATAAATACCAATTAATTGAATTCCTATTGCACAAATAAGCTAAATTAACAAAAACTGAAAATCACATCGAACGTATATATCACGTTCCTGTATAATTACTGCCAAACTCATTTCTCTCGCCTTTCTGCTCTCAACTTTGTAAATTTACCCTACATTAGTAATCGTATTAAAAATCCCAAATGATACAAATCAGTTAACTAAATTTAAATGATTAATTATACAACCACAGTTACGAAAAAAAGAGGATATTATATCAAATTGATTTTCCCCCAACTCTCTTCAAACTGTTATTCAAATCAAAACGATTCCTCTACAAAAAAAAAACCGGAAAACAAAATGTACAATCCGTTAGATCATGCAAAATATTTGTATTAAATTCAAAAGAAGCGTAAAGTAGAAACGGAAAACCAAATATCATTTTTAACTGATAAGATGCCAGTAGAAAATTTTTAAGAGAAATTCTAGACACATTTTTGAACAGAGAATTTTTATTTGATAAATGGCATGACAAGTATTGTGAAATAGCCATGCATTTTCACACTACGTATGCATAAAATACGAAGGGAAAAATACTATGCATAAATGTAAATAAATATATGTAACATATTATTTGCATCTTCCATTAAATAACCGCAAATATATAATTAAAGAATTAAGTTGGAAGCGTCGTCTATTAATGGGCTTAACTTGTTTGTTTACCACACGAACATTTCAATCATCTTTTTTTTTAAATTTACTTTCTAAACGAAACGGCCTTGGCAGTATCTGATTAATCACGCTTGATTGCCTTCCAAAATTGACGTCACAATAATTGGTTTTTAATTGAAAAATAATTTAAAAAGATTCGACTTTAAAAAATTCTATTTAGCAGTTCTATCAATACTGTTTTAGCGGAAAATTCTTTACTCAATTATAGTATTAAATTAAATAATTGTTGTTTATGTATTTTCATGGTCGTTTTTTTCGTCATCTTTCGTTAACTTGTACCGGCAGAATCAGGTCAGTTCCACAAACAACATATACTAATTTTATGTTTTACAATCAATGTCCACGGAAATATGATTATTGCTTGTTATTAATTTTCCAAAATTGCTCATCGGAGGTTAGAATTAACTTACAATTTTTCAGAAATTTGCAATAACCTACAAAGTAATTACCGTCCAAACCATATATTACAAAACAGCTCTGAGTTATCGATAATAAAATTTAGAGCATCAAACAGTAGACGTCAAATGAAGTTATTAAAGACGCCTAAATTAATTAAATATCAGATTTTTTAAAAGCAAAGTTATAATAAATAGGTTCCAAACGCATAATTGAAAAAAAAATTAAAAATAAAAATGCTTCACTCACACTGTATATTTTATTATACGTTTGAGCATTTTTTATGAAATCAAGGATTAGTAGTCCTCGAAAAAAGTATCGACTGGAATGCGACGTCATCACCTGGAAGCACACAGTATTAGAAACAATACATATATTTATTAACAGAATTAAAATAAAGACCACTAATAATTTGAATAATCCTAAATTAAGGTAAGCACTTAGAGAAAAAAACCTAAATGAACAATTTTGTTCATTTTGACATGTTTCGGTGAACTAACTCTGCACCGTCTTCAGACGTATGTGTAGGTTTTTATATATGTATAAGAACCAAGCGGTATATAAATAATAATATCCTGTTACATATAATTCTAAATTAAGCTTTTCGTAACGCAAGCGCAGATATGTTATCAGATCACCGCGACACTACATTGTGGCACAACACCAAATAATTACGCTAAAAATACATCACTGGCGTCATTGATATTTTTCTAACAAGAACATTTCAACATCTCAATTTATTCTGTCTCGATTCATTTTTACAATACAATCCAAAATTTTGCATTAAGTTGTTTTTGATGTTTGAAATCATTATACTCAACCTTACAAATGACCTTGATAGCATCCGTTTTACTAAACTATTGTTTCTAACGAGTGATACACATTATTTTGTTGTGCTGATCTTAATTCATTAAAAACATTTTTGAAAATTTCTTTGATCACACCCCACCATATTTTAAGTTATGTTAGTAGCATTGAACATCAACGTGTCTCTAATATGTATGACAGCAGCTAATGTTAAGGTATGAACCATCAGTGATGCACAATCAAAAAATGTTAACGTTTTTTCGGCCTAGGCCAAATGAGTTTCTGTACGGTTTTCAGGATTAACAAACCAGTGATGCCGGACGGAAACACAAAAAACGATTGTACCATACTCCTTATAGTGAGGTGCGTTACTGAAACAATTACGCACATTCTTATTAAATTGATTTCAGGAATGGAGCCATAGCTGGAAGTCGCCAAGTAATTTATACGGGCACCAAGTTACAGTAAATCGGTACGTAATATATTGCTGGTAAGAAGAGCATTATATTATTCAGAACCAATTTTTGTCGTCATTTTGTACATTTTTGTAATTTAAAAAAATTATTATAACCACATCGTGATGGTACATGTTTAAAACATCGTGTGTGATGACGTTTTATGTCATCGTCAGATTGTTGAAATATGCTTTACTGTCCTCTCTCCGCCCCCCATTCTGTACGATGGATCAATGTTGTGCAATACGTTCATTTCAAATGGTATTTAGCAACATATTTTTAGGATTTTAATTGGTAATTAATTTAGATAAGGTGGCGATGTAGTTTGCAGTTTTAACAATTCAAAACTATAACGTGTTTAAAAAAGAAAAAGTTTGAATAAACCCCTGGCAGTGAAGAATAGAAGAAAAACTAATGAGAGCCAGCGCCAAGACAGCTTTGGTCCCTTGAAATTTTGTGTCTTTTCTGGTGAAAGTGTCTATTGCATCATATGTGCACATATAAAGTTAACTCACATGTAAGTGAAGTGGAGTGGAGTGTGTTACTAATATACAAGATAGTCATCAAAGTGAAATATCATCGGGTGGGCTAAGAAAGATGAAACCCAGAGTACTGAAAATGCACGCATTCATTCCAGGGCATTCGCGGAGCTGATCAATTTTACACAATCCTATACCGAAGAAGATGAAGTCATCTCCATTTTTCACCTTGTTAATCTGTAAAGAATTGTTTTTACCTTTGGTAAAGGTAAAAGAAATTACGTAACGGAAAAGATTTAAAGAACTCCTACAAAATGACTTCCTTACTCCGCCCATATGTTTGCTGAAAAGTCCACTTTTCAAAGTACTCGCAGACCATTTTACAGAATTCCAAACAAAGAAAGCCATGAACATAACAACGCCCTTGTAAAAGTCCATCATAAGTCCTGCAACATTGTTAAAATGAATTGGGGGTTGTTCCTGAGCTAGCTAGGCTGTCAAAAGGTCCAAGAATTTCATGAAATCATCATAAAATGGGTTGCAAAGAACGTTTCCTAACGGTCGTCAAATCATTACTGAAAATAAAGTGGCTTTGGTAATCCCTTTGCAGATTCTAGTCACGATCCTATGGCATTAGATTAAAAACGAGTTATGAATAGTCACGTTGTGAATTCATTGAAAAATTTAAAATTCCCGAAAAGAAACAATTAGCGTCGTTTTATCAAAACCGCTTAATTAAAAGAGTGGTTCCTCTCGATGGTACTTTGAAGCGAAGCAAAATATTTGTATTTTCAACAAAAGTGATTGGGAACTCTTCTCGGGACTCTTCGTCGAACATGATTAAATTTCTGGATGGTCTTATTCCGGATTATTACGACCAAAATATTATCAATCCAGGGCTGTTTATTCAAATGGGCGTAATCCATAGATCCATTAGACCCATTTTACTGTACCACAGTGACAAGAAATTTTTATACAGTATGCAATAAAGTTTGTGAGATATATACAGAATCAGATATATAGACAGGACTCCTTTAAGTTAATGTTACGAGAACGAGACCTGGTCGGTCTTTTTAAAAACGTGCTCAGCAAAGAAGTTTTGTTTATCTAAATAAGGTAATGATAGAGCAAGAAATTGACGTCAAGGCTATCACCATCCTATGCGAAATCGTCCTTTGTTTGCTGCCATCTGAATTACCCTAGTTAATGCCCTGCGCCCATGAAGACGTGGATAACCAATTTTTTTTCTTTCTGAGAACAGTTACACAGACGTTCTTGTGCTTGCAAACCACTTCTACCAAATTCCTAGTGAAAATCCTTGAATCGCATTTGGCATAGGAACGCATTTCCGTTATCTTCACATCAATTCCTACGCTTGAGCGCTTGGTTGATACAAAATCGCAGCGTTCTTGCTTTCCACGCTCTAATGGGTTATGATACCACTTCCACCTTCTAGAGAAAAGGTAAACGAAGCTGTTGAGCTACCTATAGTAGTATCACTTCTTTAGTTGTAGCATTATCCATGTTGTCGTCCACGCATTCACTGGAGCAGGTGTCACAAGCTACGCCAATGATAGAAAAATGTGTCGTTCAACTGTAAACCCATGCTGTAAGAAGAATACAGTAAATGTTGCAAAGCAGTATCTTTTCACCTGTACGTGCGGCTGAGCACGTCTAGGTTAAAGACCCCAAATTGCCGCATCTGGCTAAGTATGTACTGGTAAAACCAAATCCACATCCCACAATATGGAACGTTAAGTTGTTTCATTCAGACATCAAATTTCTTTGTGTGTATATAATGTAGTAAGCAAGTGTCTTGTTTCCAGGTTCAATGGTTGTCATTATTATGGGTAGAAAACATCTGCAGAACACTAATATGGATATAGCAATCGCACTTATGACCACTTATGAAAAAAGGTTGTATCGATAACGTTTCAGGCCTTGAAAGAATTGTAAAAGGAGTAAGGACGGCCATCAAAAATAATATTTAGCAACCGGATATATTACGAAAAGATTTGGCATTTAAACAACAGAAAATTTTAATATCATAATGTCAATAATGTAAAAATTAACTTGGAATAACAAACAATTCATATTATTAAAAGAAAGAACAAAATTGAAGTAGATGTTATCAAACAGATGTATAAATAGCCTAGGCCGGAAAACGCATAGTTTCTGGACGCATTTGCAGTATGCATATGTCCTATTATAGAACAAAGGCACACAACATTTTTAAATTTTTTGTAGAAATTTGAAAAATCACAGAAAAGATAAATAAAGCTGCCCCTCTCCATTGTAAATCAACGACATACGGAGGTGTAAATTATATCGTAGATATACTGCTACAGCCAAATGTATAAACGGTAAACCGAGACATTACACAAACACATTTACGAATACAGCACGATGTTTTGCAGCAGAGATATCAAGCTTTTTACGGTCCAGAATAGTACTTCAAAGCATGACCTGGTTGAGTTGGAAAGGTAATGGATAAAATATGTAACGAAATGAATGTTCACAAAGTTGGGACCTGATCAACTTTAAGGTCCTTGAGGAGTAAAACCCGACATAAACGACAAAAAAATGTGCATGAAACAAAATAATTTTCTGCAAAATCCTCTATCACGTGGCCAACATGGCAATGAAGTGTGATGGAGATTAGGAAGGATTACGTGATAACCTCAAATTCTAATGCTGTTATTAGCAGAACACTAGGTTATAATTTGGTTACAAATTTGCTTTACTCTAAAAATAAGTTAGAACAGCGACAATGTTATATGCCGCACACACCAACTACTAGAAATTAAAAATATAAAGAGCTACTGAATAAAAGTCACAAAGATAGAAATCAAGTTTAGTTAGCAGAATCCCCTTATGGATTGGTGGACACTAAGTGTTTATTTGCTATTACGTAAAAACTACTAGACAACCTTAGTACCGCTTTTGCACGCAATAAGTAATGAAAGAATCAGGTATGAATCCTAAGATACATATGTGTATGTATATTACTTTAAATTAATCAAAAAATCGCTGCAAATTGTATTAATACTTCCAAATCAAAAAATCAGTTTTTTTGCAAATAACTCGAAAACGATTAACTTTACAAAAACATTTCAAGAATGCTTTTGATTTTCTAATACCAAAATTTCAAAAAATCGTGTGGCCGGGTTCCAAAATTGAGTTTCTTGAAAATATTTCGAAAATGACAAAAAAATTGTAGAAACACTTTTTGTGAGAAATTTTATTTTCTATCTAACGGTATTTTCATTATTTGAATATATCGCGTAGTTCCGGAGATATTTAGGAAAAGCCGTTTTTTCAAAGTGACGGGGGTACTTACCCCCGAATTATACCCCTTTTCCCATACCCCACTGACGCCAAAAACAATAAGTCGCCTTGGGTAGTTGACATCTATATATGTGCCAAACTTCAAGTTGATATGTTAAGTCCTTCGAAAGTTATGGAGTACACATACACACACTCGCACACGCCCATCCGCACCCCCACCCACAAGTGCACGCACACGCAGACACGCACACACGCAGAAACACGCACACGCACACACGCACATACGCACACACGCAGACGCGCAGACACAGACACCCAGACAAAGAGACAAAATTTTTTTTGCTCAAATTTTGTTTTTGGACGTTTACGAACATTTTAAAGCGATAGTACTTCCCATCCGTTAGATGTGGACGTAAATCAAGTATTATTACTTTATAGCTTGAAAAAAAAAATTATTTATACTGTTATCAAGTTCACGGTCAATTAAATCACTAGTAGAGAGTATTACGATTTTGTTTGGTTTCATTTTTTGATATGGACGGTATATTGCAAAAATAATTTTTATCCGCGTCTTCCCAGGGGCATGAAAATTCAGGATAATGGTTGCTTATATCTTTCTAATAATTAATAATATAATACAGATACACATAACAATGTACATAATGTCTAATTTTAGGTAGTGTTTAACAGAGATGGACGCGTTGCTTGAGACAAATTATAAATAAGAAATGATGTTTTTTTTTGCTTGAGCATATGATGGAAGATATATACAATTTTTATACGTAAATATGTCCATGAACGCCATCGGGATTTTTCTCTGCTCGTACCGTTTAGATTACGGCATTCTCTTTAGACATTAAATGTCTTTCGATTATCAAAATTGTTAGGGCTTCATTTATTTGTTGTCAATTTTTGTTTAAATGTTTTTTTCTTAATTTTTTTTCATTCCATTTCATTTTTATTATCAATATAATGTTATTACCAACAATCAGGTAAACCAAGGTTCTAAAAAGAAGCACATCTGTGGAGCAATGAATCTAATTTACGTTGTTGTGACTGCATTGTCTGAGAGGTGGTGTAAGTAAACTTGGGAGAGTACCCACCAACGAATTACTACTAATTAATTAGTAATCGTGTAAAATTATGTATTAACTTTTCAATGAGTTTCTCAATTACACACTTCCATACGTAAATTAAGAATGTGTTTTATCATATTAATTTTGTTAAAAATTAATTTTACATATGAAGAACTTAATTTGTCACTATTATAAAAAATAGGCATTATTGCTCATAAAATTTTTTTCCAACTGTAGTTAACACTTTTTGATTTGTAAACGTTCCAATTTATATGAAAAACATTGTAAAATAATGTTTGTGTAGCATTGAAGAATTTCTTTAATGCGCATTTTTTGGCTAAATTTATAATAAAAGTTTCATTCCAAATCTGGCACTTCTTCAATTCTTCGTTCAATCATTGAACGAAACTAAATCTATAATTTACAATATCTATCCTTTTAAAAGTATTGAAATTAATTAGAAATGAAAAACATATTATGTAACAATAGTATAGTGTGAATGGAATTGAGCACAAAAAATTTTTTTACACTGAAACAATATTAATTAATTAGGAATTTATAACATTCAATTCTGACTGTACCAATTCCCCCGAAAACAATTGTTACAGAATATGTTTTTCGAATTAATTTAAATAGTTTATTAATTTTAAACAGATATACAGACTGTCCCATAATTAGCGTAAAAGATTTTAACTGTGCATTCGACCGCTAAAGATCAATCAAAAACGTCTATTAACCCTTCCTAAGGGAGCAACCACACCCCAAAAGTGGAACTTCAAAGGAGGTTTATTCTTACTATTCTCCCAATCGTTGGGAGTAAAAGTCTAAAATTTGATATATACACTAAACATTAAGTGATAAAACAGATTTTCTGATAAAAAACATGGTTTTTCGATCAGAAGCGCCTCAAATCATGAGGGGAAAGTAAAAAATAACCTAACTATTTACTGTGCAGTTTTTTACTATCAAAACCACAAATTACTAAAGTTTTGACTTTCGTCAAGAAAAAAGGTATTCTTGTTTCACTTTGTTAGTATGCACCATTTTCTAGTAAAATCAATTCAAAGATTACGTTACCAAAGAGTTCATTGTATAACTCAAATTTTCAAGCTGGTCCGAATAACAAGTGAATCAAAAATTTAATACAAAATGGATCCTTTCAACGTGTGAGGGATCAAAGATGGCCGATGAGAGCTCATAACTAGGAATATTCCCTTCAAGAAATTGAACAAGATCCACAAGTAAGCTTAAGATCGCCTACACCAATAACGGTACTTGCAAAAATGTTAACGGTGCCACACTAAAATAATAAAAAGACACAAATGCAGGAATTTTATCCGTTCCACTATCAAAGAGTGCAGTCCTTGAAGCTAGAGGATTTTCAACCTCGATTTCAGTTTAGCCAATGGATTTTAAATAATTTAGATGTCGGTATTTTCTCGTCTGACGAAGCAGCATTTATTAGAACCGGAATGTTTTATAAACGTAATACACACTATTGGACACCAACCCTCACATTGTTAGACGAAGCAACAAAACAGGTTTTCTATCAATTTATGGGTTGAAATTGTTGGAAGTCAATTAATTGGCCCTATTGATATACTGACTCGTCTTAATGCTGACCGGTACCTACATTTATTACAAAATGAATTTCCTGACTTATTAAATAATGTTAGATGTACGTTAACGGCACTATTTTCAGCATGATGGAGCATCAGTTCGTTCTAGCCGACGAGTATGAAATGGGTTAAACGAAAATTATTCAGGAAAATAGATACGCAGGTATATGATTGCCAATTCGAAAATTGGCAATCTGGTCAATTTGGCAAGATATACTGTAGCAAGTATCATGCAATATATGATAGAACAGGTACCGTTGTGATAAAACTTAAATCAGGGAGGTCTGGAATTTTATAAATACATAAAAGAACATTAAGAAGAATTATAAAGAGCAAGCGCCGTTGTTAATACGGTTAATAGAAAAATGCAACAGGTAAAAGCATGTCACAGAACAGCTAGCAGGATGGGATTTAAAGTTATAAGGTAATTGCATTAGTATATTTGCTATACCTAACAATTAACATAAAATCTGAAGGCTAAAGAAAAACCTTTGTTAACTAAAACGCAAAAGCGAAATCGATTATTGTGGGCGCAAGAATATAAAAACTGGTCTAAAGAACAATGGTGTGCTGTACGTTGGAGTGATGAAGCGATATTTGAAGTGTGCGTGGGTCACAGCCGCAGTAGGGTCATAAGAAGGAGAGAAGAAGCTTACAAGGAAAGTTAAGTTCACGGCTTGGTTTATGGTTTAGGAAAAAAATTATGAATGCGCCTAAATACGTGGATACCTGAAACCCATAATAGAAAATTACAAAAATGTCCACGTAAAGTATATTTTTCAACAGACTGAAGCTGCGTGGCACATGGTGAAAAAAGTAACAAAGTGGCTGTCAGGCAATGAAATTCCGCTTTTAAAATGGACTTCTAACAGTCCAGATCTATCAACAGTCGAAACGTTGTGGCATATAATGAAGCAATAGTTACGACTGCACCCATTAAGAACGATAGCAGAATTACGTCTCGACTATAGAGTATATGGGATAGCCCCCGGCCAATGTTAAACTCACGTAAACAATGCCCCAAAAAAAGGTGTTACGCAATGGTAGCATTAATATTGTTAACGTAATTACCACAATTTTCCGTTTTTACAAATTCATTACGTTTTTACCTTCCCACCAACATATACATATGTATGTATAGAAGGTTATATAATCGACTTCTTTTTCATTAACGCTAATTTTACTTATTAGCTCATTTTACAACGTCTAGCAAAGTTTTGCCAACATCGGCCTTGATGTCTATGTGTGCGTGTGTGCGTGTGTGTGTGTACGTGCGCGCGCGCGTGTGTGTTTGGAAATATGTTAGTATCCACGATAACTTCAGAAGGACAACACAAACGTACTTCTATTGCGTATTTAAGCCTGTTTTCATTTCTCCTAGAGCAGGTTAGATTTTGGGAGAAATTCAGCGGCGGTGAGAGGCAGGGGGGGGTGTATTAGGATCATTTTTTGATTTTTAACAATCATTTCTAAAACAGCTGTATATTTTAAAGATATAAAAATACCAACATATAAACCTTAAGGTAGGATTTAAGCGATGGTTCATTTTTTTTCAATATCTGAATAACGATTAACAATTTCTTAACATAAAGCAAAATAAATCAAAAAATTAATTAAATATGATTGAAAATGCGTAACTTTTATTACATTAGTTAATTAAATAGGATTGAAAATGCTTAAACTGTATTGTCGAGAAGGAAAAGGAAGAGACTATGTATTTCATTCCCTCCACAAGGGAGAGGGCGGGCTGCTCGAGCTTTCAATCTCCTTCAGGGGGAAAATACCACCCCACCAGTATTGTCGATATTTTTTAGAAGCAGGCGGCTTTGGAATTTTTTAAGTTAGCATCCAAACCTCCATTATTTTATATTTTTAAAGAAAATTTAATTATACATAACTTTTCTTTCTACAGTTTCTTAACATAACGCAAAACAATGTGAAAATGTAAACTTTCACCATTATTACACATAATAAAATACTTATATTTTTTGGGTTTTTTAATGGTGTATTTTTGTATTACACGATCTGAACGTTTCGATAACACTTACAGTTATCTTCGTCAGTAGTAAAATATATTAAAATTGTTAAAGATGAAACAATTTTGTGAGAATTGAAAAATGAAAACATAAACATCAGCCTGCTATTAATATAACAGTTTGAGAAATGTATAAAGCCAAATGTAGAATTAAATTTTAGTAATGAATAACTACGTAATTAAAAATTAAATATTGTTAAATTGTCTTAAAGATGACAAATCAGCACACCCTCTAACGGTCGAAGGCTAACAATGAAAAATGTCAATCAAAAATTCGAAACATTGGCATTACAAAATACACCTAAAAAACCTTCGGTTTGGTATAGATATGTACATGAGTTTTTGGTTTTTATAAATGGAATACATCCTAGCATTCAGTTTACTATGGAAAAAGAAACTAATGAAGTTTACCATTTCTTGACATATCAATATCCAAAAATAATAATTCACTATCTTTAAAGGTTTACAGAAAGCCGACACACACTGATAGATACCTTCATAAATTATTCAACCACCATCCACGTGTAAAAATTGGTGTAATTAAATCTTTAGTATATCGAACAAAACGAATTTTCACCCTGAATTTTTGAAGGATGAATATAAATACTTATCAAAATCCTTACCAGATAATGGATATTCACTTACATATATTAATAATGTTATTACACCTTCTAAACGTAACCTTAAAGAAAAACCAGTTCTTAATATTGGTACTGCTTTTCTTCCTTTTATAGCTAATGTTACAGATAGAATTGAAAAAATCCTAATTAAATATGGCATTACGGCTGTTTTTAAACCTACACGAAAAATTAAAGAACAGTTAAGATCACCTAAAGATGTTTCAGTATAAGTTGTCTTGTTTATGTGGAAAAGTATACATTGGAGCCACAAAACGTAGTTTTGATAGAAGACGTAAAGAACATATGAGATTTTGTAGATTAGGTCAACCAGAGAAGTCTGCGGTAGCTGACCATGCCTTAAATAATCTAAATCATGACATTCAATTTGACAATATGGAAATATGGTCAATTCAAACTGATTATTATATTCTTTTACAACCTGAAGCTATTGAGATAAATAAACACCCCAATAATCTCCGTTTAAATAGGTTTTGGCATTTTATAATTAAAAAAAGGCGTAATGATACGTCTTGATTTTGATTATAATTTTGATTTTTGGTATGTCTAGGTTTTTGCTGTGTTTTTCCTAGAGCTTGAAGCAAACGCTTTACCAATTATATGTTAAATTACATCAGCATTATAATTTAACATAAGTAGTTGAAATTAAAATTAAAAAAATTACATAAAAGGTTCTGCATTATGCTTTTCATTGTTAATAACTAAAGCTTGGGAAATATGCAAAAGGCATATAAAGTGCATATAAGCATATTTTGACAAAATTTTATAAATGCATATGCATTTATTAAAAGTGCATATTTTGAGCGATTTTCAGAATGAAATCGCAAAAAAAATTTAATTGTGCTTATTTCTTTGTGAACAGGTAAAGTAAGTACCTACGCCCTGCTAAGCGATAAACCGGATGCCGCCGTAAAAATAATATTATGGGTTTTAATAAAGGAATTTTCGTAATTTGTATTATGAAAATCGTCCTTGATTTTTATGAAGCGAAATCTAATGATTTTAGCCAATAAAATCATTTGCTGCCAGCCCCATTTAAATTTAAGGTTCGAAGAAAAAACTTGCATTTACTTTATTTAGTTTTATAAAAAAAACGTGTAGATGTTTTCAAGAATCCATTATTAAAATGCCACTTGCACATATCAAAATAAATTTTGTTCATATTGCTTCGTCAGTTACTAAATTAGAAGAACGTAATATTTCACTGGACCAAAGTATTGAAATCATTAACTCAGTTGACAATAGAATTAAACATCTTGGAAAAAATAATAAAATTACGAAAAATTTTGCAGCGTGTTAAAAAAAAATTAAGGTTATCAAACACTTGCACATATAAATAGTATTATTAAAGGGAATGTTTGCATTTAATTTACAGTTAGAACCCTGTTTAATAAATAAATTTCAATTTGCTCCATTGATATCTTGTGGAACGCACTTTTCCGCCTACAAATTAGTGTTAACCGATAGACGGCAAAGTTTTACTTTAGACAGCTTAGAAAAACACTTAATAGTATATTGTTTTAACAGAAATAAATAAAGGGTTATAATTTAAAATATAGTAATTATTATTTATTAATAAATAAACAAAATAATCTATTATACTTATTTTTTGTATATTTTGTGTATAGGTAGTTCTTACAATATATTATATATAAATATAAGGCAAAATGAATATTTATTTCGTTGTTTTATTATGTATACTAAAATGCATAAAAGCATATTTTAGTGCTTATTTTGAATGTTTTTGGTGCATATTTGCATGCATATTTTACGGTTTTTTCAGTTCATACTTCCCGAGCTTTATAATAACACTTGCACTTATTGACAAAGCTATTTCTTTGTTAGATTTAACTAGGTTATTTTAATCGATGTCATGTTTATATTTGTGAATGCTTCTATCATTTTCAAATTGAAGTTTATCACAACTTTACACATACAACATAACTTGATTAAAATTTTGTTAAAAATGTTTTTGGGCTGACATTTTTCATTGTTAGCCTTCAACCGTTAGAAGGTGTGCTTATCTGTCATCTTTAAGACAGTTTAATAATATTTAATCTTTAATGATCTAGTTATTCTTTACTAATATTTAATTCTATAGTCGGCTTTATAAATTTCTCAAACTGTTATATTAATAGCAGGCTGATGTTTATGTTTTAATTTTTCAATTTTCACAAAAATCTGTCAACATCTTTAACAATTTTAATAGATATTACTACTGACGAAGATAACTGTAAGTGTTATCGAAATGTTTAGATTGTATAATATAAAAATACACCATTAAAAAAAACAAAAAAGGTAAGTATTTTATTAAAGCATAATAAGTTTAAAAATTAATTAAATAGGGTGAAAATGCGTAAACTGTATTATCGAATTTTATAGAAAGAAGCAGGCGGCTTTGGAATTTTTTTTAAGTGAGCATCAAGATGTCTATCTATTAACCTGACATGGAGTTTCAACGTCCATCTGACATAGATTATTGTTTTTGTTTTTACAATGTTGCCTACTTTCGTTATGGAAAAAAGAGATTATTATTAAAATTATTTAATTTCTTTTAATTTCCACTTTGTAGGTTGGTATAGGTCGTGTGTTGTTCGACACCAGATATTTTAGTAAGTAAAGTAAATATTGGAATTGTTGTATTTAAGTTCACATACTGTTAGTTTTTTAAAATAGACAAAAAATCTGATTTGTTTTACATTCACATATAAAGATTGTTCATTAAAGATTTTAAGTAGGGTATGTGAATTAATACGAGACGGAGCTCGTACAAGAAAGGTTCTGCTATTAGTTATTCTTTGATATTTAAGATATTCCCATAAAGACAATCATGAAACTGTATAACTAATATTAACCAATTTAAAGTGTTCAAAACCAAAGAAACTTTTCCATTCCAAATTTATACATAACAATTAACAATGCAAGATTATAATCAATACCTATTAATTCTAATCCCATTCGACCTTTAATTCAAATCAATATTGTGTATAATCCATAGGATTGCCTCCAGAAAGTAATAAAGTGATAGAACGCCATTAACAAGAGAAAAAGAAAATCGATAGAAATTTTCCAGTAATGCAATATTTTATTGCCTTGTTATGTTAACGTCATAAGATTGTAACGTAAGAATCCTAAATCCTTAAACCTAGTAATGATTTGAGACGCATATGTATAACAGCCTCGAGTAAATCGCCAATTAAGGTGGTTTCTTATTACAACCCCTTTTTACAAAAGTGAATATTTTCCTTTCCGATTTTCACGTTAATTTAACCTAACAAGATCTAAAAAACTGTTCACTTATTGTAATAACTAAAAAATATAAAATTTACATAAATACCTGAACCGGTTAGGTTGGTATTTGGCAAACACAAAATAAGTAGTACCTAGCCTTAATTCATATTGTAAGATTTGAAATGAAACGGAAAGTTAATAAATCTCGGAATAAAATAATCGATCGTGCAAATTAGTTTTCTTCAATCATTTGGCATCAAGACGCACTTAAAAAGTCATGTGACGTCAATCTAAAACTTATTTATAATGTGAATATTATTGACATGATCTTATTAATCAGTTTTATATAAACAATAATGCTCAAATTATTTTTAGAATTGATATGTATAACAAATTGTGTTTAATTAATTTTGGACACGTGGCTCAAATACCCAAAGAGACTCACATGTTTGAACTGGAGCTTGATCTGCAAAAAGTTGACATCCTTGATGAACACAAGTTAGTTCATTTAGGACATTAATTATTTTTCATTTTTTACACTCACAATAACTGCAATATAAAATTCCTAATTAACAGTTTATGTTTAAATCATGCCGTACTTTTTTCAAAATCTATTAGCATACTTACAAAATTACCTAATTTGCATCTCTTTACATTAACGCCATACAACGTTGAATTCGTAAGAAAAAAACGGGGATTTTCATTGAACAACCGCTTTTTCCTTTAAACCAGACATCAATAATATTGTCAACATTTTATGATTGAGTCAGAACAGTACTTATTACTTTACTTTAGGAAAACAATTTTCAATCCGGCATATTAGAAATCTAGTACTGTAATGATGAGCAAATATTAATTTTTGTGATTTATTAGTTGTTGGGTGCCATTTTGAGGTTATTTACTTCTTTTCTCATCGTTACAGATTCTATTTCTAGACATGCGCACTAATCTGAAGATTCTGGATCAATAAGCCGAACCAAGCTGCTGGACTAATTAAGACCTTTTTTTTGTACTAAATTAGCCTTCGGAAGGTCATATCTGTGCTTTAACGAATAAGCGTGACCCATCGGTGGGTCACAGCCATCGAAATGAGGCCTTTTGTGTAGCCACAGAATGCCTTGTGTGTACCACCGGTCGTTCACAGTTTTCAAACAAGACCTTTTGTCCGTACCACTGGTGAGTCACAGCTGCACTTTTTTTCAATTCCGTTATAATGAGTCATATTTACATAGTCCCAAGGAAAATTCGAGAAATTCGTAGTTATTACGCAATGATTAAAAAATACTATGGCATAATTACCGGTGTGAAGTTAGCCCTCAAAGTTTAAAATGTTTTTGTTGAAATTGTTTATTGGCCGATTATTTGTATTAGTTGACCATTTTTTATCGTTTGTTGGTGATTAGGAATTAATTTTTCCAATCGTTAATTGGATGTTGGTTGGTTATATTTTGATATTTATTGGTTACTACAATTTTCTCAATTAAATTGTTTTAATTAGGCATGAAGTTGGCCCTCAAGGTTAAAATTTTGCATTTTTTTGTTGCAATCGATACTTGATCATTCGTTGGTGATTGGCTTTTTCTTGTCGTTTGTTAGCACTTTCCCAATTAGAATTTTATTTTAGGTGTAAAATTAGCCCCCCCCCCAAGGTTGAAATTTTTTATTTTTTGCTATTGAAATCGTTTTTTTTGGTTATATATAGTCGTTTTTTGGTTATTAGAATCTTCCCGATTAAATTTTTTAATTTAGGCGTAAATTTTTTGCTATTGGTCGTTTGCTGCCATTTGTTAGGCATATTCTGTCGGTTGTTCGTTATTAGAATTTTCCTATTCTTAATTTAAACGTGAAGTCAGCCCTCCCAGGATAGATGTTGCAATTATTTGTTGGCGTTTGTTAGCTGTTTATTGTCAGTTGTTGGTTATTAGAATTCAATTTTATTGTTTATTTATTTTTCACGTATTTGTAAGTGTGGGCGTGGATAGGTGTTTGTGTACTTGTTTGCATCTTAAATAGCTTATTTAGTTTCACTAATGAGTACGTTTGGGTAGTTTATTATTGTATGTTTAACTCCTTTGGAAAGTTTTCTTCTTGTTATGCGCAGGCTTGGTATTTTGGTGTTTGTTGGCTAGTTTCTTTTGTTTTGTAGGGATGCGTGTTTATATGTTTATTTGTTTCTGTATTTGTATCTTGAAAGTTAACATCTTTTGTGCTTACCTAATTGCTGGTTTCCTTCTTTGCATGTTTGACGGTTTACATATTTGGGTCTTTGCGTATGTGATTGTTTGCTACTAAATTATTGCATGTTTCAGTTATTTTGGAATATTGTCTTGCGTGCTTGGGGTTGGTAGGTGTATTTGTTGAGTAACTTACTAACTTTTAAATTTCGACGCAAGATGGTGTTGCAAGCTATATGCTAACTTCTAATTATATCACAAGATGGCGCTCATCGCTTAAATTATACCACAAGAGGCCGCTACAAACTGTATGCTAACCACAAAACGGCGCTCGTAGCATAAATTATACTACAAGATGGTGTTACAAACTGTATGCTAACTTCTAGTTATACGACACTATGGCACTATATTTACATCTAACTCTACAGAGGAGATAACGGATTGACTCATTAAAAGGGAGCGAGTGAGATGGTGAATTCTAGATGTCGAAAGGACCTTTTTTCAAAATGTTGAAAGAGATGCTACCAAAAGGATCTTAGATGCACCTACGAAAGCAAGATGGCGCATATCCAAAAAGGCACACGGGAAGTGAAACGTGTTGACAGTATTGCGTAATGTGCAGAAGAATTACGTTAAACTGGATTGTGTGCGTGCGTGTGAGGATGCGCGCACGTGCGTGTACGCACTTTCGTGCGTGCATGTCTGTTTCTTAAAAGTTTTCAACTTTTAGCCTGAAACTTAAACATAAATTACTGCAGTGAATTTATTTCTAATAATATGTTTTTCATAAATACAAAGTGGTCAAATAAATCAAATTGCTATTTATGAAAACTTTCGAGACTGAAATGTTTGAAGCTCGTCGTACCAAAAATAAAACGTTAAAAAATACTTTTGGATTCAGGGTCCTCAAGGTGTTCAACTTTTGTTTAGAAATCTATTTATACTTTGCCAGTGAAAATGTTGTAAATATATAAACACAATGTTTATTTCTAAGAAAAAAATTTGAATGTACAGTACGATCAAGTTAATGATGTTATGCTTATAGCCAAATATCTTTGAAGGTATTAAACCAATTAATAGTGAATTATTACAACTATTATATCAAAGATAAAGCTGTTAAAAAAATGTAATGTTCATATTGCCCCAAAACCTTTAGCGAGAAATTAATTTTTTTTTTAATGAAATAATGTAATATACAAAATCCTCACCGAAAGTCTGCAACTTTTAATTAGGAATGTACGTACATCTTTTTGCAAATGAAATTTTGTAAATATATAAACGTTTACCACAGAGCTCATTTCTAATAAAAAATGTTTTGTATGTCATCTAAATATACGTTATTTTTTTAATTTTTAGAATCGAATATTTTTGAAGTTATAAAACCAATTACTAATAAAACTTTACGCACGTTGTAACAAATATAAAAATGTGAAAAAATAATATACAGGGTCCTCAGGGAAAGTTTGCAACTTTTATTTAGAAATGTAGTTACACATATTTGGAAATGGGAATCTTTATTTCTAATAAAAAAATTTGTATGTACAGGGCGGTCAAGTTAATAACTGCCAAATAGCCAAATATTTTTGAAGCTATTAAACCAATTAATAACAAAACTTTACGCGCGTTGTAACAAATACAAAAATGTTAAAAAACTTTTATTTACAAATGTATATATATATATATATATATATATATATATATATATATATATATATATATATATATATATATATATATATATGCAGGGTGTTTAAAAAGATGCGGCAATATTAAAGGGAGTGACTGCCCAGGTCATTTTATACAATAAAGTTCCTATAAACATAGGTCCGCAAACGCTTCGTTACCGACCTACAGCGTGTTGAAGTTTAATTTAAAAAAACAGTCAAAATTAGATTTTTCCAAAACGGCTTGAGATATCATAATGAAATTCTCAATAGCTGTGGGAGACGCATACTTTGCAATGCAACACGATGTTTCAGTCGTACCATTGGCGCGCGTATTGGCATGTCACAGGCTATTTTTCAAGAAAAAAGTAGGATGCCGCTGATTTCTCTAAAAATAAAAAATATTTTTTAATTCTTTGTTCAATTGTGAAGAAAAAAGCTGTCTTGACTTTTTATCGTACGACGTACCGTTTTTGAGTAAAAAATAAACATTTTAGTGCATGTCCATTTATTACAGAAAAAGTTTTAAAAATCAAGGGTTACATTCAAGGGCAAAAACAAATATTTCACCAAACCAAAAATTTTACCAACCAAAAACTGTTTAAAGTGGCCACCTCGAGCTCGGATGCAAGAATCCAATCTTCTCCTCATTGACTGGCGAACTCTCTCAAAAACACCAGGAACTGTTTTAATTGAGTTTATACATGTGTATAGAGTGAATATTTTTGAACATTTCAAAAACAAGCTTATGTCAAAATGCACTTATTGATTTGAATTTCAGTTGTATTTTTACAATTTTAAGTCGTAATTCATCCAAAAGTAATTATTTTTCGTTTTTCATTATTTTTCATACCCAAAAGATAAGCATTTTAATTATGAGTGATAATCGGCAAAGTTTGCATTTTTTATGTACAGTATACAGGGTGTCCGTTTTTCGAAAAAAAGAAAAAACAAGGAATCTAAATGTGTCATTAGCCATGGTACCTTAAACGCAAAAGATCCGTTTTGGATTTTTGCATTTTTATATCAAGTATTTTTTCTGAATACAATGATGTATCACACGTAGTAGTTCTGCCTTAAAGATAACAACGTTCGATTGCTTTAACAAAACAAAATGCCCGAAGAAAATAATTGTTATTAAACGAAAAATGTTAAACACAAGAAGAAAAAATGGTAAAAAAATTACAGCAGGTGTTCAAATTGGCCACCCTCTACTTCAAGGCTTCATTGCTCTTGAGACATCCCTTCTCCTGACGTTAGGGAAACATTTCTGGAGGCAATGTTTGGGAACTTGTCTTCGGTGTAGTTAGGATGTCGAAAGAGGATTTTTTGGGTTTTGGAGGGGTTGATGGACTCTCCGCCGGTTCGTCCATTTGGAAAAGTTCTGTAGGGTTTTGGATATGAGGCGGGAGGCCGTTTCGCTGTTCCGATTAACCGTCCAGAAGGCTGTGTCATCCGCAAACTGCGCAACGACTACTCCGGGTTGTGTAACTTCGGGAATCTCTGATGCAAAGATGGTGTAAAGGATAGGGGCTAAGGCAGAACCTTGCGGTACGCTTGCTGTAAGTTGAAAAGCATCGGAGAAGGTTTTCCCTACTTTTACCCGAAGTGACCGATTGGTCAGGTACGAGAGTAGGAGTTTAGAGAAGGAACCAGGAATGTTGAGGTTTCGGATCTTGTGCAGGAGACCGGCGTGCCAGACCCTGTCAAATGCTTGCTTAATGTCCAGAAACACAGCCAGATTTCATTGCTTGTGATTGAAGGCTCTAGTGGTCTCTGTAAGCAGTTTCAACAATAGATCGTGACACTTTCGGTTGGGACGGAAGCCGAATTGGCTATTAGGAAGGTCATTGAATTCTACGTGGCTCCTGAGTCGCCTGGCTAGAATCTGCTCAAAGCATTTTCCGAGGCAACACAGGAGGGAGATTGGCCTATAGGAGGAGGGTGAGGTTAGGTGGCCGTGGGGTTTCGGTATGTTGACGGTGGAGGCTGCTTTCCAGTCCGTCGGGAAATGGAATAGGAGGGCTGTGTCGGGTAAGTGACGGAGGATTTTGCGATTTAGGCCGCCATGACCTGGGGCAGAGTTTTTTCCTTTTTTGAAATAAGTGTGAACCTGGTCGGGCGTGATGGGCCATAAAAGGATTCTCGTTATCGAGATGGATTTCAGGAAGATTAAGGTTGCGAAATTCTTCAAGGCGATCCTCAAAGTGCCTTGAACCGGTTATCGAATTGGGGATCATCTAGGATTGGAAAATGAATTGAGGTGGTGCCCAAAGAAATCGGCCTTTCCTTGGTCGGAGGAGATTAGGCTGCCCTGAAGGTCGGTTAGGTGGGATTTAGGGTTAACTTTTCTTTTTGTCAGTCTATCGAACTGTTGTTTCTATAATCTAACTGGGAGTTGGTGTTGGTCCAGAAGTCTTCGGCGTGTTTGTTTGCTTCTCGCCTGATTACAGAGATATCGACCGCTTCCGTAATTATGTGTAGGGGGAGCTGGACAAATTGAAGTTTTGACCAGTAGTGGTACGTGATTTGATGTGATCGTGGTGCCTAGAAAGCACTCACGATCGAAATAGTGAGATATGGGTTCGAAAACTATGATATGATCTACTATTGAGGCACCTAAATGTTCGAAATATGTTGGCTGTGTGTTGGATTCGCAAGAGCGACAACTGCAACAGAACGGATGATAGCCTTACCATTGTCATTACTTGCGGTGCCACTGAATTGGATGTGGCGGGCATTGAAATCACCCAGGATAACTGTGTTAGGGAGGCTAGAGGCGTAGATTAAAGGTCATTGGATAGGGTGTTGTGGCCGGGCAGGTTGTAGTATAAAATAAATACTATAGGAGTAGAAAAGTGCACAATCGCAGCAACGCATTCGAGATGCTGTAGATGCGCAGGAAGTTGAAAATGAGTGGATGGGAAGCAATTTTTAATTAAGACGGCGGTTCCGTATTGGCTATTGTTTACGTAGGTGTGAAATGTGTTGAAATTAAGTGTGCATCTGGGTGTGAGTTTTGTTTCTGTTATGGAAAGGATGTATATTATGTGTGTGTGTGTGTGTGTGTGTGTGTGTGTGTGTGTGTGTGTGGGTGCGTGCGTGCGTGAGCGCGTGGGCATGTGCGTGTGTGTGTGTAAAAGAGTTTAAGTAAGGGCGTTTCCGACGAACGACCCTGGTTAACGGTCCCTCCTAGGATATCTATTTGGAGGAGTTAAGGATTGGGTTGGCGGATTAAGGTGACCTTCATTCTCGTACCGGATACGCAGATGTTGACTCCGTTGGAAGAAGTTTCGGCATAGCGAATCTAGGATGCGGACAACCCTATCTCGCCGGTTGGGCGGACTTGTAGGAAGTCTTTGATGAATAGGGATTTGGTGTCGGGAGAGGGTTTAAGGTGGGCTATTTTCCGAGTCGGACTCTTCGCAAGACAGGATAGGTTCGAGGATGCCATCTTCGACGGAGAACTGGGAGGTTCCGCCGCTTCCACGTGACAAATCACGCAGGAAAAGGAAGGGGTCTAGGAGTGGAGTTGGAGGGATGGGACCGGAGAGTTGGGTTAGGGTGACGGTGGGATCGCCGAAGTGGTGTCGCCGCCTAGGCTATGTACCATCCGGAAGGAGAGGTCTATAAGAGTCAGGTGTGGTTGTGATTGAACGTTAACATCAACCAGTGAATGTTAAGGGATGTAATGGAGTAGAAAAGGATTTCTGGGTGGTTATGGGTTTTGGGATATTACGGATGCAATACCTCGAGGATTGAGAGCGGTTAGGTTTAAGATTGGGGAAATCGGTGTAGGAATCACGACAGGTACCCTTTTCACAAAACTATGTTTTCGGATGAAATAATAAAAATGTAAGAGCAGTATAGTGGTGGAGATCCCAAGAAGATGTTCCAGAAATTAAACACGTGCTGCCTATAGTGATTTCTGTTTTGTGCATCCTCTGCTGATATCGAGAGGGTGTTTTCTAGAGATAACTCATACATTCTGGTATAAAAACAGACTTGGAGGTGACAAAGCAGCTAAACTAGTATTTCTATTTAAGTATTATAACACGTTAAAAGCAGCTGAATGCTGAATTTCTTTCGATTATTATAATGAACAATAAATATTACCACATAAAATGCATCAAGGTTTTATTTTTTATGAACAAATACATTTTTAAGCGTTCAAATTTTAGTCCTCTTCCTAAACTAATCATGATTTTTATTAAAAATCATGCTGATCGTGATTTTAATCAACTGATTTAAATAATCTCAACAACCCTGGTACAACTTATACAATTTTGAAATTTTATAGTTGAATATCTTTGAAACTATTGAATCAATTAATAATAAAACTTAACGCATGTTAAAAAATAATTTAGTATACAGAGTAGACTCAAAATAATCGTCATCGAATCGTCATGATTAGAGTGAGGATTTTATGCAAAATGTATATCGCTTATTTTTTATAGTTGAAGAATATCGTTTTGTTTTTAGACGAATTGCACTAAATGCAATCATTTGACATTAATTAATTTTTGCATATTTTGCATATTTCGCCAAATACTGCATATATTGCATATATATGCGATTTTATGCATATTTTGCCTTTTTATTCATAATTAACATATATTTCGCATTTTTTTTATATCTTCCAAATTCGCTTTAAAATGCATTATACTAACTTGTTTTAAATTTTGTTATTGTGTCTAACTAAGAAATGTATTTTTATATGAATAAGACAGGTTTAAAGAAAGATTATTACCTGCAGTTAAGTGCAACGTTAATACTTCCGGATTATGTAGATTAAGTATATAGTTAAAGCATTGATTGAGGAATTCTCAATCAAGGGTTAAAGTTATTTGGACTTTTCAAGGTAAGTGTTTAGTTAGTTAATCCTTCTTGAAAATAATTTGAGAGTAACGGACAAAATGCAAAATTTTAAACATTCTTTGGGCGAAGACGTAACTGAATGGTACGGCTTTGTTAAGTGAACTTCAAGATGCCGAAAGTTAAAAATAATTTAGTTCAAGTATGGATAAAAATATATCCGAGCTACGTCTGGATGATGAAAAGTGTTTTGCATAGCCTGTGGAAAATAGTAAGTACCATTACATATTTTTAATTGATTTCGGAAATTAAACCCTTATTAATTGATGTAGGTTATTGAATTCACCGTTTTATCAGTTTTAAACGCAATTAGATACTTATTTTAAAATTAATTTTTCCTTAGATCATGTGCGAAAGGAAATCTCAAGTTACACAGCACATTGAAACCTCTCTTCATAAAAGAAAATTAGAAACATTTGAGAAAACAAAAGTTTGTCAGACACCTTTGCGCCAGTCGTTGTTTCAAGAAACGGCCAAAAGAAATGCACAAGAGGAATTTAATTTCGAATTGTGTAGTGCACTTGTTAAAGCCAATATTCCATTAAAGAAATTACAAAATCCTAGTTTTAGGTCATTTTAGAAAAATTAGTAAAAGCAAGTGCCAGATGAAAGCACGCTTCGAAAAAGGTATATTAATGATTTATATCTTGAAACTATGGGGCATATAAAGAAAATTACAAAAATAAATATCTTTATTTTATAGTAGATGAAACTACAGATTGTTGCGGCGATATGTTGCAAATTTAATGATTGGTTATTTAAGTGAGGCAGTCTAGTATATCATATTTAATCGCTTCCAAAGTTCTTGAGAAAATCAATCTGCAACAATAGTTTTATAAACGAAGCTTTCATGCAATTTTTATTCCTGATATTGTTGCAACAGATAAAATAGTTTTAATGCTGTCTGATGCAGCACCGTATATGGTCGCCTGGCTAGAATCTGCTCAAAGCATTTTCCGAGGCAACACAGGAGGAGATTGGCCTATAGGAGGAGGGTGAGGTTAGGTGGCCGTGGGGTTTCGGTATGTTGACGGTGGAGGCTGCTTTCCAGTCCGTCGGGAAATGGAATAGGAGGGCTGTGTCGGGTAAGTGACGGAGGATTTTGCGATTTAGGCCGCCATGACCTGGGGCAGAGTTTTTTCCTTTTTTGAAATAAGTGTGAACCTGGTCGGGCGTGATGGGGCCATAAAAGGGATTCTCGTTATCGAGATGGATTTCAGGAAGATTAAGGTTGCGAAATTCTTCAAGGCGATCCTCAAGGAGTGCCTTGAACCGGTTATCGAATTGGGGATCATCTAGGGATTGGAAAATGAATTGGAGGTGGTGCCCAAAGAAATCGGCCTTTCCTTGGTCGGAGGAGATTAGGCTGCCCTGAAGGTCGGTTAGGTGGGATTTAGGGTTAACTTTTCTTTTTGTCAGTCTATCGAACTGTTGTTTCTATAATCTAACTGGGAGTTGGTGTTGGTCCAGAAGTCTTCGGCGTGTTTGTTTGCTTCTCGCCTGATTACAGAGATATCGACCGCTTCCGTAATTATGTGTAGGGGAGCTGGACAAATTGAAGTTTTGACCAGTAGTGGTACGTGATTTGATGTGATCGTGGTGCCTAGAAAGCACTCACGATCGAAATAGTGAGATATGGGTTCGAAAACTATGATATGATCTACTATTGAGGCACCTAAATGTTCGAAATATGTTGGCTGTGTTTGGATTCGCAAGAGCGACAACTGCAACAGAACGGATGATAGCCTTACCATTGTCATTACTTGCGGTGCCACTGAATTGGATGTGGCGGGCATTGAAATCACCCAGGATAACTGTGTTAGGGAGGCTAGAGGCGTAGATTAAAAGGTCATTGGATAGGGTGTTGTGGCCGGGCAGGTTGTAGTATAAAATAAATACTATAGGAGTAGAAAAGTGCACAATCGCAGCAACGCATTCGAGATGCTGTAGATGCGCAGGAAGTTGAAAATGAGTGGATGGGAAGCAATTTTAATTAAGACGGCGGTTCCGTATTGGCTATTGTTTACGTAGGTGTGAAATGTGTTGAAATTAAGTGTGCATCTGGGTGTGAGTTTTGTTTCTGTTATGGAAAGGATGTGTATATTATGTGTGTGTGTGTGTGTGTGTGTGTGTGTGTGTGTGTGGGTGCGTGCGTGCGTGAGCGCGTGGGCATGTGCGTGTGTGTGTGTAAAAAGAGTTTAAGTAAGGGGCGTTTCCGACGAACGACCCTGGTATTAACGGTCCCTCCTAGGATATCTATTTGGAGGGAGTTAAGGATTGGGTTGGCGGATTAAGGTGACCTTCATTCTCGTACCGGATACGCAGATGTTGACTCCGTTGGAAGAAGTTTCGGCATAGCGAATCTAGGATGCGGACAACCCTATCTCGCCGGTTGGGCGGACTTGTAGGAAGTCTTTGATGAATAGGGATTTGGTGTCGGGAGAGGGTTTAAGGTGGGCTATTTTCCGAGTCGGACTCTTCGCAAGACAGGATAGGTTCGAGGGATGCCATCTTCGACGGAGAACTGGGAGGTTCCCGCCGCTTCCACGTGACAAATCACGCAGGAAAAGGAAGGGGGTCTAGGAGTGGAGTTGGAGGGATGGGGACCGGAGAGTTGGGTTAGGGTGACGGTGGGATCTCCGAAGTGGTGTCGCCGCCTAGGCTATGTACCATCCGGAAGGGAGAGGTTTATAAGAGTCAGGTGTGGTTGTGATTGAACGTTAACATCAACCAGTGAATGTTAAGGGATGTAATGGAGTAGAAAAAGGATTTCTGGGTGGTTATGGGTTTTGGGATATTACGGATGCAATACCTCGAGGATTGAGAGCGGTTAGGTTTAAGATTGGGGAAATCGGGTGTAGGAATCACGACAGGTACCCTTTTCACAAAACTATGTTTTCGGATGAAATAATAAAAAATGTAAGAGCAGTATAGTGGTGGAGATCCCAAGAAGATGTTCCAGAAATTAAACACGTGCTGCCTATAGTGATTTCTGTTTTGTGCATCCTCTGCTGATATCGAGAGGGTGTTTTCTAGAGATAACTCATACATTCTGGTATAAAAACAGACTTGGAGGTGACAAAGCAGCTAAACTAGTATTTCTATTTAAGTATTATAACACGTTAAAAAGCAGCTGAATGCTGAATTTCTTTTCGATTATTATAATGAACAATAAATATTACCACATAAAAATGCATCAAGGTTTTATTTTTTTATGATTTTAATCAACTGATTTAAATCCTCTCAACCCTGGTACAACTTATACAATTTTGAAATTTTTATAGTCGAATATCTTTGAAACTATTGAATCAATTAATAATAAAACTTTACGCATAGAAATGTTAAAATACATATTTATGTATTAAGGGCATAATCAGAAGATTATGGCTCGAGGGAATGTTATATGTTATATTCCTGAGAGCCATAATCTACAATTATGCCCGTGGTACATACAATGTTTTATTTTATTTTTCACCATGAAACTGGAACAAAATATTAAAAAGATTCAGTATTTTCGGCAAATTTTTAAATGCAAATGCAGTGAAATAAAGTCGACAGTAGGCTAATTTGTTGTTACTAAGATACTGTGATATTGCTATTATATATCATGTCATGTGTTTGCTGTCAATAATGTTGCTTAGCATCAATGACATTTCCGTGCTATAAAGACCACATTACGCCCGCATTTGGGGGCGTATAAAGAACATTATGGTGGCAAAATAAAATAAAATAATTTAGTATACAGAGTCGACTCAAAATAATCGTCATAATCATTTGGTTCTTGGAAGCGAATCTATATCATTACACATAAAAACTAGACACTTCAATACAGTATTTTTGTCTATAGTTTTACTAAATGCATTACAAAGATTGATTTTGTTTCGCAAGAAGAGCGAGTTAAATTTTGTAAAGAATATTGTATGTGCACTTTAATAGTGTGTGTGAGAAACGACATTTTTAAACGAATATTTACATTACCTTTTATTGTAACCTCGAGTTAAGGAATAATTCAAGTGGATTGTGGATAATGTCATCAAGTGTACAATTTTTAGTGCAGTATATCGATCGTTTCAATAATTTAAATTCTGTTTCATATACGAAGTGGGAAACATGTAAGTTTCTTGAAAATGTATGTTAGATGTTTTTAACGATGAAACGTACAAGAGTCAAATTAAGCTTGTTTCGCTTTCATTCCCAGTTTTCCCTAATTTTACATTTAACTTGTACAATAAAACGCCTTGTTTAGTTTAAATTTGTCTTAAGTTTTTTTTACATTTATCTTCAAAGAGCGTGACAATTACATGGTATAACACCTTGTCTTTATTATTGATTGAATTTTCGGGTACAAAAAGTCTTACCTTTTATTACCTCACTTAAGAAGGTCTTTTAATTAAATTTGGTTGTTTGACTAAATTTAAGGTGTAAGAAAAGTGCCTCGTTCTAAATAGTTGTAGAGAAATTTAATTAAATTCAATACACTAAATAATTAAATAAACTTTCAGATAATTAACGCTTAAAGGCAATTTAGAATTTGCGTAAAGCTTTTTCCTCAAAAAAACCCTTTAAATTATCTAGCCTTTTGTTTAGAATGTAAATTTATTAGGGTCTTGAATTGTGGGAGAATAATTCATATAAACGCTTACTTTTTGTGTGTTTTTTAAAGGTTAATTAAAATTAGATGATTTCGAATGGGGGTTTTATTAAAAATGTTAAAAAGCCACACATTAGCATATTAAGGTAAAAATGGGAATTAAAAATTTGATTTCGTTGTCAGGGAAAGTAGCTACAAAGAGCAATCAGTTTCAAAAGCTTACTCTTTCCTCTATAATTAAAATCTACCACTTGAAAGTAACAAAAGCTCACGGTGAAAAAGCTTCGGAAATAAAACCTTCTACTAAATCCCAATGAAGTTGAGCAAATTGAAAAATTCTATTGTTGTGTTTTCCTTTTGGTATTTGTTTATAATTTTAGTAACCATTGGCGTTCTGTGTATTGAAGAATTATTAAAAATACATGAAGACATCACTCAATGTCGGTTTTATTCGAAAAATAAAAATGTTTAGCAAATCTAACATTTTACGTTGTTCAAGACAATGCGCTGTCCTGTATCCGTTATTAATGATACAAGTATATATACGGAAAACCTGTGTCAGAATATTTCATTTATATTTTTGCAAGCCTAAACTTTGGGTCAAAGTAGGTCCACTTTATCTACGATCATATCAGACATGAAAAAAAAATAACCTTATTGTTTGTCGTTTATTTTAATAATTAATGACATTTTCATCGATTACCACAATTAGTGTACGATATATGTAAATAATTACATGTACCTAAGTTTATTATTACAGTTATCATTAGCGACCTGTTTGACTAATGACATTAGTATTGATACAATACAAGAGAAAACATGTCCATGAAATTATGATAGAACACGAAGCTTGTTCAATACAAACAATTTTCGATTAAATTCTTTGGCTGTGCGTAAAGACCAGGGCAAAAATCTGACCTTACCTCTAAAAACAAAGAAAGTTGCAAATGCGTGATCGATAAATGTTATTGACAGCAAGGATTGATTGAGTTGACGTTGGCACGAAAGAAAGTGGAAAATTGCGTGTATTTTATTTCCTAAGATCCATTTCTAATTCGTCTCACCAAACAATTTTTTTCAAATTCTGAAAGTCAATCTCAAATTGTTGATTATTGAATCCAGAAACTCTCTCATTAGTGTGCAGTTAACAAAAATTCAGATCTGAAATTTAAATAACAAAAAAAAATAATAGAACTAGGTTAAAGTTAGAACGTAACAGAATCAAATTGGAAAAGTTTAATACATTACACTTGTCTTTTTCTTTAGTTAGTTACTTAACAAATGGATTTTCAGCTAACCTAATCGTTTTTACGCCTTTACACAAAAAAAAAACTAAAGGAAAACTACTAATAGATTTTAATGTTTTACGATCGATGTCTTTGACACCAGGAAATTAAACGTCTTTCGTATTTAATTTTCTCTAACTTCTTATATATAAAAAATCAATTGAAACACTGATGAAGTTTCTGACCAAAGTGATCGAAACTCTTTTTTATTGTAGCGGACGTTATTTATTATCAAAACAACTTTTTCTAATCATTAATTATTTTCTTTTGTTCGAATGTTTCCTTGAAAATCATTGCTTTATACAGACAGTTACTAAAACAGATTATTAGAAATTACATGATTTTATTTATAAATTGTTTTGGATTATGTTCTGTTCATTTTCGCGGCTCTCACTCTGTTTACGAAACCAAATTCAAGCAGGAGAAGGGAGGTAAGGTCTGATTCAAATAAAGTTGGGTATGACTCATCGATTTAAAGCTCTCTAGTAAAATGACATCTCTCTCTCTCTCTCTCACACAACTAGATGTATTAGAAGAAGGATGGCCATAAAAACATTAATTTGCTGTACAATTCGTATTAGCGCACTAAAACGTGTCGTGATTAAGAAGCAGCATCTGTCACTCCTGTCATTTGTTTTTGAAAATATTGTTTATGCGTTTTTACTTTACTTGTACAGTGAATTATCGGTAATTTGGTGACATTTTTACATAATTTATATAAAATTTACAAAATTTTAGATATGCTACGTAATAAGCACCTTAAATCTCAAGCGCAGCTCGTACTTATGAACGTGCTTAATTATATTCAAACGGGAACGTGATAATCAAGGGCACTCGTTCCATTTGAATCTGTTATACAAGTATGTAGTATATGATACTTGGAAGGACAGTTTAACTACTTTAGCCACGTCTGAAGAATTTAGTATACCAGTAAGCGAAGAAAACGTACGAAAACTAAGTCCACCGAAGTTGATAACTAAGTGAATGATGCTGTAAAGAGAAAAAAATATGAAATGCATTTAAAATGTAAATACAAACATGCAAGACATTTCTAGTAGTACACCTGTTTTTGTAGGTATAGTGCATTTCACGAGTAATTAGACCGCTGCAATATGGCCGCCATTTAAATTTGTCACCAAATAAAGCGCGGGAGCACTCATTGGTGTAGTACCTTTTGTTGTATAAAAAAAAGTGAAAACTTATTTGAATAAATTTATTATCAATAAATTCACCATCACCATGCTCACCTAGTATTATTATTATATACTATTTTGTATGTAGTAAATTATTTTTTTATTAATAGTTATTGCGTAATTAAAAATCGCAGAAATATAAACATTTAAAATAAATAACAAAAATAATAGTTAAAATATGACAATTAAGAAAATATTGTATAATCTTACGGAAGTTGCACTATAACTGTGCAAATTTTCAATAACGTTCTAGTCTTCAGTTAAAACAAAACTTTCTTCCACTTTAGTATAAAAACTACACAAACACAACAACCGTTACAAATTATTGTTTACAGTATAATGGAAAAATGGAAAATTGATTCCACATTTATAAGCAAAGCAAGTGGTCATTAATTATTTCTAATTCACATTATGCTAATGGAGTAATTTGCAGTTTCAACATTAATTACGAATTAGTATGGTAAATTTTCAGAAATTCTTAACAATAATGATATTTGTTTGGAACATTCTTTTACTTTAACGATGTTTATTTCTTACAATAATTAATTTAATTGAAAAACTTTCAATTTTACTAACCTAAGTTACCTCTCCGCGTGATACGCTACTGAGTTGGCAAATAATATTTTAATACGTTTGAAGGTCGTATTTGTTATGATATTTGTCTTTTGCTATTTATAATGTTGTAGGAAAGATGGAAAATGCGGTTCAGAGCAGCCAACTGAAATATCCCTTTCATTAAAATGTTACACTTATAGCATTTTAGTTATTTTATAATTGGATGTTGTTCATAGTGGAATGGCAGCCATATTATAGAGGTCTAATTATTCGTGAAATGCACTTTATACATGTTACGCTGGCATCGTTACTAAAGAATTAAGCAATAGTCAAATTTTCGATTTCAGTAGATCAAGTTTAAGACGTCTCTTACATTCCATTGGCATTTCATCTAAAGTAGATGATGGTAGGAGAGGTTTACTAGAACAATCACATATTGCTGCCAATCGTGTGCGATTCTCAAGAGGATATTACAAAAATAAAGAAGAAAAATTATACAATTCTGTATTCTTAGATGAAACTAAGGAAAGCGCGAAGAAGCCAGTGTGTGAAGGAAAAAGGTTTGTAGTAATTTAGTTATCACATTATAATTCCTAATAAAGTAAATGTATTTTTTAGATTTATTTCTCAGATGCTTCACTTTTGTTTTCTGCAAAGTCGGAAGGTGCAGACTATCATGGAGATATGCGTACGGAATTGTTTACAAAATGGTTTGAAATGCAAACTTAAAAGAACCATCTTTAATTGTAATGCTAAATAATTCATCTAAGAAGGAAGAAATATGTAATTTTCTATTAAAGCACAACATAGCTTATAAACCTAGCATGTTTAAAAAAGTATTACTGCAATTAGTTGCAGATAATGCGATACCAAAGGTGTACGAAATGGATGAAATAGCACACAAGTGTGGACACAGAGTATTATAAGTTTTTTATGTATTTTAAAACTTTACCATAAATTATATTAATAGTCGATGCAAAAAACTCTTACAAATTTTTTTCTTGACATAAGCAATTTAATATTGATAAAATTTTAAAAATAATCACTCGACTACAAACGCGCCACCATTGTCGCATGTTTGTGGCGTCATAATGTTAAATTAATTCTCAATAGTACAGTGTCAACGACTTCTACATGTAAATTGATTAAAAATATCCGAAATTTAGTGCAAAAAATTATTTATAATAGCTTGTTTAGTCATATATGATAAAGTTTACGGTTAGGTTGACAACTAAACTTGTGCGGTACTACATCAACTTTAATGTTTGCTCTACTTCCCATTGTAGTATAGTAAATATAATTCTCCATGTCTTCTTTCAGCTAAAAAAACATCAAATCATGAGAATTATTTAAATGACACTATAACAACGGAAGAACCACCATTATATACACTTTTAAAATTTCGTTTAGTACATAACCTAGCGCATAATGGAAATATAAAATACTAAATTAAACCGAAACCATTCAATAACCGTGTACAAGTTTCTTATTTAATCGTTTTAAATTATTCATAGAAATTTTTTGTTGCTATGATTTTTAAAAGTTATGATTCTGGAGTTTAGTTAAAAAAATGCATCATCGAATTTATTCAATTTATACGTTTACACATATTAATTACTATATTATTATAAAGCACGATAACCTTTAAGGTTTGACATTTTTGATATATTTCTCAATATATAGACAATAATAACAAGATTTAATCGATTAATAGTCAAAACACTGTATCAGCTATATGCTACAATGAGTAAAAATAAACATTGTGACGTCATACGCGCACTGATTTGTTGGGGAACTTTTGGCGTTTCCGGTACTGGGTTCAAAAATGTATTTTTAATGTAATATAACTTTTGCATTAGAGGGAAATAAAAAAACTAACAATAGTTTTGTTATAAAACGTATAAATGCTCTTTCCATTTATTACAAAAAATTTTTTTTCAAAAACCCAATTGTGTGGGCAAACTGCAAAGAACACTGCAACAAAAATATAGGAAGACATAATTTCAAATTTAACAATGATCATGTAAAAGAAATATGGATGGAATCTTGCAACGAATTGATGGCACATATTTTGCCATTTTAGAGTGGTGAGAGATTGAAAAACATTTTGAGGCTGTGCAACCATTAATTATATCCGTTAACGAGTCCACTTCTGAGAGTGACACTGATAGTGAATATTTTTTAAATTTAAATGTTTTAATCCCAATGTAATATAAATATTCTAATTTTTACATAACATATTGATAACTCTACAATAGGTGAACTGAATACATGTAAATTTAGTAAATTGCTTTTCGTTTAACTTGAAGTAATACGAAATCTTTTAAACTATGTGTTAAACAAAATATTAAACATCTATAATTTCGTTGAACTTCGAACTACATTACACTGTACACACTTTATTCTACAAGAATGAAATAATCACAAATGTATCGCTATTTATGTTATCGTGAAGTATCTACAAGAATTACGTCGATTACAAAGCAATAATTATGGTTCGCGAAGGGTTGTTATAAATCTTTAGAATAACAAACTAATTGCAACTTTTATCAATTTTTCCACCTGAAACTATTTAATTTACAATAAACAAAGAAAGTATTTGTTTACTTTCAAATATATAGGTTATGTGTTATGATGGTATGTAATTATAATCAAACCATGTCCTAAATTATGACAATTCACTGTCGCAGCAAAATCTTTTTGACTCTAGCAATAAAATAAGTGGATAAAATGGATCCTTTTTCTAGTCTAAAATATAAAAAAACATTCAATAATTTTCAACTTTCTTTGACATTTTATGGAAATTTATGTAGAGACATCTGCCGATAAAAATATTAACTAAAAGATACTTTGCTGATTTAATAAAGACTCATGTCGCCTAAATCTCAGTTTGTGTATTTTTAAGAATGAGTTATACCTAACTTTATTTGAATTAAACTATATGTTCGAGATATTTTTACAGTATCGGAGTTCTTCCTCACTTCCTGAATAATATCGTCACTTGATTAAACTACACATAGTAAAACTATTGTTACTAGATTTAATGACAGGAACAACTTCTAACGCAGGGTGTCCCACGACGTAATGTCACTACTTAATATACGTAATCTCCAGTCCTAATAGAGTAAAAGGTTCTAATAGTTTTGCCTTAAAGTAAACCGTTTTCATAACATAAAAGGTTAAATTATTATAATTCATATCATTACAATTTCAAAAATTATTATTAATTTTATTAAATACATACATAAAAAATTTACCTCGAGTAGGATTTGAACCTACGCCATGTAATTTGCTAGAGTACCGCTCTAACGAACTTAGCTATCGAGATACAAGCCCCAATTGGTGTAAATTTTGTCTTTATGTATCTAGAACTAATGTAAATTCTAAATATACTGAGATTACAACCAAATTACTTATATTAATGGAATGTCAGTCTGCAGTATCGCAAAGATTCACACAACTCAAAGCAACTTGACTAATATAAATTATTATAAGTTAAATTATAATAATTACAATTTCAGTTTAAAATCACTATAAAAATCTCGAGACATAGTCTGTCTGTTCTTAAGAGAGATCTAGTTGCCCTACGTAACATATTATTATTCCGAATTAAATTGGCTGCCTTAAAAATGCGTTTCTAAGATACTCATCAGTTTCTGATGGTGTTTGGTAAACCATATTTTTCATGGGACTCCATAAATAATAATCTAAGCATGTAAAGCCAGAAGATCTTGGATGCTAGGGGTATTGTTCTCCTCTACCAATTACACGTCTTTCAAACGTTGATTTAAGAATTGTCTTACGCATAAAGAAAACTGCGCTGGGACACCACATGCCTTGTCTCATGGCTAGAGGGGCATTTTCTAACATATTTCCTAGAAAATTTAAATATCTCTCAGCGAATGGACCAATAATTAAGCGAACCGTATAATAAAGCTATAAATGACGAATATTAACGGTTTCGTAATGAAAGCAAAATATAAAATTATTTACTTAAAAAGAGCAAAATGTTTAGTATCCCGTACTGAGCCTGTATAATGTTTAAATGGGCTGATAAACGGCCATTCGCGACATAAATAGTTTAATTTAGAAATGCTGTTTAAGATTTCATTGAAGGATCCCTAATAGTTAAAATTAAATAATTTTGTGTCCCTGAAAAGTTCTAGTACTATTGTAGGTAACATATTTAACTTATTGTTCGTGTACACCAATTAAAACCTTGTTGATTTAAATTAGAGAAAAATAAACAAACCACATTCATTGCGTAATAAATCTATTGATATTTAGCAATCTTGTTAAAAGTTCTATATATTAAAATTTGAATTTGGATAATAATATTTAAAGGTACTGAAACTTATATCAGGCACAATTTGTGTATAAAAGATGTCAAAGGTGACGTTCCGTAGATAACATGCACGTAGTGGTAGACCGAAATAAGCGTATAGTACTTCCCATTTGTTAGAATCGTCAATCGAAATAAAACGAATTTCAGACATGTCAATATTAATTAATCCAGTTTTAAAACTAAGCCCATGGTACAAAGGATAAATAAAGAAAATTTGTTACCAGATTAAGGAACACGCATGATGTCCTATTAATGAATTGTAGTTAATGTTTGGAATTAAGTATTCTAATTTATGCATTTTTATGTGAGAATTAAAAGTGATGTGATAATACGGTCAGAAGTCAAATTAGTGAATCCTTTTAATCGGAATTCATTCATATATATATATATATATATATATATATATATATATATATATATATATATATATATATATATATATATATATATATATATATATATATATATATATATATATATATATATATATATATATATATATATATATATATATATATGATGATACTCCAATAGTGCGTATTCGGTCGATTGCTCCTTAGCCATTAAACTTAGAAGATAAGTTTAAATACGAAAGTTGTCTATTTTTATAAGCTGCATAATCTAAAAATAGTTTGGTTTCTACAGGGTGTAATATAAAAGCGGTACAATATAAAACTTTTTATTTTTAAATAGAACACCCTATATTAAATTTGAAAATGCTATATCTTCATTTTTTAAATGGCACACCCTATATTTTTTAATGCCTTGTCTTCGTCTATTAATCGGCTTTCATTTCTATTAAATATGTTCTATACCTATCTCTAATAGTTTCGGAGGTATTTAAGTTTGCTCAATTTTTTTCGTTGATAACACTGATGAAGAGTAACATTAGTCGGTCAAAGCAAGCTGTGGATACATAAGAAACCAAAAAATATTACCTGAAATACATAAATTGTAATTATAATAAATAATGTATGAAACCACCATTTTAAGAGATATTTGAGATGTTTTAAACGATTCATCGTAAAATTAAACAATTCTGTCAAAAGAGCGTAAGACAAAAGATGAACGAAAACAAATGAAGAAATCAAATTGTCAAACAGTGGTAATATTTGTGTAGTATTGTATACTTACTTCCTAAATTACAAAATTAATTTTCAGAAGAACTTGTTAATATGATTTACGTCCTTGGTGAAAGCGATAAAAATTGTCTTTAGCTCATCGAATTTATAAGCAAAAATTTCCAAATGCACGGCACCCGCAAGTTTCAGCATTTGCAAGATTGAAAGAGCGTTTCGAGCAAACAGGCAGTATTTATTGCGAAGACAATTTAGAACGAGAAGAACCGCAATTAACGAAGGTAATGAACATTTAGTTCTTCAATCGTGATTGAAAATCCTCACGTTTCTTGCCGACAATTGGAATTAGAAGTTGGAGTTTCAAAAACATCAGTTAATAGAATTATAAAAAATATAAATATCATCCATACCATGTCCAACTTGCACAAGAATTAGACGAGGATGACTTCGTTAATAGATTAAACTTTTCCAATTGGGCTATAAATAAAATTTAGAAAAACCCAACTATTTTAGCACGATCTTATTTACTGATGAAGCTACTTTCCACAAAAATGGATACGTTAATAGACATAATTTCCATTATTACGATACTGAGAATCCCAGATTTATAATTCCTGTTGATCATCAACACCGCTGGTCACTTAATGTTTGGGCCGGAATTATTGGGGAAAGAATTATAGGATCATATTTTTTGAAAACAAGGTCAATGGAGATTCATTTTTAAACTTCGTGCCAACGAATTTGAAACTTTTATTGAAGATTTACCTTTACAAACCCTCAGAAATGTGGCTGAAATTAGATGGCGCTCCTCCGCATTTTAGCAGAAACGTTAGAAATTATTTAAATATCCAGTTTCAAAACAAATGGATTGGAAGAGGAGGCCAATCTCCTGGCCTGCAAGATCACCTGACACAAGGCTGGACTTTTTCTTTGGGGTTGGATTAAAGAAAAGTCTATCAAACTCCTCCAACGACTGTAGATGATATGACGGCAAAATTAGAGACGTCATTCAAAATATAAATGTTTCTACGTTACGAAAAGTAAATTTGTCGTTTATTCAAAGACTTCATGTTTGCCAGCAACAAAATGGTGGTCACATTGAACATTTATAATAATTTTAAGTGTTGGTATTTCAGTTAATATGTTTTTTAGTTTCTTATGTATTCGTAGCTTGCTTTGACCGACTAATGTTACTCTTCTTCAGTGTTATTAACGAAAAAAATTGAACAAACTTAAATATTTCCGAAACTATTAGAGATAGGTATAGAACATATTTAATAGAAATGAAAGCCGATTAATAGACGAAGACAAGGCATTAAAAAATATGGGGTGTGCCATTTAAAAAATGAAGATATAGCATTTTCAAATTTATGTTGTTGAATTAATTTTTGTGATCGCTCTGTATATTGAAATCCAATTTTGACAATAGATTAAAGTAAGCTCATGTATGAATAAATCTATACCAAAGATTATTTTTGTATCTTTAAAAATAACTGAGATACTACTTGAATTACTATAAAGTTTTTAGTTAACTTTGCAAATATCTCAAAAACTGTAAGATTTAGCTTGTAAGTAATTCTTATAAAAAAGATGTAAAATTATAAGGAGAATCGAAAATAAAATAATATATAGGGTGTTCTATTTAAAAATCAAAAGTTCTATATTGTACCGCTTTTATATTACACCCTGTAGAAACCAAACTATTTTTAGATTATGCAGCTTATAAAAATAGACAACTTTCGTATTTAAACTTATCTTCTAAGTTTAATGGCTAAGGAGTTATCGACCGAATACGCACTATTGGGACACCCTGTATATATATATATATATATATATATATATATATATATATATATATATATATATATATATATATATATATATATATATATATATACACCCAACAATAGCCTTGGTCACGTAGAACATGCAATTTATCCTAGGTCTAAAGCGTGGATATTGTTATTTTAGCAATGTGATGTAAATTGCTTTCAAAAGTCACTTAATTGCTGTATTTTCAAATTCTAAGTTAACGAAATTATCCGTAATTAGTAATTAAATCATCATTTGAGTATACTTTTTGTGTATGAAGTAGTAAATTTTATACCAATCCTTTGTTCCGAGATAAAGAATGACTCTACCACATTTGTATTATCCAAATATCAATAATTAATTTTGTTTTAATTAACACGCTGCTGCTGAAATCAAGTCGAGTTGGGAGCTAACGGAGCAAACGGTGTCAAACATATTACAACTGAGTGTGTATTATGAGGTACACTAGGCCCAATAAATTGTTATTTAGTAACATTATTTTTTTGCTTTTAAGTAATCTAAAACGTAAAATACATTTAGCCCAATTTTTTTTCATCTCAATACCATTTTTCATATTATTTGATCCTCGGATCGAATTTAGTATGGTGTGACGGGTCATAATTTTCCTCAACACTACTTATTTCAGACAGACTTCAAAATAGAAACATTTGTGTGGAAATTATACTGAGCTTAATGTTAATTACCGGTTTTTTTAATCAAATTAAGGAAATATGTATTATTAAGAAACTTTGGCTCAAGCACAGCTGATATCTACTAAAGCGCGCTTTTTAACTCTATCTGTTGTACCTATCTACTGGAACCGGGGATACGCTGTATTAAAATAGTAAAAAATAGCTTTATAATGTTCCTAATAATTTAGTAAAATATGTGCAGTTTTGATAGGTATGATGTACTACATGTTTAATTTATTGAGTAATATTTCTCAATAATTACGGTTTTTAAGTTAGAAGATAATGTTATTTTTTTGCTAAGTTGGCTTATTTACCGTCACCTCATTACATTCAATCGCAAATTTCAGAAATATTTTAGGGGAACCCGCTATTAGTTTAGCAAAAATGTAGTTTTGGCTGCCATTTAGTTGAATTTAAAAATCGCAAAATTAAAAGTTGTACATAAATAAGGAAATCACAAGGTACCCTGTAATACATTTTGAAAGTAAAATGTTTTTTGTTTAAATTAAAAATAAAACACTTTACAGGAGCCAGAAACTTTTCATAAACTTGAAAGTGAAATAATCATTATTATATTATCTTTAAAACGTTCTGATTTAAATACATGTTAACATATACAGGGTGGACTAATACTGCACTATCAAACCGGGTAGAAGGATTTACATTGATTAACCTGTTTTGCAATGTAACGCCACCTACACGTTAACATGTTAAAAGTTCACAATTTGGTACGTCGTAAACATTAATTTTTACATAATTTATTCATTGCTATTAGTTTCGAAAAATTATGGTTTAAGAATTTTTATTGCACCACCCGGTTTATTAAACTTTAAAAAGTGGTTTAAATTCGAATATTAAAAAAAACGTGTTTTTGAAATATTTACAGTTATTTCACTGTTTCGTCTTTACAATTAATAAAATATTGTAACTGTTTAGATTTACAATATTGAGAGTTATAATTGGCAACAGCTTAATTCCATGTCTCTGTATAATTAGCATTTAATTTATTACTCGTAAAATATAACAGACACATAAAATTGCTTTTAATCTAATGCGACTTACAACTATTGCGTATTTGTTTTTCCAAATTTTTACCATTCAATATTTAAAATTTTTATTAGGAACCAATTTTTATTTTGATAATATTATAACCTCAAAATGCATGTTTTACAAATTAAAGTTTAGAGGCCACATTATTTTAGTAAAAACTATTCTATATAAAATGCACGTTAATTTATTTTACACATTTAAATCTCAATTATCCTTGACCTTTTTTTTTCCTTTTGGCCTTTTAAAATTTTACTTTAAAACTATATAGGTCAATTAAAGGGCGGTTTCTACTCATACTTAGTTACCCTAATAGTAATCATGTTTAATTAAAATTTTCTATTTTATTTAATGTAATATAAACTTTAAAACGATTGGGTGTTTGTGCCAATAATTTGAATATTGCAAGGTCACTATACAAAACAGGATTAACAATTCAACAATCTAATCTACTAATCACAACAGACAGTCTGTAATTTTAAAATTATCGATCAAAATTTTTACAGGTTAATAATGTTTTTTGATTAAAAAAATTTTTAAGAATAAAAATTTACGCTTGTAAAATATTTCATTCATAACCGTAAAAATGACCTTGAGAACAAATACGTGATGAAAGCTAAACAATCCAAACAAATGCAAGGCTTTATGTGTGTTATAATTAATATTCTTAGGATCCGCTAATTAAAAAAGAAGACGCTTACCTGTAATTATAAGTGCTGTGAATACAGTAAAACTGCGTTTTATTTGTTTAACCACGTTATTCATACTAAGGATAACAATAACAATTTAAAAAAAAATTGTTAAACTGCAAGGATAAATTTTACGCAACGCACGTGCTGTGTCTCCTGAATCGGCGAACGACTACACTTTAACACGTTAAAGCAAACACTGAACTAGCTGACATCCGTATAGTAGGTGAATTTCAGAAAGAGAGGTGGGTTAAGTTTACAACTACGTGTACAGAACGTTGTGTTCTACGCGAGCGCACCTAAACCGTATAACAATTTCCCTTACAACAACTTTCCCATCACTTTCCATCTTCGAAAATAAAAACCGAATTGAAAGACAGAAAAAAGAATACGTATATTGGTAGATGGAGCGTATTTTTTTAAAAGATCACGCCACTATTGTATAATAAGGATAAATTTTATGAGGCATAATAGATACGTAACCGAATGGTTATGTATGAGTATGGGCTGATTTTTAATAAATATTTGTAAGTAATTAACTAGAATCTTCAATTCCAACAAATAGCACGTCATTTTATAATGGTGCCAGTTTTGTCAAGCGGTAGTTTCCTCTATGTAAATTTGACAATTTTATCTTTGACTTGAATTATTGAACCCTATAAATACTGAGAAGCTTTAGCAAAAGAGAAAAAAGGAATGCGTTTATCATACGATTCAAATTTATCCACTTTTGAATCACTAAACTGTTAATTACACGATGTTTTAATAGTTATACTAATGGAAGGGAAAATCGTATGATTCTATGGATAACCTCAAATCCTCCAACAAACAATTAATATCCTTTACGTTACAACAATGACATTTGTTTATCAGTTTTAATTACCATATGGATAAGGATTAATCGGTGAAATATTTTATCCTTGTCAAGAATTAACGCCTTGGTAGTGTATGGTTTTATACTTTAAAATCTGGACATGTAATGTGCACAATCACATTGACTATCAACAATTACATAAAATTCAATTTCAATTTGCAAATGCAAATAATATTTACATTGGACGATTCTGAATTTATGAATGCGCATACATGAATAAGTACAATTAAACAATTCTGTTTAATTTTGAAAAATGATTGACCTATTATACAGGAAGTCAATGCATTTAGCATTGGTATTTTTTTATTAAATTGCAAAAAGACTTTAAACATCCTGAGAAAATGGAAATACTTAAAAATGCCGTGTGATGTTTATTCTAAAAATTATCTGAGACAAATCAACGAGATATAATTATTTTGTTTAAAAAAGATAATACCGTCTAGGAGCAGTTTCATGTAAGCGTTTATATAATTAAGCTAAAACATACACTTGAACAAATTTAATTAACGTAATTGTAATGCGTGATCAATATAACAAAGTAAATTATCGAAATGAAAACTTTCATGATTAATACATTTTTTGAGTAAAGGTCGAGTGCTTAAAAGCAGATTTTAGAAGTTTCAATAGCAATTGCAGCTATCTTTCAGAACAAACAGAAAGTGTAATATTAAATGACGTGATTTTATTCAAAATGTATCTGAGACAAATCAAGCGATTGATATAACTATTCTGTTTACAAAGATAATAGTTCTAGGAGCAGTTTCATGTATAGCAGTTTGACATCATTAATGTTAAGTTGAAATATACACTTCAACAAATTTAATTAATTACGTAAATTGTTATGTGATAATATACAATAGTATAATTATCGACATGTAAACTTTCATGATTAATTACATTGTTTGTGAGTAAGTCGAGTGCTTGAAAAGCCAAGTATGGAATATTTAAACATTTCTGCAGCAATTGCAGTTATCTCTTTCAGCAAAAAGAGAAAGTGTAATATTAATGACAACAAAATGTATTGAGGCATTAGCATTGTTAACTTTCGTTCGTGCAGTGTGTTCTGGTAAGTCATTTATACGTTTGACATCTATTAATGTTAGTTAATATTTACAAATATAATTAATTACGTAATTTATTATTATTATTATAAACATAGAACATGTATTAAAGGTATTCATGATTAATATTGTTTGTAAAGTTTGTTGAAACAAGTATAATATTAAATTCTGAAACTTGCGTACTTTCATGAAATTAATTAATTTTGAGTATTTAAGTTGTATAATTTAAACGTCCGATGTGTAGCATTCTCGATACGGTTTGATAATATTTAAAATATAATTAATTACGGCAATTATATCTATCTGTTATCAAAAAGAACATGTATTAAGAACGTAAGATATATATTCGTCGTACAGAGTATTCTGGTAAGTGAACTTACCGATACTGATCATGATTAATTAATTATTGTAATGTTTTATTTTAAACGCATATTGTGAATAGGATTAAAATTCGGCAATTGAGCTATCTGTTTAGCAAGAATTTACCGTTAACAAATTGTTCGCTGTACAGAGTATTCTGAATCTGTATGGATGATAATATTGTATTTAAGTGTGTTCGACCTATTAAATATGTGATAGGATGTAGTTTCAGCGATTTACGTCATTTTGTGTTGAAGTTGATCTATTCCGATGAATTTGGAATTAACGTTGATCGCGACCTTTAAGGATGTGTGAAATTCGTAATTGTTTAAATTTATTGAATTTTTCGTAATTAACTATGATAAATTAAAGTTTGAGAGATTGTTATCTTTATTATTCCCCGGTTATTGAATATTGAGTAACGTTTTATTTGTATATAGTTGTATATAAGTTTAAATAACGTTTATTTCGTTTGATTTCCTTAAAATTTAATAGAAAGTTTTGTAAAATTAAGTAACTTAAAGAAAGAGTGTAGATGTAAATGTATTTGATATCGTTCTAGCGACAAGAAGTCGAGTGATTGCAGTGGTTCAGCTTAATATTGAGCATGTTGGTTTTGAGTCATAAAGATAGAATGTGGGACTAACTGCTTGAACTTAAATGAAAATACAAAGATACTTTTCACGTTGATTCTGCTGACGTTTGGAATTTTGAAAATTATCGAGTCCTTACGGTTGAAAACGAAGTTTGTGTGTAGGGGGTATCAAATCTTCTCCTTCCGTTTCTTAATTGGTGGAACTAAATTAAATGAGATTTTTGTGAGTGGGATTCAAAATCCAAGATGGATTTTTGGTAATAATTTGGGATTCTGAAACTGACAGCGCTCCCGAGTAGTAGTACTGTGACGTTTGTTGTTACGGCCTAAGGGGTTGATTAGAACGTTGATATATTGGACCTTTTGATGTTTAACGAACGAACTTTCGTGTTGTGAGGGTAGTTATCTACTTTTGAAGAAAACCTGTGAAGGGATTTTAATGAAATTGTTCAATCACCAAAGGACTAGACCTAGTGCCGATTTCGATCTTACGTAATCAAGTTACCTAGAGATCACCATCGTGTTATATTAGTGCTTCTGTGACCTCATTGGTTTATGTCGCTTTTGCGGATTTATTAAATTAACGTTCTTGAAGTGCCACTTAATTGCCGTTCAGGGCGTGTTGAAGTACAAAGAAACTTTTGCAGAATATTAAAATTATATTTATTTAAATAAAGTTAATAACCTTTTGGATTGGTAGTGTAAAGAAAACTATTTTAAAAGAAGTTTTTAGTTAATGCAGTAACATTTTACCGATATTCAATCAAGGAATCGTTTGAGTACAAAACAAATAGTCAACCTTATCACTCATCATCTTGTGTCAGTTCAGTGTAGGAGGTCCTGGTTCATTTTCGATTGTTGTAACACAGAAGAGGTGCCAATTTAGACAGTAAGGTAGTATAACATTGTGTTTTATTGAGTATTTACAAGATTTCTTGTGTGTGTACCTCGAATTATTTGTTTTGTTAACGAAGGTTTGAAAGCGGAGTCGTACCTTTTAAATTAAGTTGTTGCTTTGGTTTATTTATTGTAATTAATCATAATTCTGACGCTTCGCCTTCACACTTCATCTTAGTATTAAAGGGCAATTGACCCTGAAGTAGTGTGGTTAAATAATCCACGAAATATTTAGGATAACAATTTAGTACGGCGTTACGCAGAATTCTGGCCAGACCTCCGTCGCCAATTAAGAATTTGTTATCTTTTCGTATATACGCATTATCGTATGTATACATATATATTATTTTCTTATCTTATTACAGCGTTGTTTAGGTTTTATAAAATTGTTTTAATTCTGTGAAAACCCCTTTTGTGTTACATAAAATTTTTTTTTTTTGCAAGTTTAACGTAACGAAGTGACAGTTTCTTTATTGAGTAATAGCGTTAATGATATTCAGTGTTTTATTTGACTTCTAGTTGATTATTAATTCATTTAGAGTGCATTCAACAAAGGTGATTTTTTTTTTGTTTTATTAAGATTATTATATAATGCCTAATTATTTACACTGAGGTGTAGTAACGTAACGTAACATTATTGAGTGATTAACACGCTTTTATTTGTCAGGCGTGTAGTGCTATTTTGAAGCCCTATTTCAGGTGGTTTGCTGAGTTGCTGTCCAGTACACCTGGGATTGATTGCGGGTAGGTAGCGTATGTTTTTTGTATGTTTAGACACGCTATGTACTCGTAATTTTGGCACGACGTCCCCTATTTTGACTACCAAACATTCTGGCGCCCTAAACCGATCTGATTACGTCTTCATCCCCTACCTTGACTTACGTATGATTTACTATTCTGGATGTGCAAGATTTATCAACATCATACCCACTCCCATACGCTGACTAGTCGGGGCAAAAAGGCCAACTTTATCTGTAATCCCGTTCTACCACCCGTTTATATCGTTACACATACACTATAATTATTATATACATAAAAAATGTATTGGTTAGTAAACAACGCAAGATTACTATAAATAATTACAAAATTAATTATCAAAGTGAAAATTTAGCAGGGTACTTTCATGATTAATTAATTTTGAGTAAAAGTTGTGTATTTAAAAGCAGATTGTAGAATATGTAAAATTTTTTTAGGCAATTGAAGCTATCTGTTTCAGCAAAAAGAGAATGTGTTAACAAATATTTTCGTCCGCACAGAGTGTTCTGGTAAGTCATTATCGATACTGCTTATTTAATATTTTAAAACACACACTTGAACAAATATAATTAATTACGTATGTTATTATTATTAATATAAACACAGAAAATGTATTGGTCAGTAAATAACTTACTTACCTTAACTTTCATGCCATTCCCTTGCGGGGTAGGCAAAACAATCCCTACCTCTTATTCATTTTTCATTAACAATCTTCCTCCATGCTTTCCTATCTCCGCATACCTCCCTAGCTTCCGCAAGATTCATACATTGTTTCTGATATGCCCTTTTATTTTTAAAACTGCTTATCTTTCTTTCCTTTATCATACATTCTACTACATTCAGGCAAGTTTTACGCGGCCTACCAGGCCCAGCCTTTTCTCTAACCTCACCCACATATATTTGCTTCGTTAAGCTTGCGTTGTTCATTCTCTCAATGTAGTGTACTACCTTTACACCAATCTATCATCGTCTTTTCCTCGCCACACTCCTTCATTATAAACTCATTCTTTATCTGATCCCCTCTCGTTTTACCACACGCGCTTCTCAGGAATCTCACACCCACGGCATTTATTTTTCTTTCGTGCTTTTTTTTGACATACCCACGTCTCACTTCCATACAGTACTGACGGGACAAACACGCCATTATAAATTGCTCGTTTCGCAGCTAGGCTCATGCTTTCGTTTCTCATTATGGTCCACGTACTTCCAATCACTTTCCTTCCAGCATTGACCCATCGTCCAACCTCGCCATCCATTGTACCATCTGCAGTAAACATTCTACCCAGAATACCAGCTCGTTCACTTGCTCCACAATTTCATCTTGCAGAGTAAATACTCTACTATCGTTTCCAGCTTCCCGATTGAACACCACAATCTTAGTTTTGTTCTCGTTTACCTTTAAGTCCATGCTCTCACGGACTGTACCAAACTTCCTCAGAACAGTTTGTAGCTCATCTGCACTGTCACTTAATAAGACTGTGTCATCTGCATACACCAGAAGTCGTAAATTTACGTCACCAACCATTACACCATTTGTATCGGTACATGCTTGTCTAACACATTTAACCATGTATACATTGAACAACCACGGTGACATCACACAATCTTGCCGCACTCCTTGCTCAATATTAAAGTATTCACTCACGCCTCCTCTCACCGAAATACATGCCCAACTACAGTTGTATACTGCCCTTATTCCATTTATTAGATTCACTCTGTCGTATGCTTTCTCCAGATCTATAACGCATAGTACAGCTTCCGTTTTACCCTTAAAAACTTTTCGATCACCTGCTGGAGAGCAACCATCTGATCGACACATCCTCTCCCTGGCATGAAGCCACCCTGCACATCCCAAATCTTAGTTTGTGTATTAAAAATTATTATTGATTTTATTAAATACATAAATAAAAAGTTTACCTCGAGTAGGATTTGAACATACGACCTGTAATTTGCTAGAGTACCGCACTAACCAACTGCGCCATCAAGGCTCAAGCCCCAATCGATGTAAATTTTGTCTTTATGTATGTAGAGCTGATGTAAATTCTAAATATAATGAGATTACAACCAAATTACATATATTAATGGTATGTGAGCTTACAATATCGCAAGGATTCACACATACCAAATAATAATTTTTAATTACATATTTTATCCTTCTCAAATACTTTATTCCAGGCACGCTGAGCAAACTTATTCCTCTGTAGTTCTTATAATCACTCTTGTTCCCCTTACCCTTATACAGTGGTACAATGATCGCGCTCTTCCAATCCCTCAGCACTTTTCCACGCATAAGGCATGCATTTAATAATTCACACAATCTTCGTACATGCTTTGCATCCCCATACTTTAGCATTTCACCAGAGATTTTATCTACGCCTGCTCCCTTTCCGTTTTCCAACCTTCCTACCGTTTTCTCTACCTCATTTATCCCAATATCCTTCTCAGTTTCATTCATCATTCCTTCTACATTCTCCTTATTTAACCCTTCAGCCTTACTTTCCTCACTAATGTACAGCTTTCCGAAATATTCTTGCCAGCATTTCCTCACTTCACAATCGTACCATACTATTTCGTTGCTAATATTCATCACTCATGCAGCGTTCTATATTGAGCCACATTTTGTATTTTTGATAAATTTCCAGAAGATTTTTGTTTCCTCAAAATCATTCTGCATTTTCTCCTTCCACAGCCATCACTCCTCTTTACTTATTGCCACTGCCTCTTTCGCTTCTTTGTTTCTTAATCTGTACCTATACAATCGTTTTTCTCAGTCTCATTTTTGCAGCAATCATTGCCATGTACGCATCTTTTTTCTTATATGCTGCCTTTTTTACCGACTCATTCCACCAAGCACATTTTTTCTGCGTACCTACACTCGTTCTTCCACATACCCGCACGGTCAGTAAACAACGCAAGATTAATATAAATAATTACAAAATTAATTACCATGATTAATTAGTTTTTTGAGTAAAAATCGTGTATTTCAAAGCAGATTGTAGAATATGTAAAAGTTTCTTCGGCAATTGAAGCTACATGTTTCAGCAAAAAGACAATGTGTTAACAAATATTTTCGTCCGTACAGAGTGTTCTGGTAAGTCATTACCGATACGGATTGATAATATTTAATTAATATTTTATTAAGTTAAAAAGTACACTTGAACAAATGTAATTAATTACGTAGTTTATTATTATTACAAACATAGAAAATGTATTGGTCAGTAAACAACGCAAGATTAATATAAATAATTACAAAATTAATTACCAAAGTGAAAACTTAGCGGGGTACTTTCATGATTAATTAGATTTTTGTTAATTATCAAAGTGGAAATTTAGCGGGGTGCTTTAATGATTAATTAACTTTTTGAGGAAACGTCGTGTATTTAAAAGCAGATTGTAGAATATGTAAAAGTTTCTTCGGCAATTGAAGCTACATATTTCAGCAAAAAGACAATGTGTACAGAGTGTTCTGGTAAGTTATTACCGATACGGATTGATAATATTTAATTAATATTTTATTAAGTTAAAGAGTACACTTGAACAAATGTAATTAATTACGTAGTTTATTATTATTATTATAAACATAGAAAATGTATTGGTCAGTAAACAACGCAAGATTAATATAAATAATTTCTTCGCCAATTGAAGCTATCTGTTTCAATGTTAACAAATATTTTCGTCCGTAGAGATTGTTCTGATAAGTTATTAACGATCCGGTTTGTTAATGTTTATTTAATACTTTATTAAGTTAAATCATCCGCTTGAACAAATTTCATTAATTACGTAATTTATTATTATTATTATACATGTAGAATTTGTATTGATTTGTAAACTATGCGCTATTAATATAAACATTGAAAATTAAATTGTGAAAATGAAAATTTTCACGAGTTACTTTAACGCTTATTTAGTTTTTTGAGTAAGACCCTTGTCAGATTTTAAAAGATGTAAAAGTTCAATAACAATTGCAGCGATCTCTTTCAGCACAAACATATGGTGTTAGGAAATATTAATGTCAACAACATTATCAATCAATATGGTTTGATAATATTTACTTAATATTAAGTTAAAACATACACTTCAACAAATTTAATTGATTAATATATTATTATAAATATAGAATTTATATTGTTCTCTAAACAATGCGACATTAATAAATATTTTGAGTAACAGTCGTGTGTTTAAACGCAGATTATAGCATATGTAACAAATTTTTCAGCAATTTCAGCTCTCTGTTTCATCCAAAAGAGGAAGTTTTAACAAATCTTAATGTCAACAAAATTTATCACGGTATTATACATTATTGTCTTTCGTTCGAACAGTGTTTTGGTAAGTCATGAGTGATACAGTTTGTTAATATTCATTTAATGTCTTGTTAAGGTGCACTCGATCAGTTTTAATTAATTGGTAATCTATTATTTTTATAAATATGGTCGTTAGAAAATGTGGGATTAATAACAATTGCAAAATTAATTATCAAAACTGTTACGAGTTACTTATTAATTTTTTGAGTAACTGTCATGTGTTTAAAGCCAGATTTTAAAGTTTCAATGTAATTGCAGATATATCTTTCAGCACGAACTAAAAGTGTTAACAAAAATTAATCTTAACAAAATTTACCTCGTCCGAACAGTGTTCAGGTAAATCATTATCAATACGGTTTGATAATATTTATTTAATATTAGTAGTAATATAAGAGGGAGGGGTTTAGACCTAAGGTCAATCGTTACTGTGAATCGGTACCTGTATGGTAAGGCGGGTTCTAACCTAGATCACTGTAAATCGTCCCTCTGGTGGTAAGTCAATCTTTGGGTGGGGAAATTTCAAGCTCTTCAAAGTCAAAATTTAAATCTAAAAATATAATTTTCAATGTCATCCTATTGCAATTCTTAGAAATCCAAAAATAGGATTCATACAAACAAGAAGTTTAATATTTCAAGGTTAGTGGTTTCAAGGATGCCGAGTTATAATAAAAGCTTCCTTAGGTGCGCACGATTCTTTAAATGATATACTATTAGCAGAAATGACAAAAGTAGTACGCGCATGAAGGGTGAAGTACAAATTTAGTGAAAATTAAGTATTAATACAAATTATTAACTAGAAAGAAGAGGCTACTTGAATTAATAAAGATAGTTAAAGAATTAAAACTAGATTTCGAGTTGTTTGAAATAAATAGGAAAATTTATGTTAGCAAGGCATCGAAGATAGCATAATGAAGCATGTGTAACTTTCAATCTCTAGTGTAGATAGACAATGTACATGAAAATGGTGTGTTTGGAAGAAAATATGAAAGAAAGGAAAGGAGAGATACAAATTTAGTGAAAATGAAGTGGTAATATAAATTGTTAATTTTGATATGTACTTAGCAAATAATGTATCTAGAAGAAAAATATTCATCAAAAAAGTGAAATGTAAATTTAATGAAAGACTCTTTCAAGAATAAATAAGAATTTAATTTTTTTTGTATATATACTAACACTAATTAAAAAAATAAATAAACAAAACTAAACGTCTAAATTTTACAGTGCATGGAGCACATTTTATGCATTGCACATATTTTGACACACCTTCGCAAGGGTTCACTGGCTTCAACCAATTTATCAGTTAGCCGCTGCACTTGTGCCACCCTGATAGCTCACTGTTTAAATACTCGTTTAAAATGTTCCACAACCACCTCACACTTTTTTTGTTTAAATTGCTGAAGTTGTGTTTGTCGTAGAACCCTGATTCGGCCTTCTTTTATCATGCAATTTTTTCCTTCATATTGTCATGGAGGTAGTGCTACTGCTTCTGTCGCTGCTGATGCAGGTGGTGAGGCTATAACCGTTATTTCAGGTGTAATGCTAAAAAAATAATAAAATAGAGTAAAATAGTAATGCATCTATCGATAAGTAATATGAAAAACTATAAATGATGTATACTTACTTTTCAATTAATCTGCTGAAATCATCCTCTACATCACTATCACGTATAGATGTGACGGGGACATCTTCATTAAATTCGGCATTTGGAGTGGTTCTGCAGGTGGCCGCACCAAAACATTATATAAGATTTTTTCTTTCGTGCTCATTGATAATTTTGTTCGTTTACTTGTGGAAGACATTCTTGTAAATGCAAGATGTAACTAAATGTTAGAATAAAATTTTAAGGTTAAATACATGTAAATCTGTTAACGTTAACAAAATTGCTAACAAGTGGAAGTGGATGGCACAATGAACTGCCTGTGCAAGCAAAGGTTATGAACTATAATGAACGCAGCATAATCTAGACATGAGAATATATTTTATATGATGTCAGCAAGGTTAAGTAAATAGATATTCTCGGTAAACGCTAATAAGAAAATAAACCATGAAAGATCTGTCTGAACTGAAACGTAATCTAAAGGTAATGAACTAAATCGTGTGAAAATATTCCACAATCATAAGTAACAGGTGTAAATGTCAACCACCCTATTAGACATGGAAAAGTATTTCATGTGATATCAGCAATGTTAATGACAGGTGTGAATAGATATTCTAATTAACGCCCGTAAAGATAATAAACAAAGTGCGATGTATGCAATTGCATGAACTGAAGTTCTTGTGAGTACTATTGCAACATAATCTAAAGGTAATGAACAAAACGTTTGAAAGTATTGCGCAATCATAAAAAAACAGGTGTAAATGCCAATCACCCTACTAGATGTGGGAAAGCATTTCATTTGATATCAGCAAGGTTAATAATAGGTAGTAATAGATATTCTCAGTAAACGCCAGTAAAGATAATAAACTGTTATAAGTTACAGCCTAATCAATTATTATTGTCTCAATACATGCACAGTCTACGGTGTCTGGTAATAGCCGTCAGCACAGTTGGTCTTGCAGTTTATTTGTAAATCTACTTTTGTTAGTTATAGCCCGTTATTTAATCGAATGCACAGTATAAAGTTATAGGTTATAATCGAGTTAGTACGATCTTTCACTCAAATTATTCTGTTGTTAGTTATCGCCAAGTTGGCTAGTTTAGTCATTAGCATTTTATCCTTGTCAGATTGTCAGTTTTGTTCAAGTCGCCTTTCTAAATGTCCATCAGTCTGATGTTGTGGATTATAACCAAGTCAGTACTATACGTCTCTCAGTTTATTTTTTAATTTGCTCTTATCAGGTATAGCCAATTAAATATTGTTATTTAATTTATTTAGCAGCCTGTCTCAACTTATTTGCTAGTTTACTTTTGTGCTGTCGCCAAGTTGGCATGATTTGTAACTCCGTCTACTGTTGTCAGTTAGTATGTTATGTTAAGTCAGTACTCTCATTATAATTATTCGCCAATCTATAGTTGACGAATGTAGTTATGCCAGCAGTATCTCAATTTTTTTAACAGACTGAGCTTTCAGGTTTACAGTTAACACTTCAAAACAATACTATCTATTTTTCCTAGAAGTCTGCTAAGGTAGCTATATCTGTCTTCTAGGTTATTGTCTGTTGTTAAGTAGTTAGTTATGGTCAGGTCAGTGCGATCACTCTACTTATCTTTTACTAATTTTAGTCAAGTCAGTACAATTCTTTTCCATTTTATTCGTTACACTACCTTTATCGTCAACTTTCACTCAGCCTGTTTAACAGTCTACGGTTGTCAAGTTGTCAGCTTTTTTTCTAATTATGTACCTGCATGTCGTTGTGTTAAGCCAGTATTATTTGCGTCTCTGTGCAGATTTGTTAAGTTGTCAGGTATGTTCTAAGTCAGCATGTCATTTTTATTATTCGTCATTGCTGTTGTGTCTTAGTTTCAGTGCTATTTGCGTCTAAGTTTATCTGGTTTCAGATATATATATATATATATATATATATATATATATATATATATATATATATATATATATATATATAAGTGAATCTTGACTGATAATGAATATAAGATAAGTTTATTGGGAATGCAGTCAATTATGAAGGCCAAAAGTAAAAAACCCTTTGTTAATGTGCAAGCTTTCAATTTTATTCTTTATCAAGACAAGCTACTATAAATACAATCAAATTATTTATAAATTAAATAACAATAGAAACATACCTAACGTGAGTTATATAATAAAGTTAAAAACAAAACTAACAATAGGAATTTGCAGGCAACTAAATTTAATTGACAGTGTGTCGATAGTAAAACTAAATCGAATGTGACATAATATAAATGGTTAGTTACGTATTAAAAACATTAACAACGGTAAGTGTTATGTTATCAAAAAGGAAAAAGAACATTAACAAAAATTACTTGAAGAATGGACAATATTAACCAAAAGTTTACTACATTTTAGAGACAAAAATTTTATATATATTAACTATTAGTAGAAATTTGATTAAAACTATGTTCATAAGATAAGATGTAATTATAAATAATGCTAAGTTTACTAATATCTGATTTTTATTAAGAGTGTTGCTTTTCATTAATCAGACCATTTCACGAAAAAAGACGTTTAGTTAAATTATTTTCTTTGCATAATATAGTAACTTCATTAAAATACATGTGATGGTTTGTTGGATGCTCAGCTTACATGAAGCAATTTTCCTTCTACAATCACTTTGTGAGATGTTATTCTCCTAATAAATTTCTAGATGTTTGCCCTATGTACACTTTAAAACAATCCTTACATGGGATAGAATAAACTATATTTGAATTTTCTAAAGTTGTTAGGAGATTTAATTTTAGTATATAAGTTCGTAAAGTTTTGATGTTACTGTGTATCTTGGCATTGAGTACCTTGAGAACTTTTAATATCTGAGGTGTGAGAAAAGGTATATAAGGCAATGAACCATATGATACTATTATTGTCATGATTAATATTATTATTTTGTCGCAATTTTGTTTAAATTAATGCAATATAAATATATTACTAGAAAATTCTTTTCCTAGATATTTACTTAATAAACTTATTTTTAATACACCGCATTGTATTAATTCTAAACAAAATGAACAAAATAATAATATTAATCATGACAATAATAGTATACTTGTTCATTGATAAGTCCTTTATAGTGTTAAAGTGATATTGAGAAAATGGCTGAATGAAAATAAATGAAATATCTAGGGATACAATGTCGTTACACTTTTTGACAGATATGTAATGTTTTAACCCTTTCCACTTTTTAGGGTGATAACTTTTAAATGTTAAATGGAAATCAGTTTTCTTTAGATTCGTATCTCAGAAAAACTACGTTATAATCAATGAATAATTTAATGCCAATGTCAATGTCACTACGCTAAATTTAACAAATTAAAATAAAATCAACTAAAGAAAAACTGATATTAGGTACATTATTTTATTATAATAAGTGTTCAATGACGACCATTTGTTCTAAACATTTATAAATCTTTCGAAAAGAATTCCGCATTCTGAATAACATATCTGTGATTGACTTTTTCTTTGACGAAACACAAGAAAAAATCAAGATTAAGTCTGCGATCTTGCAGCCACTTTACTGGTTTACGTCAATCCATCTGTTAGGGTGTCATTCAATATAGCACGTGCTTCTCGACAGAAATGTGGTGGTGGTCTTGCTGGAACCAAATTGCTTCATTGTTGCTCTGGAATATTTGGCATCGATCTTTAAGTCATTTGAAAAATCGTATCGCTGTCCATTAAGATTACCATCGAAAAATGAGTAATAACAAATCGCCAAATATACAGGTATTTATCGACCAATGTTGATTAGCGACTGTTCGCATCATGTGGATTTTCTTGAGAATAATCTATGTATTATAATAAAATAATGTACCTAATATCAGTTTTTTCTTTAGTTGATTTTTTTTAATTTTGTTAAATTTAGCGTAGTGACATTGACATTGGCATTAAATTATTCATTGATTATAACGTAGTTTTTCTGGAATTAGAATCTGGAAGAAAACTGCATTTCCATTTAACGTTTAAAGTTAAAAAAGTGGAAAGGGTTAAAACATTATTACTCTGTCAAAATGTAACGACCCATTGTATCTAGATATTTCATTTATTTTCATTCAGCCATTTTCAATATCGCTTTGTAACACTTTAAAAGGACCATGATATTTTCTATAGATATTAAAAATTCTCAAGTATAATTAAGATAGCCACAAGTACATCAAAATTTACGTAATTATAATGATTGAAACCATTCATTAGAAGTATTAGGAGTTAGCCATGGCTGGTTTCTGAAAGTTGTATCTGGACTAAGTGATTCATATTCTATTTAAGGAAAATATTTTCATTGATACACTTGGTTATACCGGAAGTAGCATCAACTCTGTTATTTTAAATGGAATCGTATTTTTATGGCATATTCAATTGTGCTCGCCATTTAAGTATAAATTTTATCAATGTTTATACTTAAATTTAATAGTTTTGAGATTTAAATTTTTTCGAAAATTATTGGTTTAACATATGACATTTGACAATGCCTATGGCGCCATTTTTAGTACGAAACAAGTAATATTGACGTTATGCATAGTATCTAAGCTTTACGCTGATGCTTCACGTACTGAATTATCTACATGTTCAAAATGTGACTTATCTTTTAAAAAAACCATAAAAACTTAACTTTTTCAAATACAATGAATATTTTCTTCCTTTAATATCTTCAACAGTTTTCAGTTATTCAGGTATTTCTAAAATTGTAAATTTAGAAAAATTAATTGCGTGCGTGTGTGCGTTGCGTGTGCGATGCGTGTTTACTGTGCGTGTGGTGTCGTGTGCGTGTTTGTGCGCGTGTGTGTGCGTGTTGCGTGTTCGTGTGCGTGTGGTTGTGTGGTGTCTTGTGCGTGTGCGTGTGCGTGTTTTTGTGTGCGTGTCTGTGGTGTTGCGTGTGTGTGTGTTCGTGTGTGTTGCGTGTGTGTGCGTTGTTTGCGTGTCCGTGTGCGTGTGCTGTGTTTTGTACGTGTGTTGCATTGTGTGTCGTGTTTGCGTTGTGCGTGTGCGTGTGCGTGTGCGTGTTCTGTGGTGTGCGTACGTGTCGTGTGCGTGTGCGTGTGCGTATAATGTGTGCGTGTTCTTTGCGTTTGCTGTTTGTGTGTCGTGTGCGTGCGTGTATGTTGCGTGTCGTGTTGCTTTTGCGTTGTGCTGTGTGTGTCTTACGTGTGTGTGCGTGTGTGTGCGTGTTATGCGTGTGTGCGTGTGTCGTTGCGTGTGCGTGTGTGCGTGTGTGTGCGTGTGCGTGTGCGTGTGTGTTTGTCGTTTGTCGTGTGCGTTGTGGCTGTGCTGTGCGTTCGTGTTGTCTTGTATTGTGTGTGTTGTGTGTCGTGTGTGTGTGTGTGCGATGTGTGTGTGTCGTGTGTTGTTTGTGTGTGTGTTGTGTGACTGTTTTGCGTGTGTATGTGTGCGTTGTGTGTGCGTTGTGTGCGTGTGCTGTCTATGTGTGCGTGTGGTTGTGTTTGTGCGTGTGTGTGTGTGTGTTGCGTGTCGTGTATGTCGTGTTTGCGTGTGTTGCGTGTGTGTGCTGTGTGCGTTGTGTGTGCGTGTGTGTGTGTCTTTGTGTTGTGCGTGTGCTGTGTATGTGTGTCTGTGTTTGTTGTGTTTGCTGTTGTGCGTGTGTCGTGTGCTGTGTTGTGTGCTATTGTGCGTGTGCGTGTGCGTTTTGCGTGTGCGTGTTGTGCGTTGCTGTTGCGTTGCGTGTGCAGTGTGTGTATTGTGTGCGTATCGTGTGTTTTGTGTTGTGTACTGCTGTGTTGTACGTGTTGTGTGTGTCGTGTGTACGTGTGTGTATTATTGTGCGTATTGCTGTAAATTTCGTATTTAACTGTTTATTTCTTTTTTTCATTTCTAGCTGATTAGATTTTACAAATACTAAAATTTTATTATACAGCTTTTGATGATTATCAAATATGTCTAATATGTGTATTTCAAAGATGCGTAACAGTTATTCAGATATTGACATACACTTACATTATACCTTAGAATTATTTTTCTGCTAAATTACGGTATCAAAAATTGCATAGAGCTAATTGATCTGTATATATATATATATATGATATATATATATATATATATATATATATATATATATATATATACAGTGCATTAGTCAAGTACGACATATCCTTATTAAAACTTCATTATAAAATTATTTTCGTATTCACAGGTGTTACATATTACCAATGAACCAAACGTACTTTTTTTTAAATAGGACATTTACATTATTTCAAACTTAGATTGTTATCTATACTTAATATAATCACCATATATATATATATATATATATATATATATATATATATATATATATATATATATATATGATTGAAAATGGCAACATTGCCAATAAAATTCGTTCTTAATAGGAAATTTTCAAACATGTGACCGTTTTAAATTATGTTATTGGTAGAAATTAATCAGACTTTCTTTTTTGTTTTCTGGTACTTCATAGAAGAAGGAAAAACGCCATTTTGGACAAGAAATTTAATGCGTAGTTAGAAGCAACTGAAAATTTGGAAAAGGTTTCTTAAAAATTTGATTGAATTTTTCAAGTAAAATTTAATACAGCCTGTGCTGGATTTAATCATTTCCATATAAATAAATCCTGTTGGGATTTCGAATTTTAGTTCGGCTTTAATTTTTTTTGTTTCTACTACACCTTAGCTTCATTCAAGAGGTTTTTTTGGTCCTTTACACATTTACTCAAGATTAACATCTTTCGTGCTTCCATAAGAGAGAGTTAAACCATTTCTGACAGCACAATTGGATACCATTCGTCCGAGGTGTGAAATATTAGTTATGGGTCTTCAAACCTGAATGGAAACAGTTTACGATTACTTCTTCTCCTAGTATCTTCCGCATTAACTGAAGAAATATACGTTACACCTACGACTAGTTTCGGATAAGTATTTTTGTTACACGCATACAAAATTTTACCTACGGTGAGCGACTTTTGCTAGCTTTTCTACATAACGAGGCTCTCGTTACCTGTATATTACTGAAATTCTTATAACAATTACATTACTGTGCTTGCTACATTGTATTAGTGTGTTTCCGTAATTATCCTATTCCTAAAATTAATGCGTATCCTTTACTGCTAAACATTTTCTTAGTAATCGTAGTAATATTAGACATTTGTACCTGTAAAAGATAATTTGGGTTATTTCACAGTTTCGCATATACTTACATTTAACTTTGCAAAAGAATTTGTATTTTATCTATCAATTTCTAACTGTTTTCTTATGTACTAGTTTTACTTTGATATCAAACCGTTAGAACTATCTGTGTTTACTGTACATGCAATCAGCTGTTTAGTTGACGGAACGCTACCATTTGAGTCGAAATGTACACTGTGTGTCATAAATTATGACACTGCTGGGGTTGTATAAAAGTTATTTATTTTAATTACTGTGTAAATCAATTGCATATTTATTTATGATCATTGGGGTTGTATAAATTTGTTACTTTTCACTGATTACAATTTAATAGTTGTTTATTACAAAACTGTTTGAATTAGGGCTTACTCATTTAATTTTTGTTTTGTAGCCATATGCTTACTAATGAATGTGTCAACCTGTGTTGCGCCTTTATTAAATTCTTGCATTGTGATTGCCAAATCTGTAATGAACTTAGCCTTTCTGAATTTTCTAAACGCTTCATGCTTACTTTGTCTGTAATGCTCATAGTAACTACATTGAGTAATTTTTTTTTGCTTACATAAGATAAACAACAGGGTAGACATCTAGTGATAATTTTCGCTTTATATTTGGGGTTTATTTGCGTCCGGTTGATTGGAAACTGATAGATTAGTCCGACGGAGAGCTCTTCGTGGAATATCGGTGTACAAGTATTCAATTTCGGATATATATATAATATATATATATATATAATATATATATATATATATATATATATACATGTTTGGGTATTCTTTTTTTTAGGGTCAACGTTAGATGCCGGACCGTATTGTGTCCGATTATGTAAATTTGAAGTATAATTCATAGTTTTTTTTAGTTTTGGGTTGAAAGGTAAGTTGATTACTGGTGGTTTATTTTGTAGGTATATTGTATCTGATGTATTATTGATTGATGTATTGGGAATATTTCTTGAAAGAATTGTATTTGTCTGCGAGTTGGCGCTCCATAATTTTTTTTATGTTAGATACTTATGAACATTTAATTATTATTATAAAAATTTATGCTGTTTTACAGTGGGTATATTAAATAAGTGGTGTTAAACGATCGTAAGTTGTTTCGTTAATCGTGTGATCTACGATCAACTTCCTAACCAGTCCTTTGTCAGTGTGGACTTAGTTCACCATTTTATTTTAGTTGTCTCTTTTGTCCTGTGTGGCCGTAGCCCTTTTCTTGATAGAGGGACGATATAAAATTAAATCAAGTGGTGCCCTTTTTAAATTTATGTATATCTTTTCTCCTGCCAAAACGCCCATGCATCCAAGTGCTTAACCGACCGACTGAGCTTCCGGCTAATTCCTTAACCTATGTTACAGCACTTTAGCCACAATTTCTACGATATCCTTTGTGCACGTAACAATATATATATATATATATATATATATATATATATATATATATATATATATATATATATATATAGATTAATTACGCTCTATGCAATTTTTGACACGGCGCGTAATTTAGCGCAAAAATAATTCCTGAGGTATAATGTAAGTGTTAGTTTAAGTTTTTTCAAAATCTGAATAACCGTTACTTTTATTAGAAAATGTGCAGACATATTTTCTAAAGAAAATTTAATTTTACATAACCTTTCTTTATACAGTTTCTTAATATGCAATGCGTACGTAAAGTACCGTATAAATTCAATTAAAATTCGAATAGGAGTTTAGGAAGAAAACGCTCGGACCCGTTGATTTTTATTTTCAATTTAGAATTTTTGTACGTAAAAGTATACAGGGTGTGTCAAGAAAGACATATGAGGTCATCGCTATTTTTTAAAATTTTAACCCCCATTTTTTATTGCAATATTACAAAGGGTACATCTTTTTTCGTACAACAAGGTATATATGGATGATGTTAATACAAGGTGTTCCAAACTTGCGTCCGCGGGCGATACGTCGCTTATTTGATGGAATAGGAGAACAAAATTTTGAAGCGCAGTAGAAAGCACTGAGGCGCATATTTTAAAATTTAGGTTATACAGGGTGTTTTATTTATACACGCTGTATGTTATTTCAAATTTGGATTCAGCTGACTTCGTCCATTCTTTCAATATAAGGTTTGATTATGTTATACATGGTAGTTTAGAAGATGTGGTGGTCATTTTGAAGAAAAAATCGTATTTAAATGGATACCATGTATCATTTCTAATAAGAAATATTCAAATGATTTTTTTAATACTCGAATATTGTGAAACAGACAATTTCTTGGGGTTAGGACTAATTTAGTTGTAACATGATTCCACTAAATGTTCGAATTGGGCACCGTTAACAATCTGACAATAGCCAACGCGATTAACAAATGATTATTGTACGTTGCTGATGACATCTGCGGTAATGTTTCTAATTTCTTGGCGAATTCGTGCTTTTAAATCTTCTAAATTAGCCGGTTGTATCACATATACTTTACTCTAAGTACTTTAAGAAGTAATCTAGAGGGTTTAAATCTGGCGATCGGGCTGGTCACTTAATTGCGCCTTTATACCCATCCAAATGTTTGGAAAAACTTCATCCAAATAATCGCGAACAGGTAAAGCGTAGTGTGGCGGCGCTCCATCTTGTCGAAAAAGGAGGTTACGGTGGTGCATATCGGACTTTTCTAAATCCGGATTCAACGTTATTAGAGCGGGGATGAGGTCACTGAAGAAAGTCTTAATATCTCGCGCTAGTGAGAGTATCCACGAAGAAGTAATGACCTATAATTCTTCCGTCAACTATGCCGCACCACATATTATACAGGGTGTCAATTTGAAAACTTGCCAGACCTCATATCTTGAAACTGTAACAGGTAAGTGTAATTTCTCGAAAACGTTTCTAGAACATTGAGGGAGAACCAATATGACTCATATAGAAATATTCTGCAAATCGCCCCTTAGGCTCCGGCCACCCCACCTCTATTTTTTTAAATTGTCCTACCCAATGTGTACATCATTGGAAAGTTCTTTAAAATAACACGAAAAATAATACTTAAATCAATTTATTCAAATTTATTATTCTAAATGTCAAATTAGGCACTATTTTCCAAATACAACTTATATTTACAAATAGGTAGTGAAAATGAACAGCAAAACTCAACAATAACCCATATATAATTACAAATGTATGCTAAAAATCACAGAATATAATCTAAATTAGATGCTCAGAATGACTTCCATTATTCTCAAAGCAATAATAAAGCCTATTCTTGAATTCATGTCGTACATTTTCAAAGGTTTGTCGCGTAATAGCTCGGCACTCTTCAATTATTCGTTGCCGCAGATCTGCAATAGACTTGGGCTGAGTTTTATAGCCCACAGGTTTTGAGTGAAATTTTTAGAAGAAATCTGAAGACCGGGTGGCCATTCCACTGATCCTCTTCTACCAATCCACTGATCTGCATAATTGTTCTCTAACCAGTTTCTAACACGTAGTGTATAATGTGGAGGGGCCCCGTCTTGTTGAAAATGTAACAAATTTCCAACCTAGTTCATGACCTTCATCTCTTTGATTTTTCAATTCGAGAATTATGAGGGGCTGTATTGTTTCATCTAAAATTTGATAATAGAGTTCATCATTTAAATTTTGATTAATAAATAACGGTCCAATAATACAATCTCCAAGAATATCCCAGACATTAATTTTTTCAAGATACTGCGTATTGTCTTTCCTAATAAATGAGGTTTGCCATCATTCCAATAACGACAGTTTGGTTTGTTGACATTACCATTAATGTAAAAGGTACATTTGTCGCTAAAACAAATATTTTTCACCATTTTAGACTCATCTATAGTCTTATTGGTCATAATTTCGCAAAACTTAATTCACATATCATCGTCAACTTCCTGAATAATATGGATCTTACAGGGGTGAACAGATCCAATGCAAAACCAAGAACTTCAATTTGATCAGCTTCATGTAGGAGTAGATGCTAATTTAATTCCGGTTTTAATTAGGTTTAACTGTACAAAATAGTTGTCGAACTTGAAGAACACTTTTTTTTTAATGGGATGGTATATTTTTTATGATTAGTTTAGAACCAGGAACAAATTCTCTTTAAAATGATATATGCATTCCCTATACCTAAGGTTAATATTTTAAGAGATATTTTACATTTATTGAGAATTAGCAGAATTTATGTGAAAAAACGTATCAATTAGTATATGGAAAGAATGTTTTCAGTTCGAGAGCTGTCGATAATTTTCAGCTTTCGGTAATTATTAGCGTTCAACATTTCGATTAGCGGCAAAAATGCGTTGTTCTCAACAAGAATTTGCTGTATTGTATAGGGGCAAGCGAAAAATACTGTTTATTAGCCTCAAGATTGTATGCCGCTAAATATCCTACACGAAGAAAGCCTGATCCTAAAGTGTTCAGGATATTGAAGGAACGATTTGAAAACACCGGAACGATAAGTTATGGAAAATATGGTGCAAGAAACGCCACTTTAGTAATAAAAAATCAACAGACAGTAATGACAAGTCTAGTCGAAAATCCAAATGTAAATCAACGAGATTTAAGCAAGGATCATGAATTAAGTAGAACGATTCAGCGAATCATCAAGAAAAATAAATTTCACACCATCATCATGTAGAACTACATCAAGAGTTAAATGCACAAGCTTTTAAAAAACGTCCTACATTTTGCATACATTTTTTACAACACTTAAAAGAAAACCCTGATTTCGTGTCCCACAATTTGTTTTCTGACGAAGCTACGTTCCACAAGAACGGATTAGACTGATCTTAGACCACCAACATAGATGGTCACTAAATTTCTGGTGTGGTGTGCTGGGTAATCGAATAATTGGGCCTTATTTTTTCGAAGAACACCTAACGTCTGAACGATATTTAATTTTTTTACGAGAAGAATTAATTGAAGATATTCCGCTGTTATTTAGACTTAATCGTGAGTTATGGTTTCAGCATGATGGGGCGCCAACACATTATGGGCAAAATGTTCGAATCTGCACGAACAGTTTTCAAATCAATGGATTGGGCGCGGTGATCCTATGGAAGGCACAACGAGATCTCCAGATCTCACGGTTCTGGATTTTTTCTTATGGGGCTATATGAAAGAAGTTGTCTACAGGACACCACCCACAACAGTAGATGACATGAAAGGCAGGATCCGTGCCGCCGTGGAAACTGTTCGTTCCGAAATCTTGGAGCTAACAAGAAGATCTTTTGTTAGAAGGTTTCAAATGTGTGTGGACCAAAAAGTTGTTTATTTATTGTAATATCTTCGGCCAATTAGTCTTGTGAACTGAACTCTTGATGCAATTGTACATAATGTAAAATTTGTTTTTTTAATGCTTTGCTTAACAGGTTGACTGCCGACTACTGATCGAGTGTACCGGCATCAATCGGCGACGTTACTCGATCATGTTGTGTATGTCTTACATATAAGGGCCAGTATTTAGTTGGCGTTGGCGAGAGAATGTTGCAGGCGGTCCGGTCCTTCTAAAACATTTGTTGAGCACGTGTTGTAGTTGGTTAGCGTTTTCTATTTTGTGTCGCTAAACATGAATGCCAAACCTGGACTCACAGATGAAGAACTATTACAGTGTTTAGAAGATAGCAGTGGTGACGAATATTTGCCAGAGTCCGAAGATGATAATTATCCCTCCCAATCAGAAGCAGAAAGTGATTCAGATGCACATGATGATGACCAGTCGTTAGAAATCTTCCAGATTCGCCAGTAAATACCAGTCCAGCTCCGACTAATGCGCAAGAAATTTCAGTGGACAAAACAGTACATTGAAACTATTTACGTCCAAAAAAATCAAATTTAGTACCGGTTCCGGGCAGAGGCAGACCTATAGATTTTTCAGCCTTATAATTGACGACGCTTTTTATCTCAGATTGCAGACCAGACAAATGATTATGCTATACAAATTTTTCTTAGCAGTGGAACATCTGCAAAGTCACGTGTCACAAATTGAAGCACCTGAATATTCCAGAGTTAAAATTTTTTATAGGTCTGCTCTTTCATACAGGTACTATTCAACTTACAGAGTAAATGACTACTGGAAAATGGACCCGCTCTTCAATATACCAATTTTTCGCAAATATATGTCCAGAAATAGATTTCTTCTCATCTTGAGGTGCTTACACTTTACATCTACCAACACTAGAGCTAACGGTCGTTTAGGTAAAATAAGATCTGTGGTCGACTTTTTCAACACGAAGATGAATAGCCTCTATTACCCGGGAAAAGAATTGTCGTTAGATGAATCTATGGTACTGTGTTTACAGTTCAAACAATACATACAAAACAAACGTCACAAGTACGGAATAAAGATTTACTTGCTTACAGAACCTGATGGATTGGTGCTGAAATTCCGCGTATGAAGGTTCATCAGATGAATATGGCGGGACTGGACATACAACCAAAGTAGTCCTGCACTTACTTGAGGAAAAGTTAGGTCAAGGACACGCGGTATACCTCGACAACTTCTACAACAGTATTGACTTAGCTACAAGGCTGGTGTAAAATGACACCTATTGTACTGGAACCCTAAGGAGTGACCGTAAGCACAATCCACAAGAAGTCATGAAGGCGAAATTAAAACGAGGAGAAAACGAATCTAGGTTCTGTAGTGGCATTCATATTGAAATGAAAGGACAAACGCGATGCCAGTTATATAAGCACTGAGTTTGGGAATGAAACTGGCATTTCAAGAATAAAAGGGAAAAGAAACTGTAGAACCTAAAGCCATTCTAAACTATAACAACTATATGTCAGGAATTGATCGCAGGATCAAATGCTGTCATACTATCCTTGTAATAGGAAAACGATAAGGTGGTACAAGAAACTTTTTATTCATGTTCTACAAATGAGTTTGATAAACGCATACTACCTACATAGAAAGTACTCTGGTGGTCGTCGTCTGTTTTTATGACTTTCGACTGGAGATAATTCGAGATCTGTTAGTCAGTGATGATATACTTGTCCGTCCTCCTATTCAAAAAGAATCCGAACGCTAGACATTGCCTTTCAAAAATTGAGAAAACCACAAATGAAATTAAGAAAGGGCGTACTGAAACCAAAAGAGTATCTAGAAAGGAATGTAAAACCTGCAGGCAAAACAAAATAAGGAAACAGACAACGTTTGAATGCAACCAATGTCCTGGAATTCCTGGCTTTTGTATAAAGTGCTTTGAAGGCTCATAAAAAAATGTAGTTTTTGTCAGTCTGGTATTTTTTATATTTTTTGCCTTGAGCAAATTTATTTATGTTGTTTTGATTTTTTATGATTATTTACCCATACTTAAACCAAATATGTTTTTTTCTGTATACCTTTACCTTATTACTAGTTTAGTTCTTCTGTGCTCCTAATATAAAAATAATAGTTTTTTTACATAATTACGGTGTTTTATTCGTATTATTGCTAAAATGTAATTCGATCGAGTGTTCGGCATCCTTGAAAATACTAATGCGTGACGCCGACCACTCCGATCGGAGTATAATCTTTTTCGCTAATTTTAACAAAGAAAATTGAAAAAGATAATAAGATTATAATTTACGTGATTTACGCATAAATAAAGGCAACAAAACAAATAAACTTAATGGCACCAGAGAGTACCTCAAAAAATGGTCGGCAGTCAATCTGTTAACTCATAAATCTTGCTCAAATCTTGATTACTCTCACTTCATTTTAGATCACTAAGATGGCGTTTCTTGCTTCATATTTTCCATAACTTATTGCTCCTGTACTTTCAAATCGTTCTTTCGATTTTGGAAAGTTTTTAGTTATGCCCAGATAAAAAATTTTTGCCGGTATATAATCTTGAGGATTATTGAATAAATTATTTTTATTCCTATTTCCTTATGCAATAATAAAGCATAACTTACTAATTTATTTTTAGAATAAATTATTTACTAGGTAGAATAGGACAAAATCAACTTCAAAACTCAAGATGCTGGAAAATGCTTCATTGGACACTGGAATATGCTTATAATTAGTGGTCTGTTCACGGGGATTTACTAAAAAATTGTTTCCATAGACAGTAGTAAACCTCTGCAACGCTCAAAATTTTTAAACAATTGACATTAACTCTGGAAGTATAGTTCGTAGGCGTCATAAATGGTGTACAAAGGCCCTTTAATTTTTCACGGGGAATCTAAATCCGCAATAAAAATATAGGGGTTCCTTTTAAAAAAACGATGTACGGTCCTGTAGCGACCCTAAAGGGGCGCCCCTAAAAGTTGTAAATAATTTTATCCGATGAAGCTCAGAAAATGAATGACAGCTACTTATTAACTTTTTTAATTTCTAATTCTAATAGTAATATATATATATATATATATATATATATATATATATATATATATATATATATATATATATTACATGTTAATAATAAATATTTGATTTTATTAAAATATATATGTTTTTAGATAATGCCACTTTAATTTTCTTGATTTTACCGTGTTTTTCAAACATCGTGACAGTAAAGACTCTTATCGCAAATTTATACTAAGTTTTAAATTCCTTATGAAGATTGTTCATATTCTTTAATCAGAAAATAAATGTTATTGTTTTGAACTTAAACATAAGTATTTTAAGAATACTAATTAAACATTTAGTTAATTTGATTAATTTTTCCAATTCAGTTAATTCTCAATTGGTTTTATGATGCTAATAGTTTACAACGAAATTATTAAAAAATTAATTAATTAATATATAGGCGCATTCGAAAACGTAAAAGTTCATTATTTAGTTTAAATAGTTTAAAACAGATTTTGAAAATGTCTGATTTATAACATTATAGATTATTATTGTGTTAAAATTAGTACTGCACGAGGCAATATTAAGGTATCAAGAACAGTAGAATTTACCGGTCGCAATTTTAGGCTGAGCGGATAGTGAATTTGGAGACCGGTAAAACCCTTAATTTCGTGATTATATGCACGATTGATTAAATTTACACAATTGAAATTATTTCCATAAAAAACGAAAAGTCAAAAGTGACGTTTAAATTAGCAATGTAGATTCACTAAAATAAACTGATTTTGCTAAAAAATTTTAATTACTTAGTGAGGTGAAAGAAATCTTGAATTGAAAAGTTTCTAAATCAAGTACTTATAAGCAAAAATTTTCAAAAATCTGCTTTTAAACTATTTAAACTAAATAATGAACTATTTAGTTTTCAAGGCTGTATTAATTACATTTTCCAATGGTAGGTAAAATTTTTCTAAATCTATTCATGCTAATCTTAACATGTCGAAAAATTTTGACATCAAGGATGTAATCGAATTAATTGACAACCTTGGTATGATGCAATGGCCTCTTCTCCTTTATGTACATTTACAATTCCTTTATAATGAAGTTTGATTCTTTTGATAAAGATAATATCAATTCTTTACTTTTCCCACTAAACCAGGTACCCGTCGATATTTACCACATTCCACTATCCTAACGCTTCCACTAAGCGAGGTTCCTTGCTTCGAATTTTTTAATGATAGGTAGCAAAATGGATTTTATATATTTCTGACGGACGTTTTCATCTTCAAAACTCTCTTGAGCTTTTGTATAGCACACCGTAGAAGGGTGAAATGAATTCACTACCTGTAAATTATCATATCATTTTGCAGAATTCATAACAGATTTTGCAAACATGTGTTTACCTCTTTAATTGAGTTTCAATGAAGCGCGTAAAATTACACGCCTCGATCCAGGTACCCCATCTGGTAATCACAGGTTCAGGAGAGAGATGGAACTGATGGTAGCTTTTCTTTATACTCAGAAACTCGTAATGGTGCTTTTACAAATACCTGCAATTTTAAATCGTAACAGCAGCACACAGACAATGTAATGTTTACCTTCTTCACGGAAGAAATTTATTTATTTACAGCACTAAATTCCTTGCGAATGCATTCACACTCTGTGCAGTGCGTGTAGCAAGTAACATGCAGTAGTTTAGGTAGAATACCTTTAGCCCGTGCCGCTTTTAGCATGTAAGGTCGCTTACTAAAGCAATATTTTCGATTCAGGTATTTCGTTAGGAAATAAAATACCTAAAACAAAACTGTATATTAACCAAGTATGATAGACTTAATAGTGTATGATGACGGCTTAGAAACCTGGTGAAAGACACAAAAGTAATGCGCGGACGGTGGATCGGACCACTTTTGGTTGTATCGAGAGTGTGTTTAGGGCAAAAGTGGGTCTGGAGAAGGAAAGCAAACGTAGTGCGAACGTCCAGAATTAGGGTTGACAAATTAGTGGATAATGGTGCGAGAATGAAATACGCAGATGCTGTGAGTAAAGAGTTGAATGTGAATGAAACAGTGTGGAACGACAAATAAAAGACACTGACGTTGAAAGTGCATGGATAAGCTTGAAAAACTCTGTTGTCAATTGTGCCTGCGAATAAGTGGAAGAGTGATTGTAGGTAGCAGAAAAAATGTGCTTGGTGGAATGAGTCGGTAAAAAGGCAGTAAGTAAGAAAAAGATGCATACATGGCAATGATTGCTGCAAAAATGAGACTGAGAAGAAGCGATTGTATGAGGTGTACAGATTAAGAAACAAAGAAACGAAGGAGGCAGTGAGAATAAGTAAAGAGGAAGTGATGCTGTGGAAGGAGAGAAAATGCAGAATGATTTTGAGGGAAACAAAAACTCTTCTGAAATGGGTCAAAAATACAAAATGTGGCCCAAAACAGAACGCTGCAGGAGTTATGAATGCTGGAAACGAAATAGTATGGGACGATTGTGAAGTGAGGAATGCTGGCAAGAATATTTGGAAAGCTGTACAGTAGTGAGGAAAGTAAGACTGAAGGGTTAAATAAGGAGAATATAGAAGAAATGATGAATGAAACTGAGAAGGATATTGGAATAAATGAGGTAGAGAAAACGGTAGGAAGGTTGAAAAACGGCAAGGAGCAGGCGTAGATGAAATCACTGGTGAAATGCTCAAGTATGGTGGTGCAAAGCTTATACGAAGATTGCGTGAATTATTCAATGTATGCCTTATGTGTGAAAAGTGCCGAGTGATTGGAAAAGCGCGATCATTGTACCATTGTATAAGGTAAGGGAACAAGAGTGATTGTAAGAACTACAGAGGAATAAGCTTGCTCAGCGTACCTGGTAAAGTATTTGGAAGAATACTGATTGATAGAGTACGAGAAACTACACAAACTAAGATGTGGGATGTACTAGGTGGCTTCATGCCAGGGAGAGGATGTGTCGATCAGATGGTTGCTCTCCAGCAGGTGATCGAAAAGTGTTTAAAGTAAAAGGAAGTTGTACTGTGCGTTTGTAGATCTGGAGAAAGCATATGACAGAGTGAATAGAGAGAAGCTGTGGGAAATATTAAATGAATATGGCGTAAATAAAGGTCTAATAAATGGAATAAGGGCAGTATACAACGGTAGTCGGGCATGTGTTAGGGTGAGGGACGTGTGAGTGAATACTTTAATATTGAGCAAGAGTGGACAAGGTGTGTGATGTCACCTGGTTGTTCAATGTATACATGGATAAATGTCTTAGACAAGCATTACCGATACAAATGGTGTAATGGTTGGTGACGTAAATGTACGACTTCTGGTGTATGCAGATGACACAGTCTTATTAAGTGACAGTGCTGATGAGCTGCAAACCGCTCTGAGGAAGTTTGATACAGTCTGTGAGAGCATGGACCTAAAGGTAAACGTGAACAAAACTAAGATTGTGGTGTTCAATCGGGAAGGTGGAAAGAGAGTAGAGTATTTACTCTGCAAGATAAAATTGTGGAGCAAGTGGATGAGCTGGTATATTTCGGTAGAATGTTTACTGCAGATGGTACAATTGAGAGCGAGATTGGACGAAGGGTCAATGCTGGAAGGAAAGTGATTGGAAGTATGTGGACGACAATGAGAAATGAAAGCATGAGCCTAGCTGCGAAACGAGCAATCCATAATGGCATGTTCGTCCCGTCAGTACTGTATGTTAAAAAAGGCACGAAAAAAAATAAATGCCGTGGGTATGAGATTCCTGAGAAGCGCATGTGGTAAAACGAGAAGGGACAAGATAAAAAATGAATGCATAATGACGGAGTGTGGTGAGGAAAAGACGATGATGGATAGATATAAAAGTAGTACATTACGTTGGTTTGGTCACATTGAGAGAATGAACGACGCAAGGTTAACGAAACAAATATATGTGGGTGAGGTTAGAGGAAAGACCGGACCTGGTAGGCCGCGTAAAACTTGGCTGAATGTAGTAGAATGTATGATAAAGGAAAGAAAGATAAGCAATTTTAAAACAAAAGGGCATGTCAGAGACTATGTATGAATCTTGTGGAAGCTATGAGGTATGCGGAGATAGGAAAGCATGGAGAAAGATTGTGAATGAAAAATAAATAAGAGGCAGGGATTGTTTTGGCTACCCGCAAGGGAATGGCGTGAAGGTTAAGTTAAGTTAAGTTTATTTTTACGGTTCACTTAAAACCACATTTTTCAATTTTATTAAAAAAATCGACAAAAAGGCAAAATCCCAAAAATTTCTTTAAAAAGGCAAAACCGCCAAAAACATCAAAAAAGGCAAAAAGGCAAAGTAAAAATTGCATGTTTGAGTCGTCATGTCTTAAATCTTATAGAAATTCAACTTTGCCTTTAATATCCTCATTAATTCAAAAAGGCATTTGCCTAACTATCGCTCTAAATATTATATTAACCATTTAAAATTTTAGACCAAATAATGTTCCTTTGGACATGCATACACGTTGTCGCACATCATGTTTGTTACAAAGGATGAAAATTATGAACACAACAATAAAATATCAATGTCAACAATAAAGTACAAAATCACAACACTCACATAAAATGTCCTCCTTCTCTGGTTACTGCTGATGAAGTTGATTGTAGAAAACAGCTCCTTCGAACTCCAACTCTGCTCGAACATCCAAATTTTCTTCAATATTAACAGCTTATACGTTTACCTAAGTTTCACTAATGTTATTGTATTTCTGATGAATCTTTATTTTAGGATCATCACACTTTACATTTTATTTCAAAATAAATTTTGAAAAGCATGGATAGTTTGAAGGATATTATAAATTAAACACGCTTCCAGTAAATAAGGTGTATAATGATGATAACACGAAGAGAACACAATTAAATATCCATAACAACGTAAACAAAACAAATTTAAAAAAACAATGTCGAAACTGCGGAAATATTTTCACTTACTATCGATAACATCCGATTTTGATTTTTAAAAGGTAAACTAACCTTAATTTAATTATTTCGACAAAAGACTATCACTTGTTTTCTATAACACTTCCGATACTAAAATCGCATTTTGTTTTAACGAAGTGACGTTATTTTGTTTAAAATAATTTCACAAAAATTTGGCAACATCTAACTTTAGCAAGCTGTTGAAACAGAATCATTAAGAGAGATTGTAATCCTTCAGCACTTTTATTTATATGATTATGGGTAACGACCAAAATCTTCGACTGTTATCAATAGTTACCAACAATGTTTCCTAAATTCTGATTGGCTAAAGCAATTTTACATTACGATATAATTTCAAAACCTCATAACTTTTGCTTAAACCTATCTTAAAACTAATAACATATTCATAATCTACATAAATTTTCCTATAATTTGAAACCAAACACGAACTAATTCCTACAATTAATAACCAAGTTTAATTATCACACTGAATTATTGATTTTAAGCTAATTTTATGTACTTTACAGGCCTGGAAATGATTTCCACATGAATATGGGATGCTACTACACATAAATATTCATCTTATACATGCCTACGGCCAATTTGAAAGGAAAATTATTTTAATTTTTCCAACACTCTTAGAAACTAAATTTGACAAAATGGTCACAAATATAGTGAATTGTGACGTGAAATTGAGCTACTTTACTATTTTTACCTCTTATAATTTATTTTACACAAATCGTCTCAATATAAATAATTTTTACATAAATTTTATGTGAGGAAATAACAACCTCATATTGTTAATACAATTTTCAATGTAAAATTTCACACTTTTACCACTATAACTGTTTGTGAAAGTGTTTAAACTATGTTTATGTCTCAATTTAATTTACTTTAACACTTTTGTAGGTTTATAAGTTCTTCTACGACTAGTGTGGAATTGTTGCAAATCACTAGTTTAAGGTCTGTAAATGTTGATTAAACACAATAATTCCAGAACTGCTGCGATTTATGTTTTATAGTTAATCACCAATGTAATTGTTCTGTTTTTCGTAATTTTAGCACTTATATACGTTTATCGCACTAACACGAATGTTTTCATGATTCTAGGCTGCGTACATTTAAATTGTGACATTGATACCAGCCTATATCTAGTTTTTACATTATTTTTGTAAACTACAGCATGTATCTCATGTCGTCAGGAACATTATGTTTAAATAAACTTACTAACTAAATGTGAACTCGAATTAAATCATAACGATAACTAACATACCCTATACTTAAATGTAATATGCTGTCGATTATTCTTATATTAACATTTTACTATGGAATATTTAAATTTACATACATCTCAATGTTAATTAACCATTCTTATCTAGAATTACATATAAAGAGATGTACCATTTGTACAAACTAAAGAAATTATTCACTATGCCTCTTACATAGCTACTCGAATGTAATTTAAATCATCTCAATATATATATATATATATATATATATATATATATATATATATATATATATATATATATATTCAATGGTATGTTATAGCTCAATGCTTACTGAAGAATGACAATTTACTTTTAGTTATCTAACGCTAATTTTAATTAACGGTTAAACAGTACAGCAAAAATTTTGAAGCTTATTTTATTTATATACTTTTAAAAGTAGGTTACAAATACCGGCAAATGTTTAACATTGATATAATTAAAAATTTCAGGTAATATCACACTTCATATCTTCCGTCAACAAAAAAAACTCCGTAACAAGTACACAGATACAAAGATTAATCAATAATGAATCAAGAAAACAATACACGACACGATACACGATACAGATACAGATACAAGATTCAATACAAATTACAGATACACATTACAAATACAAGAAACGATTTCAACATTTATACACGATACAGATACAAGTTATGATAAAGATACACATATACCAACTATTATTATTTAACAAGATCACAGACACAGATACACATCACTGAAAAGATACCAGATACACCATAAGATAACAGATAGCGATATTGATCAGAAATACTGTCAAGATACACGATACAGATTAAGCCAGAATACCATTACAGGATAAAATTTCGATCACAATACACAGTTAAAATAGTACAGATTACATCGATAAACAGAAACGGTATCGTACTCATACATAGATAACATGGCTTAACAGATACACAGATACTGTTACAAGATACTTAAATGAACAACACACAGACACAGATCAGTACAGATACACGATAACAGATACAAGATAAGATACACAGATACACAGATACCAATACAATCATCCAGACAAATCAGAACAATAAACAGATACACAGATACACAGATACACAGATACACAGATAACAGATACAAGATAAGTATACTACAGTACACAGATACAGATAACAGATACAATACAGATAACAGATACACAATAGATACACAGATACACAGATACACAGATACACAGATACACAGATACACAGATCAAGTACAGAACAGTACACAGATACACAGATACACAGATACACAGATACTTACAGATACACATACACATAACAAACACGTAAGATACCAATAACAGTCAATACACGATACACAAGATACAGATCACAGATACAGATACACAGATACAGATACACAGATACACAGATAACAGATACACAGATACAGATACACAGATACACAGATACACAGATACACAGATACACAGATACACAGATACACAGATACACAGATACACAGATACACAGATACAGATACACAGATACACAGATACACGATACAGATACACAGATACACAGATACAGATACACGATACCAGATACCAGATCACACAGATCCAGATACCAGATACCAGATCCAGATACAGATACACGATACAAGACAGATACCAGATACAGATACACAGATACATAAGATACACAGATACACAGATACACAGATACACAGATACACAGATACAGATCACAGATACACAGATACACAGATACACAGATACAGATACACAGATACAGAAACACAGATACACAGACACAGATACAGACACAGAACACAGATAAGATACAGATACGACATCGATACAGATACACGATACCAGATACAGATACAGATACCAGATACGATACCAGATCAGATAACAGATACACAGATACACAGATACAGATACACAGATACAGATACAGATACACAGATACACAGATACCAGATACAGATACAGATACATACAGATACACAGTACACAGTACAGATACAGTAATCAGTAACAGATACAAATTACTATATTAATCAAAGAGTTCAAACAAGTAACATGATAATAAATTCAGAATCACATCAATCCAACAAAATCGTAACAGTTTACACAACAAGAAAAGTTAAATCATAATCGAAACAAGAAAGATACAGTAACAGTTCTCTGTCAATAATACAATATTCAATTATCAAATTAACTTCAAACATAGATAATCAAGAAACTTGTCAAATCAAACGAAGTCATAATTATGATAACAGATACACATATTGATACAAGTATTACACAGATACACAGATACACAGATACACAGATAACAGATACACGAGAAGATACAAGCCGAAACAGAATCAAACAGTAAACAGGATACTTGCAGATACAAGTTCGATAGCAGATACCAGATACAGATACGACAGATACACCAGATCACAGATACACAGATATCAGATACACAGATATCAGATACACAGGTAACAGATATCTCAGATACATCAGATACAGATTCGTACCACAGATACATCAGATAAATGATACACAGATACACGATACACATACTACAATACAATTTAATATGATCAACAGATACGTCACAGATTACAGTACACAGATAAAGATCGATAACAGAAACAGATAACATACACTACATAATCAATCCAGTCCAGATAAAGATACCAAGCCATACACAGATACAGATTACAAATAATACACAGATACTACAGTAATTCATACAGATAAGACAGGATTTACCGTCAGAACTCAGATCCGTTCACAATACACAGATACACAGATACAAAGTAACAATTTAGATACACAGTCACAGATACTACGATCACACCCGTACATCGGAAAATCAAGTCATAACGTAATTTGAATACTTTCGATACCTCATAGGTATACATTATATTCACTGTAAAAACTCAAAAATAAATTACCCAGTTTAAAAGAAACAAAATAAAAGTTTAATAGTTTATACAACAAAATATCGTTAGTTTCAAATTAAAAATAACGGTCAGCTTTATAAAGTAACCCAATAGTTATGAATACTTCTTTAAAATCAAATTAATTTATACATATAAAATTCGTATTCGTTCTGATTTTACCAAAAGTAAACCTTGTAATGACCGGCATACCAATTTCAGATCAATCATAACACAGATATCAAAATAATTCATACAGATACACCCATCAGTACACTAACAGTTAAGATACATATACACATCAAATAAGATACACAGATACAGTAAATACATTATACTGACCAATTACTAAAGATACAAATGCATCAGATACACAATTTGTACACAGACTCATTACATCAAAATACGTACCACGTTATCGATACACAGATACACGATACAGAAACTAAGATACAAGATACACAGATGACAAATTTAGTATAAACGATTTAGTTACAAGGATTGTACAGATACACAGTAAAGATACACGATGTTACACAGACCATATGTGCCACAGATAATTCCAGATGGAAACATATTATGGACATTAAAAGTGACCAGATCTTGTCATCCAGACTAAATTATATGATTTTATGTTATTCATCATCGTTTTGTTCTGTACACTATTATATACAGACCAATTTTGTTGAGTAAAAGTGTGGTTATATTGTTATATTAGGTAAACCTGTATTTTATGATTTTATTTTATTGGAAGAAATTTTGAATCTATCATACATTAACATAGATATTTATGTATTAAGGGCATAGTGACGTTTCTATGGTGTGAGGCGTCATTTTGCATACAAAATTTTATCCACGATTAACGCATTGAATATTTAAAATGAATTATAATGTTAATTGTTTTCAAAATAAATACATTTCTCATTTATGGTAGTAGATATTAGTGGGTTACCACGAAAACGAGTACAAAAGCAGGCATTACAAATTGATAATCCATTTGCGTTTTGGTTTAGTTAGTTATACAAGCAGTATCTGAAATATTTCCAGAAATAAGATAAGTGAAATTGAGGAATTGTACCACCTAGTATAAACACGACTAATAATAATTGTATTGTAAATATTTTTAAATAAACTCATTGCTTTACCGCTACTGTTTTCAACTTTTGACGCTTAATTATAGTTCGCTGGGTCATAATGACGTCCGCGGGCTATAATCAAAAGTGAAACATTTTATTTCAATCAGCAAAAATCAAAAATAACATTGTTGCAGTGTTTGATGCTACTTTAAATGTATTTACTTATACTTGATTATAAAGTAATGTGATTGAATAGAAAATTACTTTAATATAGAACTTGCGCTGAACAAGACCTGGGTCTTCCATTGACTTATTTTTTCTTTCGCAGGTTGATCAAAAATTAAACTGTAAACAAATTTTCTTCTATGATAACACAATGATATAAAGCGATTGAATAAAAATTGATATATAAGGTTAAAGCAATGTACATATTGCTATAACTTTCGAATAGCAATCTTCAGTAACTACAAAATTTTTGAGCTACATCGTTGGATTTGCATTTGTAGTACACAAACTTTCCGATGTGGGCGTGACTACGCCCCATTTATCTTCCTGGCTTGTCCCCCAGTGCGCACGCAAACCTTGTCCTTTTTGGACATGTTCTTTTCCGGCGCCATGTTCATCACTGATTGAAGCCTTTTCGGCATTCAGATACACAGATATACAGATACACAGATGCACAGATACACAGATACACAGATACACAGATACACAGATAACAGATACACAGATACACAGATACACAGATACACAGATTCATATACACGGATACACGATACACGGATAACGGATACACGGATACACGGATACACGGATACACGGATACACAGGACGGATACACGGATAAGATACACAGATACACAGATACACAGATACACAGATAACAGATACACAGATACACAGATACAAGATACACAGATACAAGATACACAGATACACAGATACACAGATACACAGATACACAGATACACAGATACACAGATCACATATACAGGATACACGGATACACGGGGATACACGGATACACGGATACAGGATAACGGATACACGGATACACGGATCACGGATACGGATACACGGATACAGGATACAGGATACACGGATACGGATACACGGATACACGGAACGGATACACGGATACACGGATACACGGATACACGGATACACGGATAACGGATACGCGGATACATACGGATACGGATACACGGATACACCGGATACAGATACACGATACAGATACACGATACACGGATACACATACGGATACACGGATACACGGATACACGGATACACGGATACACGGATAACGGATACACGGATACACGGATACAGATACACAGATACACAGATAACAGATACACGATAACACAGATACACAGATACACAGATACACGATACACAGATACACAGATACACAGATACACAGATACACAGATACACAGATACACAGATACACAGATACAGATACACAGATAACAGATACACAGATACAAGATACACAGATAACAGATACACAGATACACAGATACACAGATACACAGATAACAGATACACAGATACACAGATAACAGATACACAGATACACAGATACACAGATACACAGATACACAGATACACAGATACACAGATACAGATACAGATACACAGATACACAGATACACAGATACACAGATACACAGATACACAGATACAAGATACACAGATACACAGATACACGATACAGATACACAGATACACAGATACAGATACACAGATACAGATACAGATACACAGATACAGATACACAGATACAGATACACAGATACACAGATACACAGATACACAGATACACAGATACACAGATACAGATACACAGATACAGATACAGATACACAGATACACAGATACACAGATACAGATACACAGATACACAGATACACAGATACACAGATACACAGATACACAGATACAGATACACAGATAACAGATACACAGATACACAGATACACAGATACACAGATACACAGATACACAGATACACAGATACACAGATCACAGATACACAGATACAGATACACAGATACACAGATACACAGATACACAGATACACAGATACACAGATACACAGATACACAGATACACAGATACACAGATACACAGATACACAGATACACAGATACACAGATACACAGTACAGATACACAGATACACAGATACACAGATACACAGATACACAGATACACAGATACACAGATACAGATACACAGATACACAGATACACAGATACACAGATACAGATACAGATACACAGATACACAGATACACAGATACATACAGATACACAGATAACAGATACACGATACACAGATACACAGATACACAGATCACAGATAACAGATACACAGATACACGATAACAGATACACAGATACACAGATACACAGATACACAGATACACAGATACACAGATACACAGATACACAGATACACAGATACACAGATACACAGATACACAGATACACAGATACACGATAACAGATACACAGATACACAGATACACAGATACACAGATAAGATACACAGATACACAGATACACAGATACACAGATACACAGATACACAGATAACACAGATACACAGATACAAGAACAGATACACAGATACACAGATACACAGATACACAGATACACAGATACACAGATACACAGATACACAGATACCAGATACACAGATACACAGATACACAGATAAGATACACAGATACAGATACACAGATACACAGATACACAGATACAGATACACAGATACACAGATACACAGATACACAGATACACAGATACACAGATACAGATACACAGATACACAGATACAAGATACACAGATACACAGATACACAGATACACAGATACACAGATACACAGATACACAGATACACAGATTCACAGAGATACACAGATACACAGATACACAGATACACAGATACACAGAGACACAGATACACAGATACACAGATACACAGATACACAGATACACAGATACACAGATACACAGATACACAGATACACAGATACACAGATACACAGATACACAGATACACAGATACACAGATACACAGATACACAGATACACAGATACACAGATACGCAGATACACAGATACGCAGATACACATAAACGCAGATACACAGGTACACAGGTAAGATAGTCGTAATTTTTGGCCAGTTAAATTATAAATTGAGAATATGCAATTCCTAGTTCTTTTTAAAATACAAATAATTCTCTAATTAAATACTATTCGTGCAAAAGAAATTATTGTATAATTTCTCAAAAATGTTTAACACTTGTGCTTGGTAAATCTCACAAAGAGCATACGTGCGTTTATCAAGCACTCGTGATTAGCCATTAAATTATTCAATAATTTCATTGCACTTATGGTATTATATACGAAAATGTTTACTTAGTGAGTTTAATATAAGTAAGGGTAAGCAGTTGGTAGGTAATAATACAGTTGATAGAATTATAAACCATTTACCAAATTTCATATTTACTTTTGGCAGCAGTTGTATGAATCGTACACGTTTTAAGAAGATCCTGTTAAATTACAAAATATTTCTTTCATCATCATTATTATACGGGTCATAAACAATCCCGATTGTACAGTAATTAAAATTCTAATATATTATCCATTTATGAATATGAAAATTCTTTAATTATATTTCAGGGATTCAATATGGGTAAAAGAATCGATGACGGTTTCCTCACTCTTCCTTATGTGGTTATAAATGATTACACACACTAATTATCACCACAAAATTTAAAAGTTTAAGCTCTAGTTTTACTCCTTCGGTAAAGTATTATTAATAATTAATATAACATAATTACTTTGGAAGTTACTTGTCGATTATATTCCAAAGTGTCTTTTTATGTTCTCAAGAGGGGAATAACAGCGAGCATTCTATATTCGAAACGAACGTAAACAAATAATGGAATACAAAATAGTTTTATTACAATTTACACTTTTGTGTTGACAACCTCATCATACCTGAACTGTGTTACCATGAACATCCGTCAAACTAAAAGTTAAAATTGGCAGTTCATGATTTACCAATTTTAAATAGGTATGTAATTTTTGTTCAGTTATTTAACATAATAGTCATAATAATAAAAAATGTAATATGATACTTCTGTATTATACGTGTTTTTGTGACTGTGGTTTCATATGTAAGTGAGTTCATCGGCTTATTTCCACAGTTTTTTTGGCTTATTAACGCGACGTTTCCGAAGCAGACTCTGCTTCCGTCATCAGGATTTGTCCTGAGAAGGTGTCAGACTTGTAGGTTAAAGGTAGGTACCAAGTTCGTATGTGAGAGTACTGAAGTGCTTGAGAAAAAATCATACCATGTGAATTCGGCTTAAGTGCGAAAACAGTCCTTCTCAGGACAAAACCTGATGACGCAAGCTGAGTCCGCTTGCTAACATGGACACAAGCATAAGAAAGCATGTTTTCTACATATTCAAACTATCTGTATTAAACAAGACAATCTTGTGTCCACTCCAGAAAGAAAAAGCAATTCAACATTCATATTCACTTACTTTAGGTTATATTGCAATAAAATCCAAATGTAGAATTGCAAATTAGTGTAAAACGTTATGCACAGTGTCGTAGAGTATGATTATCCGGCCCAAGTAAAAGTATGCGTAAAAATTTCTAACGATTCCTTGTTTAATATATGCAGTTTGAATATGTAGAACAGCCTCAAATGCTTTAAAATTGGATTTCCAAGGTAATTCAATATTAGTAGTAATTAATGGCAGTATTAAATTCGAAATATTTTGTAACGTAAATGTTATAACAATATGGTTTGAAAATTCTAAGTCTTAAAAGACTGGAATTATAAATCAGTTTTTCTTAATTGAATATTGGCAGGAGACTAAATTGCTTGTCGTAAGGTAAAGCTTACACCAAAAGGGACCACAACCCTTTTAAGTGAATCTTGAAAGATTATCCATTAATTTTTCTATCATAAATACAGCTGACTTAAATCAATAGTTAGAATGTAGTTGCAAAATTACCTTGAAAATAGTACGTACGTAGTACAGGGTTAAAAGTTATGCAGTCCAGAACGAATCAATTAAATTCTTTGACAAAAAATTCTTTAATGTTTTTTTGTTACAGAGATGCGTTTGCATGAATTGTAAAAAGTCGAAATAGGTATATATTAATTAGATAAGTATGTGTTTATGTAAATCGCACAATTACCATTAACATCTTACAATCTTGAGTTGACGTTAACAAATGTATACAACAATTATATTAATTAATAGCTTTGCCAATAAATAATTTTTAAATTGACAGATGCGTTTTATGTTAGAAACCTTTGCCACCTTAGTGGTAATAATTGCATAGAAAAATATAAATTACAGCCAATCGTTTATTAGTAGAGTTGATTCTGTTTGAATAATTGAAAGTAATAGACCACTTTTCGCAATGATTTAGTTTAGGCAACCAACATTACATACGTCAACTAAACTAAATAAACCAAAAACATTTAAACGTTATCACTTATATCATAATAAGAAATGTTTTTGACATATTTTGAACGTTTATTTATTTTAGAATGCTTTGATTTCTTATAAAATCCAATCCCACTGCTCACATTTTTGGTTGCATAACTATATTTCAAATTGCAATTTTAAAAATACTTTTGGTAGTTTTTTTAACAGGTATACGTTTGACGGAAATATATTGCAACTAATTCATGGGTTAATTGGCGATTACTAATCTCGATCATTAATATGTTCACTTTGTTCACACGTCTATTAACATACTTGTTTGATAAATAACTATTTGCACATGAACTATATTTTTTATGACATCACAAAGTTTCCTAGCGATTCAATACTAAAATAAGGCAAATTTCAACAGATGTTGCCAAACAATATATATATATATATATATATATATATATATATATATATATATATATATATATATATATATATATATGCTGGCCGCCATAACTAAAGGTACACCCAGTAATGTATTTTAATGAAATTTTCAGAAAACGTGTATTTTATTCCTCTCAAGAAACGATAAAAATTTCAGCAAGATACAATAAAGATTAATCAAGTAATCATCGACAATGAAACAAAAACTCTTTCTTTTCATTTGACATGAGTTACTTAAGTGTCAATGTTAAGCATACTTGTAAGCTTAATAAGTAAACACATTAAGTTGAAATAATGCCTCTTGTACGACATCGTGCAAATTTCCATCAGTTAACCGAGTTTGAACGTGGCAGAATAATCGGTCTACGAGAAGCCGGATTATCAATTTCCTTGTGTTGGCGAATGTGGAACGGCGACGTTTGCGTTCCGGACGTCCTAGATCCACCACTGATAGTGAAGATCGTGCTCTTCGGCTTGCAGCTCTTCGGGATCAACAAGGGAGATTAGTGATAGATGGAGAAGATTAACTGATCATCAAATCTGCTTACGATCGACGTATCGAAAAATTAGATCTTTCGGGATCAGATCATACCGACCATTGCTTTGTTTACCTCTAACTCCACGCCATCGTACTGCACGGCGGCAATGGTGTAACGAGAGATTGCATTGGAATGTACAATGAAATCAAGTCATCTTTAGTGACGAATCTCGATTTAGTTTATGGGCTCATGATGGTCGCAGGTTGGTTATAAGACATCCTGGAAAAAGGCGCAATTTGCAGATTTCTGTACAACGACATACTGCTCTCACTAAAGGTGTGATGGTGTGGGTGGCTATCTGCCATGGAAGCAGATCTCTACTAGTAGTTATTGAGGGAGCATTAAATATAAACCAGTACATTAACAACGTTCTTGAACCAGTATTACTGCCATAGAAAGAAATAAAAGTCCAATTTTTCAGCAAAATAATGTGCGGCCGCATATCGCAAAGGTTGCTACGGAGTTTTTAAATACTGCTAATGTTGATCCGCTTCCATGGCCTTCTCGTTCGCCAGACTTATCACCAATCGAACATGTGTGGGATATGGTAGGACGGGGAATACGTGATTTACAATCACTCCCAAACAATGTAGACGCACTTCAACAACGGATTTTAGAAGCGTGGGATGTTATACTTCAGGTTAGCATAGCTTCACTCATTTCAACTATACCTAATCCGCTAGCTGAATGTGTGAGACACAGATTAGTATCAACGCATTATTAGTGTTAACAATATTTGTATGTTGTTACAATTTTCATCGTTTATTAATAGGAATAAGGTACACGTGTTCTGAAAATTTCATTAAAATACATTTACTGTGTGTTCATTTATATATATATATATATATATATATATATATATATATATATAATAACACAAACTAGCTATTTACCTATTAAGCAACACATCACATCCAACTCACTAGCGACACATCATTTAGAAACCGGTCATTACATTAACACTGATAGAATAAAACTACATTCAACAGCGTGTAGTTTATAAGAAAGGTTCACAAGAGAGGCCATTGAAATTGAAAAAAGACCACTAGTTATGAGCAAACGTGATGATGGATCGCGAATACCACCAATATGGAAACCATTAATAAGAAAAATAAGAACAGCACCTAACAACTACGAAGTGCAACCTAACAGCAACCTAGCTGAAGGCGAGCCAGTTACCTTCTGGTGCCAGTAAAACCCATTACGTTGCGTGTATTGTTATATAATTTATTTGTTACTCATTTATGATGCAAATAGAACACAATTTTCGAATGTAAAGAATGCTACTAATTTGTAAAACTGCCAACAGTTAACTTGGAAAAATGTCTCGTTACCTTTGAAATCATTACTCTGACAGCGGCGCTTATTGTTTATTTTGATGTTTATTATTTTGCTAATACAATGTGAACAAGGTACGGTCGTCTCTAACTTGTAAAAAATCAACAACTTTCGTTTCTAATCTGTAAATTTTTTACTTGTAGCTGGCTTGTTAAGATTGACTTTCAACGGCAATAAGCTGACTTGATAAATTGACATTTACAAATGAGTAATAAATGAAAGTATTTGTTTCATTTATTGCACGAGTTCAAACCGAAAAATGTATTTTTACTCTAATATTACAAAGTATTCGTTTAGTGTACCAATAAAAATTTTATTGCGCGCCACCCATTAATTTAAATTTAAAAGGTGCAACTGCAAATGTAGAAACGTCCCTAAAATGTGAATTGAGAAGAGAACTAAACTTGATTTGAACAGACACTAATTAGGTTATTATTTTACTTGATTTCCTTTTATGCAGTCGATATCGTATTAATTAGGAAATAAGGTACACGTGTTCTGAAAATTTCCATTAAATAGTACATATGTATTGTGATTGTTCATTTAAATATATTAATAATATATATATATATATATATTATATAATTTTAACACAAACTAGACTATCTACTTTTAAGCACACTCCATCCAACTCACTAGCGACAAATCATTTAGAAACAGGTCATGTACCAATGGGTAACCTTAGTTTAACTACATTCAACAGCGTGTAGTTTATAAGAATAGGTTACAAGAGAGGCCATTGAAACTTGATTGAAAAGACCACTTATGTTTGAGCAAACTGGATGAGAGATCGCGAATTTACCATTTATAATGGATTAACCATTAATAAGAAAATAATAATGTCAACATCACAACGACTAGAAGTCAACCTAATTTCAGCAACCTAGCTGAAGCGAGCCAGTTACCTTCTGGTGCGTAAAACCCATTACCTTGCGGTATTGATGTTATAATGTCTATTTGTTACTCATTTATGATGCAAAATAGAATATAGAATGTAAAGAATGCTACTAATTTGAAAACTGACAACAGTTAATTTGGAAAATGCTCTTTACCTTTGAAATCATTATGACAACGGTGCTTATTGCTTATTTTACTGTTTATAATGATTTACAAAATACAATTGAAACATGATAGTTGTCTCTAACTTGTAAAAATCAACAATCTTTCAGTCCTAACTATTTGTGAAAATTTTTAACTAGTAGCTGGTTGTTCAAGGATTATCTTCTAAGCTAATTAACATGAAATTGATAAATTGACATTTACAAATGAGTAAAAACTGAAAGTTTGTAAGTATCGTTTATTGCACGAGTTCAAACCGGAAAAATGTATATTTACTTAATATTTAAAAGGTATTCGTTTAGAGTACCTAATAAAAATTTTTTGCGCGCCACCCATTAATTTAAATTTCAAAGTGAACTGCAATATGTTTAGAACGTCCCTAAAATGTGAATTGAGAAGAGAACTAAACTTGATTTGAACAGACACTAACAAGGTTATCTATTTTTTGATATTTTTGCAGTGATATTTAAATTAGGTGAAAACACTAAATTAGGTCATTGTATATAAAATAACCATTTAGTTAACGGTGAAAACTAATGGGATTTATATTGTTTACTTTTTACAAAAGTACCTCTAAAAGAAACTATTGAATATATTGTTCATAATTTTCCAAACGATAGAACAATTATTTTTCAGCACAGCCCTACCACGACTTATTTTCAGTGGAATAATACATTCTATGAACAGATTGATGGTGTACCAATGGGTAGCCCTCCTAGTCTTCTTATAGCTAATTTATACATGAAAAATTTTAAATATTAGCATTACAAAACGCACCTAGAAAACCTTTAGAGTTTGGTAAAGATGACTCATTTATTGTTTGGAAACATGGAGAAGAAGCACTACATGAATTTTAATTTTTATAAATGGATATATCGTATCATCTAGTTTACCATGGTCAAGGAAACTAATGAAAGTTTACCATTTCTTGACATACTAATATCTAAAACCAATAATTCACTATCTTTTAAGGTTTATACAAAGCCGACACACACTGATAGATACCTTCATAAATTATCAAACCACCATCCACGTCAAAAAATTGGTGTAATTAAATCTTTAGTGGATCGAGCAAAAGGAATCTGTGATCCTGAGTTTTTGAATGGTGAATGTAAATATTTAACAAAATCCTTACAAGCTAATGGATATCCATTTAATGATATTAATAATGTTATTTCACCTGCTAGACTTAAAGAAGTGCTTAATGTTGGTACCTATTTTCTTCCTTTTCTAACGAATGTTACAAATACATTTGAAAAAATCTTAATTGATCATGCTTTTTAAAACTACAAGAAAAATTAAAGAACATTTAAGGACGCTTAAAGATGTTTCAAACGAATTATCATCTTCCGGGGTCTAAAAATTATCTTGCTAGTGTGACAAAGTATACATTAGAACCACAAAACGAACCTTTGATACAAGACGTAAATAATGTATGAGACTTTGTGGATTACGTCAACCAGAGAAATCTGCGGTAGCTGAGCATGCTTTAAATAATTTAAATCATGACATTCAATTTGATAAATGGAAATGAAAAATCTGAAACACTGGAACTGTGGCAGGATGTAACAAACAAAATACACCGACGTACCACAAATGTGTGGTATGTGGGTGTATTTTGTTTGATAAATGATGATATTGTCAAGGCAAACTTATTATTATGTTGGTTTACGTGAAGCTATTGAGTTATATAAACATCCTAATAACTTCAATAGGCAAGAAGAAAATCTCCGTTGAAATAGGTTTTGGCATCTGATAATTATAAAAAGACACAATGATACGTCTTTTTTTAGCTTTTGATACGCATATAGTTGAAATTGAAATTAAAAGTTGTATTAAACATGCTGCATTGTTTTCACTGTAAAATAACACTTTATTATGAAAATGTAAACTTTCACCATTATCACACATAATAAAATACTTATCTTTTTTGGTTTTTTAATGGTGTATTTTAAATTATACAATCTAAACGTTTCGATAACGCATACAGTTACCTTCGCCAGCAGTAATATCTATTGTTAAAGATGTTGAAACAATTTTGTCAAAGTTGAAAAATTAAAACATAAGCATCACCCTGCTATTAATATAACAGTTTGAGAAACCTATAAAGCCAACTATAGAATTAAATGTTAGTAAAGAATAACTAGGTCATTAAAAATTAAATATTGTTAAACTCTAAAAAACCTTAGTTTGGTATAGATATGTAAATGACACATTTGTTATTTGGAGACATGGATAAATGGTATACATCCCAGTATTCGATTAACCATGGAAAAAGAAACTAATAGAAGTTTACCATTTCTTGACATATTAATACCAAAAAATAATAATTCACTAGCTTTTAAGGTTTACAGAAAGCCGACACACACTGATAGATACCTTTATAAATTATCCAAATAAATAAATAAATTATCCAACCCGTCCACGTCAAAAAGTTGGTGTAATTAGATCTTTAGTAGATAGTTTATCTTTAGACTAGTCTGTGTTGTTAGTTTAGTGTATGTATCTTTAGGGGTTCGACGTTTCGCTGCCAGGTCAGTTCGCCGCCTGAACAATTTTAATATTTGGAATAACATATACACCCATTACAAAGTTTTCTCTGTCCGTGTCTATTGCTTCTGACATCAACATTTAATCCTTTTTTTAACGCTTATATTATTCTTTTAGAAAATTAATATGGTAACGTTTATTTTTTATACAACTACGTACTTAGGTAGGCGATAAGATACAATATCTTAGGTTTCCCTGCAAAATTCCAAAAATCCATTAACCTAAGTTGATGTCTTGTTTACTAAAAGATGTCAGAAAACGGTTTTAAAGTAGCTAATTTAAATATAATTACCTAAACAGCTAGGAATTTACATAGGTCATAATGGATAATTGATCTGAGTAGAAGATTACACCTCATCTTCAGAAACTGAAGAAGTTTCGTTTGGCTAACGAGAGAATTTTAAGAATCGTGGGGATGTAAATAACAAAACAACCTTGGAGTATTTGCGTTCTATACCTCACAATTACCAATTCGGTCAATAAATTACATTATTATAAATTTACCGTTACCTAGTGTATATGTTATTCCAAATTGTTCTGGCGGACAAACGGCTGGCAGCGAAATGGCTGGCGGCGAACCGGCCGCAGCAAAACGTCCGCGGCGAAACGTCCCATACCGCTTTAGTGCATCGAAGGCATGTAAGTAAAACGATAAGATAAAAAATAACTAAATAAGTTGTGTTTTAAGTTATGTCGGTCTTTATTCTATACAATATGCATCCAGGAAATATTTTTCCCATAAGCTTCCTTGATCATATATAACCGGTTGTAGACTTTTTAAAATTGCTTTAAAATTTAAAATTTCCTTATTTGCTTATACTTGTGTTTTTTTCAAGTAAAAGCATTTCCTTCACTTTCTATTACCGACAATACAGTCATTTAATATTGCAAATATATTATGTTACATTGAAACAGAATAAGTTCTACAGTAAATATTATTCTAAATACTTGTGTAATCTAGATTTGTATGAAATGTCTGTAAGTTATCGTGTTTTAATAAATAAATAATGTTATCTAATCAGCATTCGTATGTGTAATAAACGTCTGGAAAAAATTTGGATAAAATTTTCGTTTATTAAATATACATTTTATTACGCAAGTGATATATCATCATTGAACTTGATAACAACCTTAAGGAGGTGTGTAAAGTTAAAAATAAAATTAATAAATCACTAAATTAATTATTTTAATTCAAAACGTTTTCTTTTTTAAAAAATAATTTAAAAAAAATTAAATTTAGGTCAGGACCTTTGGGAAGACAGCATCGAAAAGTAGCAGTGGTGCCAGAAAAGTAATTAATTAAGAAAATAAAGTAACGTACGTAATAAATTCATCCAATCTGTAATACCGCATTTTTCTACCCTTAACAGTGTATTACATATTCAATAAGCCCAAGTTCTCATGTGATTCATTTAGGACAAACACCCAATAGCCGAAAAAATATATACGCTTGTGGCGCACCGTCGCATTTTTCTTTCTCGAATGGTTCTCTAATACCATATATTAGATGTACACCAAGTGCGGTCAACTTAAATGCTGTTATAGGGTTATTTACGGTAAAAATGTGTTGGGTGGGTGGGTCGTTGGATACGTGAGCTGGCGCTCGCTAGTTTCTGTGCACGTGTGTATATGTCAGCTAGTTAAGTATATCTTTGAGGGGGTGTTTTCTGGACATTTTCTTTGTCTTGGGGTGATTGCATGTATAGGCGTTAAATCACTTGTTTTCTTGTTTTGTGGTTTTATATGTTTTTGCTGGTTTATTTGTGTTTAGATGTGAATGTTTGTTATTCGTTACTAGCTTGTTTTTGCGTTTGGATGTTTGCAGGGACTTTTCTAATTTCTTGATTGATTTATCAAGCTTTGAAATTAAGTTGTATGATGGCGAGCTATCAAACTATACTGATTTTTGTCTTTTGTAATTTCTGCAATATAGTCGGATAATGTTATGTTATGTTAACAATAACGAGGAATTTTCAATTTTTAATAACTGTACTTTAAAGGACTTAATGCGATGATGAGCCATTATAAACGTGATAATGGTTACGTAGTCTAAGTGAAGGGTATACCTTTACGTAAAAATACAAGTATGGGTCATATGTGAAAGTGGTTACGTAATCCTAATGAAATGTGTACTTGGTATCCAACCATAGTACTAAAAGTACAAGTCTTATTAGAAACGAATTGTGGTAAGAAACATAACCAATGATGTTAAGGAAACATGGAAACCGGTTGCAAGATACAACACAAAGATGTTGAATTCTGCCAGAAAGACCTTGCGCTTCTCTATGATGTACAAACCAGATTCAAGGCGTAAAACCAATTTGGAAATGATGTACCAGAATGTTAAAACCTGTTTCTGAATGAAAAACCAGAATGTTTAATTCGGACATTATTTCAAGATATCGAACCGGCTTTAAAATGATGGACCTTATTTAAATATGTTGTAATGTAGTTTTAAGATCTTACCAAAAACAACGCATTTCAAAATGCTGGTCTGAAATGATCAACCTAGCTTCGAGATGATAGACGCATGATGCTGGATAAGAAATAAAGTATAGTAGATGCAGGTTCAATATCCAGGAGCTCTACCTATGGATGCTGAACCTGTCACGTGGGTTTAGAAAAAGCAGGGTTAGGAAAGTTGGAGATACGAGGTCACCTAGGCAATAAGGGTTCGTCGTAGGTTAGCAATCATACGCAAGGGAAGTCGAGGAATGGTGTACCAATCGGAAGGGATCACGTAGGGTTAAAAGTTGGTGGACCAATCTGAAAGGAGTCGTTGGGGCTAAAAAAAATCGAGGAGAGATTACGTGAGTCTAAGAGTTGAAATCCAAGATGACGGAGGCATTAACTGACAGTAAAATATGAGCAAAAATAAGGATTGAAAAATAGTCCCACAAGAAGCTGACAAATGAAAGGGGGCAAGAATATGAAGAAACTGAAATGGAACTTCAAAATAAAGATGACTGAGAATAGGAGAGGAAGAACGGACCGAAAGAGAAGATGACATAAACTAGAGGTTGAAAATTAAGGACGGTGGAAAACACGGGTTGAAAATCCAAGATGAACAAAAATAGGGAACGAAAAATCAACCACAAAATGATAAAAGTAGGGGATGAAAAGTTAACTGTCGGTGAGGGCGAGGCTTAGATGTGGGAAGTAGGCGAGTTGAGAAGGAGGACCGTGATGTAGGAAAGGTTGGGACGCCGTTATACACATGAGTTAATATTGATCTTGTGACAATTATCCTCATTAGCAGGTATTATTAACTATAACATTTATTATTTCTTGTGTAGATCTATAATATGAAAGGAATTAGTAGGTAATATGTTTGAGAACAGCCGTACCTAATCAATAACCATTTCTTCTGTATATTCTTTAACTAATGTAACAAGATACCGCGATACCAACCTTACGTGCTGGGTACATCAGATTTCTTATTGCACAAGGGAAAACGTGAAACGTTTACTCAATAGGGTGTAGTAATTTTGGTGGTTTTCTCCTCAATCCCCGAACGTGGTCAATAAACGCTAATAGCTTTAACAAATTAAATTAATTGGGCAAAAAAATTATGAAATACGAACATGCCTTCTATAAGTTGCGAAAGGCAACCATGGAACGGGATTCGATTTTGATAAGGATTAGCCAGATGGCTAATAAGTCATATATTATTAAACGGTATTGAAAATGACTTTCCACGACGGCATCTATTATCGAAAGGCTAACGATAGAAAACGTCTTTACTGGAAAATAGTACTTTACCTTACTGTTTAATATTTAAAGCAATTACACTGTTATATGACAATTTTTTAGCTCAAAGTCGGGTAGTTATCTGTGCGAGTCGTTGGACAGTTGGGGATTGTCAACGTTTTAAAGTCCAAAATTATAAATAAAATTAACTATTCTATTTTGTTTCCAAAATATAAATTGAAACATTTCAATTCGTCCCCGTGTAACGGTATAAACGGGTGGTAGAACGGGATTACAGATAAAATTGGCCTTTTTGCCCCGACTAGCCAGAGTATGGGTGTAGGTCAGATGTTTTGCACATCCAGAATAGTAAATCGTACGTAAGTCAAAATAGGGGATGAAGACAAAATCGGTTCGGTTAAGGACGCCAGAATGTTTGGTAGTCAAAATAAGGGTCGTCGTGCCAAAATTACGAGTACATAGCGTGTCTAAACATACAAAAAACATACGCTTACCTATCCGCAATCAATTCCAGGTGTGCTGGACAGCAACTCAGCAAACCACCTGAAATAGGGCTTCAAAAGCACTACACGCTTGTCAAATAAAAGCGTGGTAAACACTCAATAAAGTTACGTTAATACACCTCAGTGTAAATAATTAGGCATTAACTAATAACCAAAACAAAACAAACAAAAAATAAGCTATAGAATGCACTCTAAATGAATTAATTCTCAACTAAAAAATCAAATAAAATACTAAATATTATTAACGCTATTACTCAATAATAAAAAAACTAACTTCGTTACGTTAAAACTTACGCTTCTAAATTACTTGCAATTTGCAAAAAAACTTTTGTGCAACACAAAAAGGTTTCCACAGAATTAAAACACATTTATAAAACCTAAACAAAGCTATAATAAAATAATAAAAAAAGGATAAATATAAACATACGATAATGCGTATAAACAAAAAAAAATACAAAGGCTTAAAAGGCGACAGGATGTCTGATCAGAATGCTGTTTTACGCCAGTCTAAATGGTTTAACCTATATATATGTATATACAGTGGATTAATTACCCACACTACAATAGGGTCAATTGCCCTTTAATACTAAAATAAATAACAAAGTGTGAAGGCGGAGCGTCAAAACTATAGTTAATTACACTAATAAATTAAACACAACTAATTTAAAAAAAAACGACACCGCTTTCAAACATTCGTTAACACAAAAAAATAATTCGAAAGACAAAAATCTTGAAATATTCAATAAAAAAACAATATTATGTTACCTTAAAGTCTAGAATTACAGCTCTCCTGTGTTACAACAATTGAAAAAGGTGATCGGGTACTACTATAACGGAAATGAAATCTCTCTGCTCTGGCAAAATGATGAATAAAATGTTGACTATTGTTCTTTTGTACACAAACAATTCCTTAATTGAATCGCGTTAAAATGTTACTGCATAAATTAAAAACTTCTTTTAAAATACTAATTTGTGCACTCAATTTGCTTGTTGACTTTAATCTTTTAAATGGTTTTATTTCCACTAACAATCCAAAATGTTAATAACTTGACTTAAATAAATATAATTTTATTATATTGCGAAAGTTTCTTTATCTTTAAACACGCTTTGTACGATAAATAAGTGGCACTCAAGAACGTTAATTTTAAAATCCGCAGAAGCGATATAAACCAAAGAGTTCACCGAAGCACTAATAAAACACGACGATGTCCTCTAGGTAACTTTACGTAAAATCGAAATCGGCACTAGGTACAATCCTTTGGTGATGAACAGTTTTAATAAAATCCCTTTACAGGTTCTCTTCAGAAGTAGCTTAACTACCCTTACTACACAAAAAAAGTACGTTCGTTAAACACCATAAGGTCCAAAATATCAACGTTCTAAACCACCCCTTAAAGCGTAACAACAAGCGTCACCGTAATACTACTCGGTAGCGCAGTCAATTTCAGAATCCCGCAAATTATTACCAAAAATCCATCTTGGAATTTTGAATCCCACCACTCATAAAAAATCTTATCTAATTTAGTTCTACCAATTACAAAAACGGAAGGAGAAGATATGGTACCCCAATACAAACTTCGTTTCCATCCGTCAGGGCTCGATAGTTTTCAAAATTTTAAAACGTCAGCATAATCAGAAAAAACATCTCGATATTTTTATTTAAGTACAAACAATCAGTCCCACATTCAACCTCTATGACTTAAAACCAACATACTCACTAATAAACTGAACAACTCTAACTACTCGTCTTTATGTCGCCAATATGACATCATACACATATAAACCTACACTATTTATTTATTTTTACAAAACTTTCTATTATATTTTACGGAAATCAAACGAAATAAACCTTATGTAAACTTATATACAACTATATACAAATAAACGTTAATCAACATTCAATAATAAGGAAAAACAACCTAAATTACGGAATAATAATTTCACAAACAAAAAACTAAAGCTCGCCATACACCTTTCCTAAAGGTCGCTACACGCGTTACACAAATTTATCTGTGAAACAATTTGATAACAAAATATATATATATATATATATATATATATATATATGTATATATATATATACGGAATCTAACTAAGTGAATAGAACTACAAACAAAATTACCCAATACGTATACAGGGTGTTCAAAATACCCTGACACCCGAAATGTAGCATTCCTCTATACACGGATGTACCAAAGGGCTCTCAAGTGATCTATTGAAGAATTATGTAACTAAATTTAACAATATGATTGTCCTTTATTTACATACAATAATTAATACGAGCGTTATTTTAAATAATCAAAATTTGTGTGCTTACGCAAAACAGTGGTCACAAGGGTGTAAACTCCAGGTACGTACTCTTTATCAACACTTTCAGATTTAAAGTGTTTGCTTTAAAATAATATCTTAATTTTTATTAAACGCGCGACACACACTCATACACTCACACACTCACCCACTCTCTCACATCACACACTCACACTACATCTCACAGTACTCACAACTACACTCACACATCATCACACTACAACTACAATCACATTCTACACACACTATCACTCACACACTCACTCACTACACACTCACACTCACACACCACAACTCACAGACTCACACACACACACTCACACAACTCACACACTCACACACTCACACACTCAGCACCACACATCACACACTCACACACTCACACACTGCACACACACACTCACACACTCACACACTCACACACTCACACTCACACTCACATCACTCACATCACTACACACACTCACACACACACCACACACACACACACTACCACACTCACACACATCACACACACACACACACACACACACACACACTACACACACACACACACACACACACTCACACACTCACACACTACACACACTCACACACTACACACTCACACACACATCACACACTCACACATCACACACTCACACACTCACACACTACACACTCACAACTCACACACTCACTCACACTCACACACTCACCACACTTACACACTCACACACTCACACTACACTCACACACTCACACACTCACACACTCACATCCTCACAGACAACCAACCAACCACGACACAGAGCCACCCACCAAACCACGCCACCGCCACCTACTCACCCAAAAATCGCTCACCCGTCAATTATATTTTTCACATATTTTGCAGAAAAAAAATTTTATACATGTCTCAAAAAGATTTGCTAAACAAAATTTTTTCAAATTGCAACCCAATTTTTTATTGCATTTTGGATTGCCCTTACAATTGTAAACATTTGTCATGTACATGTGCTATACCTAAGTCCAAGAGTTTGAGTTATTCGCATTCAAAATTTAAAATTGAAAAAGATCATGAAGAAAACGAAAAATAAAATAATTTTTATAACGTTTTATTATATCGAAAACAAAGATTCGTAAACTTAAAAATAATTTTATTTCAGCAAATGTTCGAAATGTCCTCCGTTAGTCAAATAACGCCCGAAATGGTTCGAAATGTGCACAGGAATTTGTAGATCGATTAGACTATGGTCAGTTGGTTAACGAAGACATGTCGAGCATTTGCTGAAATAAAATTATTTTTAAGTTTACGAATCTTTGTTATCGATATAATAAAACGTTATAAAATTATGTTATTTTTCGTTTTCTTCATGATCTTTTTCAATTTTTAAATTTTGAATGCATAATCAAAACTTGACTTAGTATAAATGCTACATGACAAATGTTTAGAATTGTAAATCCAAAATGCAATAAAAATTTAATTTGAAAATTTGTTAGCAAATCTTTTGAGACACCTGTATACATTTTTTTTTGCAAAATATGTATATAAAATATAGCATTAAAAAATTTGTTAGAAATATTGAATTTATATATACTATATATATATATATATATATATATATATATATATATATATTATATATATATATATATATATATATGAGGTTGGAAGGTAAAAGAGGTAGTAAGGCAAAGCCGACTATGAGAAAATGAATTATAAATATTAGTCTACTACCATGAAATCTTAATTTTGTTACTTTTCGTTATATATATTGACCGAACATACACATTTTATGCATGGTTGAAGAGCATTTCTAATGCGGACTTTAAAAATGCAAAAATTTGATGTCATTTTTAAAATTGCCGCATCCTATTATCTATAACTTAGAAATTGTATGATCTTATCTTTCATAGTAAAGAAAATAGAAAGTGCACATTTTTGCTTTCCACCCTGTATCTACGTAACGGTTTCGATTTAAAATAAATAAAATTTTTTTGAGTAGATAAATGGGCAACTTTTCTTCATTTTATCCTGGGCACACTGTATACACACCGGATCCGTTAGAGTGTAACTATGACTTGTGCTGAGTATCTATAGGTAATTTTTGCCTTTTTATAGTTTGTGTAACGATAAAGTGGTGCCGGTACATTAGCTTTAAAAGATATTTTGCAATTCCTATAAAGTTTATTGACTTTTTTGTTACACTGTTAATTTGTTCTTAGTTAATTTATATAAAACGAAATTAATAGAAGTAGTAGTAAAGACTCTACACTGGTTTTGTAGTTCTATTCGGAAGGAAATTAAAAATGGAAAAAGTTAATTTCCTTAGTTACTTTTAAACTTCATTATGCAAATTTTTAAATAAAGCGAGTTTTGCTTGTTTGGTTTTAATTCAGAGTTTTATATAAAAATAATTTTTAATTAATTTAGACTTGCCTTATATTAAAATTTTTATTTTAAATTAGTGTTTTCTTGTTTTAAAACGAAATTGATACATATGCTAAAAAATAATGGTAACTTGAAACAATACAAATTGCGATATCAGAAAAATATTATTAAAGCTAATTATACAACAAAGTCCAAAATTATCCGGCTTTTATCCAGTGGTTGAACACATATTACCCAGTAATTAGCAAAATGCGGACAAAGCTATGTAGGTTAAAAGGCGATAAATACCTAAGCACCCGCAAAAATTTAATTAAAAGGAGAGTTTTAAAAACATTCAATAACAAATAAAAATTGGTGTTTTATAAAGATTTACTTAAATTTTCAATGTATTAAATGAAGGTTGTGTTATTATCAATATATGACATACTTTTTTTTATTATGCAAATGCAGCACAAGACAATTCAAATATGACGCGATCTCATTGAACATGAAAATGCTTTTTAAATCTTGACAAACAGCTACTTCGTGTCTCGTGGATATCAACAATATGCGAAGACTGTCAAATTGTTACCCTATTAATGAAAAAGCTTTCTTTTATTATATTTTAAATTCACGAATACTGTACAATAAAATTAATAACCTCCTGAAAAGGCTCGGAATCAATATTTCTATTTCAAAAGCTTAGAACACAATTATTTTTATTGGTCTTCAGAAAAAAAATGTACGTAAATTTAGAAACACTAGTTTTACAAAGTTTAAACCTTTCTCGGTAAATTTACAACAATTTCTGTTAAAAATCTGCTTACTAACACAGTAATTTCATAACTGTAATTATACAATAACTTCCTTGGCACGAATAATAATAACTTGTTCAAAATACCATACAAGTTGGGGAATATTGGAATTACAAAATTCATGTAAACTATAAAAGCTGCATACAAGTAGATATTTGCGAACAGTTCTACTAAAATGTGATCGGCTTGAAGTTAGAACTTTTAACTTTTCTAGCAGTTTGTCCCTACATATGTCGGATTCCCTTCGTAAACACTAGTATGATGTATGGGTATTGAATAATTAATTTTGTTTCTTTTATCATATTCGTGAAAATCACTATTTCTTATAAACAAACGTTTATTACTATGAACAAAGAGTAATATTTTTTTGATATACAGGGTGTCGCATTAGTGCGTAAAAGTCTTGTATCTCTGTTTGTAGACGAGATATAAATTACAGCAGAACTGTAGTCAGCTATGAGCTTCGCATTTTAAAGTTAATAAGGAATATACAGGGTGCTTTATAACACCATGGTCAACCAAACTGTTTTTTTTAATTGAACACCCTGTATATTATTATGAATTTGAATTGCACTTACATTACCCATCACGCCAATATAAGGTTTTGATATGTTATACTGGGTATTTTAAAAGTTATGACCAATTTTAGATAAAAAACTGTATTACTTCAACGCCATGTACACTGTACAGGGTGGTTTTTTTTCGTTAATATTATAGGGTATATGCTAAACGGTAAGAGATACAAAAAAACTAAGATACGTGTCCCGTTCTCTTTTTTAGTGTTTAGTTTAATGGCGCAATCTGATCTACGCTAACTAAATTGGTTTCGAAGATGCAGAGTGATTCTCAAAATCTGCCGGTTTTTATTATCTCTTATGACTCGGTTATTTATGGAGATAAAAAAACGCTTTGGATACGAAAGTTTTATGACTTTTTACGTTGAATCCGGTGGCGTTCTTAAAAAAAATATAGATGTTTGATTTTTTAAGATATTATCAAAAGTAGCATTTTCTTAAATGGGACACCCTGTATCTGATAATCTCAAAAAATTGCATTTTGTCTTGAGATTGCAACAATATATAACACTTAATATTTTGCATTGTCCTAAATAGCTAAAATACTAAAAAAACATTTTTTTTTAGTTGGCCATTAATTGAATGTTTTAAGCAATTGTTTTGTTTGTTTACATGTCATAAAATTCAGTAACAATTATGTATTGGTATTCTTATTTCGTTTCCGATTATATTTTTTAAAAAAGGTGATTAAAATGAATAATTTTCAAAATTATGAAAAATTAAATATGCTTCAGTGCTACATTGAGAGTAATAAAAATAAAGACGCAGCTCTAGACTTATATTTTGAGCGTTATCCGGAACGACGACAGCCAGAACAATAAATATTTGAAAGATTATATCACAATTTAAGTGAGTATGGATCATTTGGAAAACCAAGAAGTAAGATTTACAATAAGGCAAATAGAGAAAGAGATGAAATAAATGCATTAGCTTAGTTGCTGCTGATCCGACGATATCTAGCCGTAATATTGAGAAAGATATTGGCACATGTAAATCTAAAGTTTTAAAAACGTTAAGAAAGCATAAGTATAAACCATATAAAATAAGAAAGGTTCATAACTTACATCCTGGAGATGAAGAGCGGCGTTTAACATTTTGTCATTGGTATTCGCAGCAGATTAATCGGAATCCCAATTTTTTTCAAAATATAATATGGACCGACGAGGCTTTTATATCTAGCGAAGGAATTTTTAATCGACATAATAATCGATATTGGTCAAACATAAATCCTCATCAGACGGTCGCCAGGATACAACAAGGACGGTTTGGGTTCCATGTATGGGTGGCGCTATATCAAAACAGAGTCCTTAACTACAGAATTTTTAATGAAAATTTGAATGCTCAAGGATACATCCAAATTTTGGAAGAATGTGTAATAATGGAGTTGGATAACATGCCATTAGCTGCAAGAAATAATGTTTATTTACAACAAGATGGTGCTCCAGCACATAATACCCACATGGTAAGGGACTTACTAAATGTCAATTTTGGCGAAAATTGGCTTGGTACATATGGACCAAACAGATGGCCTCCGCGTTCCCCCGACCTGACGCCACTCGACTTTTGTTTTTGGGGATCTATCAAAAATGAAGTCTATAAAACCCGAAGTAATACTGTAGAAGAACTTAATTGCATTGGAAGAGTGCCAAATATTCAAATCTATAACGCCACTCGTTAAGTTACAAGCAGAGCCCAAAAATGCATCGAGCAGAATGGAAGACAATTTGAGCACCTTTTGTGATTAACCACCTATGCTAATTGTTATATATAAGTATTTGAAATAATTACTGTTGAGTTGTTATAAATCTTTTCTTGTTTTTTGTAGTTGTTTTAGTTTATTAATGTTTTATTATTGTTATTATCTGCAATTTTATTATGCCTATTATAAAATAAAGAATTGATTAAATCCATGGCCAACTAAAAAAATGTTTTTTAGTATTTTAGCTATTTAGGACAATGCAAAATATTAAGTGTTATATATTGTTGCAATCTCAAGAAAAATGCAATTTTTGAGATTATCAGATACAGGGTGTCCCATTTAAGAAAATGCTACTTTTGATAATATCTCAAAAATAAACATCTATATTTTTTAAGAACGCCACTGGATTCAACGTAAAAAGTCATAAAACTTTCGTATCCAAAGCTTTTTTATCTCCATAAATAACCGAGTCATAAGAGATAATAAAACCGGCAGATTTTGAGAATCACTCTGTATCTTCGAAACCAATTTAGTTAGCGTAGATCCGATTGCGCCATTAAACTAAACACTAAAAAAGATAACGGGGCACGTATCTTAGTTTTTTTGTATCTCTTACCATTTAGCCTATACCCTATAATATTAACGAAAAAAAACCACCCTGTGCAGCCCAAGATGATTAATAAAAAAAATACTTTTAGCATTCAGGATTTCTTATTATGATGTACATTCATACAAAAAAATATTTTTGTAAATAGGGTGAGTCAGACCCTCTTCATTTTCATTTTCTTCATTATTTTAAATGGACCACCCTATATTTTATATAGTGTTTGAATAGAGAGATTCATTTTTGTGAACCATTCTCTATACCTACCGCTTTCCGTTTTTTTTACATATTTCCAATTAAATAATGAAATACTCATGTTTCATTATTTCGTAATGGGATCCTAGTAGCCTTTGCGATCATTAGCTTGTTTTGCACTAAAATATAAATCATGAACACGAGTAATCTTTACATTGTGAAGTTTCAAATTTGGTCAAAAAGTCGTATGATGGAGATTAAAACAATTACCTTTAGCCTTTGTCCATGAAAAAATAAATAAATTTTCTTTAATTTGACATTTGTCAGTAACAATTACAGAAGTTGTTTGCGTTTGAAACTGTGTTTACTATTGTTGCAAAGATCAGCTCTCTAAAATGATTTTGATAGAAATGAATTAGTAGATATGCTATCATCAATGTTTAGTAGTGACGAGAATTGTCTGCTGGAAGCTAGCATTATAGACAAAAATTTTCGGAGCGCAGGCAACCTCAACGAAAACATTGGAAAATTTGTTGGAGAGAAAGAAAACGTACAGGTGGTGTAGCGTCTGAAAAACATGAAAGAGAAAAACGAACTTTAAATGATCAAAATGAATGTAATGTATTATTAAGTATTACAGAAGATCCACACATTAGTACACGTGCAGTATCTAGTCAAAAAAGAATCAGCACAACATCAGTAAATAAAATGTTATTAAAACATAAAAGGCATCCTTATCACTTACAAAGGCACCAGGAGTTGCTCGAAAATGATTATCAAATGAGAGTAAATATTAGTGAATGGGCCTTAGATGGAATTAACAATGAAAATAATTTTTTCGATTTTGTTCTCATTGGCGATGAAGCGACACTAAATAGGAATGGATTTGTAAACAGACGCAATTACCATCATTATTCAAATACTAATCCTTACCTGATAAGAACACACAGCCAAAACCGATGGTCCATTAACGTTTGGGGTGGAATCATCGGAGATTACGTTGTGGCACCCCATTTCTTTGAAGGGCGTGTAACTGGTGAAGTATATTTAAATTTTTTGAGCAATCATCTCCCTAGATTAATGCAACATGTTCCTCTCAATATAAGACGTCAGATGTGGATCTTGCACGATGGCGCTCCTGTGCATCATTCCCAAATGGTCCGAAACTACCTAAACGCAGAATGCGAAAACCGATGGATTTGAAGAGATGGTCCAGTTATGTGGTCTTCAAGGTCACCAGATTTAAGTAAGATACATTTTTATTTATGGGGGCACGTAAGAGACGAAGTTACCTAGCAGCCGCCGACAACACGGCAAGATATGGAGGAGAGAATTAGAAGAGTATTTAGTAACATCACGTATACACTTTAAGATCAGTTCAAAGCTCCTTTGAGAATACATTACAACATTGCGTTAATGTTGGAGGAGGTCATTTTGAACATTTTCTTTAGAAGTAAAATGTTGAGTTTCGTTATTCTTAGTTAACTTTATTAATTGCATTAGCTCTTAATTAAATTTTTCACTTCAGGTTTTCACCATTCTCTTATTCTCATTTATTTCTTTCGATTTGTTAATTACTTTTTATGTTAAAGAATTTTATTGTTTCATGAGTTCATAATTATTTAAATTACTATTTAAATTGAAATTATTAAAAGAATAAAAAGTAAGCATTTTTTCCTAAAATTGAAAATATCTAAAAAAAAACGGAAAGCGGTAGGTATAGGGAATGGTTTACAAAAATGGATGAGTTAATAAAGGTGTATTCAAACACCATATAAAATATAGGATGGTCCATTTAAAATAATGAAGAAAATTTTATAAGCGCGTTCTGACTCACCCTGTTTACAAAAATAATTTGGATGTACATCATAATAAGAAATCCGGAATACTAAAAGTAATTTTTTTATTAATTATCTTGGGCGGTACAGGGCGTTGAAATAATAACGTTTTTTATTTAAAATTGGGCATAACTTTTAAAATACCCAGTGTAACATATCAAAACCTTATATTGGCGTGATGGGTAATGTAAGTGCAATTCAAATTCATAATAATACACAGGGTGTTCCATTAAAAAAAAAACAACTTTGGTTGACTACGGTGTTAAAAAGCACGCTGTATATTCCTCATTAATTTTAAAATGTGAAGCTTATAGCTGGCTACAACTTTGCATACACGCAGTGACCATGCCGCTGCATGTGTATGAGGAAAACCTAAAAACCTCATACAAGATAGACGGTAACGGGAATCGAACCCATTACCTCCCGAATGCTACTCAGATCGTGTCACCACTGCTCTACCAGCTAGCAAAACATGAAGAATTAGCAGCTAAAGATAGGAATAGGCTATATGAATAACGCATGAACGCATGTGCTGTTCAGAATGTGGTGGTTTTTCAATTTTTTTTCTGTTAGGTTACAGTAGTTCTTGTTTATATAATCTAAACTAGATAAACAAAAACTACGGATTCCCGAACAGCGCATGCGTTATACATGGAGTCTATTCCTATTTTTAGCTTCTACTCATGAAAAAGGAAACGTTAGTTTGCCACGAATATGTCAAAAATTATACCACGTTAAATTTTTTGTCATTCCGTAGGGTCGAGTAAAGACATTTTTTAATACCTTTTCAAAAATAGTTAAGAGATGTAATTGATAATAAAGAAATTTAGAAAAAAATAAAATAAAAGATGTTTTACTTGCTTAATTATGATTTTCACAGACAGTAAACAAAACATCAAGTCATTCTATGTGTCATTATTTTGACGTAAATATTCCACTTATTAATGTAGTCCAGGGTATCCTGGAGGGCGAATATTTGCGGAAATATTTTGGTTTCCATGGCAACAAACAATAAACGAGTCTCAATTGTCAAATTTGATGCTTAAGAGTACTTTTACATAATGTTTTAATTATTTAGAAAAACAAAAATGATATGTAACGTAACTTGAAAGATCTATTTTAAAATCTCTGTCTGCAAAAGCAATATACAGGGTGTAAGGTAACATGCGGCAAAAATTCAAGGGGTTATTTCTTGGCCTATTCTAAGAGTATTTATCCTATTACGATTTTGAAATTGTTTGATAATAAACAAAATTTGCGACAAACATATTCGATATTTGTTGCAATCGACTTTTTTTCACTATCGCTAAATCGACTTATTAGCTCATTTTACAACTGTTGGCTAAGTTTCGTCAAGATGGCCACGCTGCCTGGATGTCTGTGTGTGTGTGTGTGTGTGTGTGTGTTGTGTGTGTGTGCTGTGTGGTGCGTGGTGCGTGCGTGTCGTGTTCGTGTGCGTGCGTGTGTGGTGTGCGTGCGTGCGTGTGCGTGGTGCGTGTGCTGTGCTGTGCGTCGTGTGTTGTGTGTGTGTGTGTGGTGTGTGTGTGTGTGTGTGTGTGTGTGCGTGATGCGTGGTGTGTGTCAAATCGTGTTGTGGGTATGGATGTATGTTAGCTTTTTTTTCATTTAGCTTAGAGCTGATTAGGTTTTGGGAGAAATCCAGCGGCGGAGAGGGGGGGTTTATTACGTTCAGTTTTTGGCTATTAACAAATATTTCTAAAACAGCTGCAATTTCAAATATATAAAAATACCTAAATATAGACCTTAAACACATCGATTAAGTATATTTTATGCAATTTTTTGATACGACGCGTAATTTAGCGGAAATAGAATTTGGAGAATTTGGACGACTTGCGAAATCGGATCATTGCTGGGTGTAACTCAATTAGAAACGACTCTGGTGCGTTCAAAGAGTTCGGCAGTCAATGATGAGAAGATTGAATGCTTGTATCCAGACTGGAGGAAGTCATTTTGAACATTTACTGTAGATTGAGTAACTTTACATGTACTTTTTGATAATAAAATTTTGTTGCTGTCGGAAATTTTGTTCACCCTGTATCTTCAAAACAAAGGGGTTTTTCAAAAACCCCTTTTCCCATGAAGTAGACGGCATTTTTTCTACAACACGTGAGTGGTATGATGAGTTGTCCATAACAATTAAAGATGATTCTTGTAGGTGCCATCTCTCAAAGGTTAGTGCATCCATGTCATCTTTTTGGTGTATCGTCTTGCCAAGACCTCTTCTGTGATCCTCTAGAGAATACCCACGTTCCATCTAGGAATACAATTGGTAGAGGTGATGATGATTGCATATTATGGAACGTACTTTTTTAAAAACTATAATCTTGCAACATTCCCTTTCTCACACCGCGCTCGCCGATTGTAATTGTTTGTGAAAATTAGTTTTTTCTTTTTTACTCAGCCAACAAAAACCGTAATTAAGTCCGTAAATTAATTAAGTACTCACCGTTGAATATGGATAAGAATTAAAAAACATAATGTTAACGTTTAGCGATTCAGAATAAAATCATTTATGATAAAATAAAAAAAATCTAAGAGATTGCCGTTAATTATAAATAGAAATTTACTCTCTTTTATTCCAAAACTAAAACTTATTAAATACTATAAATTTAAGTTTTCTTTTTGTTTCGAAATTAAAACTTGATAAGTAATAATTCAGTTTATATCTAAACGCACATTTTAAATGGAAAATTACATTCAAAACCATTTATATTAAAAATTAGAGGTAAGAAACCACAGCATTCAAATAGACTTCAAAATCCGATCGATCTAATTAAGAGAGTTTTAAATTAATATAAACCAGTAATAATTAACACCGTCCTTATAAATTTCTTAATTTATTTAGTAAAAACTGCATTGTAAAATAACTGTTTCGATATAAATAATTCAAGTTGAACTTTAAATACTTTCTATGAATTTCGACTATAATGAAAAGAATGTAATCTTTTTACTATTGCGTAAAATTTTGCATATTTAAATAACGCGAACACCGACAGATGTGTTAAACAGTAACTAGCTTCTGGAATTGCTTGATTTTGGGTTGATATAGGTATTATTAATTAATAATTAAACGGTTCAATAGAATAAGTATTTTTTGTGAATGGAAACGGGACGAATTTTGTATCAATCGTTCTGTTATTTCACAAATAATAATTTTAGCACGATGAGAGAAACATTAATTGGGTAGTTGATTTAATATCAATTAAAACAAATTATTGTGCTGTCGCCTCAACGTTGGAATTATAGAATTCTCAGCCGTGCCCGTTTTAAATGTCGTACTCTATATAGTTAAGTGCTTTTACTAAAATGATTATCTTTCGTTCTCACTGCCTACATAAAAATTGAAATTGTGAATTGGTATGAGGTAGTTAGTAAAATTAATCAAAAGAATTCAATTTACTTCCTCTGTAAATGAGTATCAAAATTTAGTTATTTCGATAAGTAGCAAGCAAATCACTTAGCTACTGACCTCCGTTTTGCTTGAACCGTAATCATTGAAATTTGAATAATTAGTAGAGTTCATATTTATTAAGGATCATTCATTTTCATTCATCATTGGTGAAGGAAATTTGTTTGTCAGGGGACCTGTCTACCGTACCCGCCGTCCGTCCGAATTAATTGAGTTTTAGGTACATCTTCTACGATAGAGACCAGACCCTGAATTTTATCCTCTACTGGGAAACCCGACGCAGCCGTTTGGGAAGCCGTAGACATTCAGAAGTGGACCCAAAGACCGTCTGAACGATAGCTTATCTTTGGGTGGCGCCCGAATCCGTTTTCTAACCCCTGGAGCAAACGACTGCTGTCCGCAACCACCGAAAACCCATTACATTTTTTTAAATTTGTATCCAACATTTTGCTTACGTTTCGCAGAGATGCTTCTAGTAATTCTTTTTCTGGTAATGTTTTGCTGAGTGATTCAAATGTAACCACTTTCTGTTGAGCATATTTCTTATAAATGATAGCTCGTATAGTATAGTATAGTTTTAAACCTTCAGGTGTATCATGTGTTTTAGAATTCTTACAAGGCTTCAGGACAATTTTAGGTAACGGAAGGTCCCTTTTCTTACTCTCGATCTTCTTCAATGTAGGCACACTTGTAATAAGAATAATAATTGGTGTAGAGGGTTGTTGCTTAGTTAATGTTTGCATAATGACATAGCCACGTTGTCCTACAAATTGAGTGTTACTGTTTCCAGTCCTACACTCAGAAGTGTCTAAAACTATCCTATCATGAAATTTCCAAAGTTGTCCAATTTTTGATAGTTGCAATTTTTTAATATAACCTTGTAGGGGGATTATTCATGTGTCTAAATCTCCATTTCCACGATTAAACTCCACTTCATTTCGTCGCTATCTTGACAATAAGAGTGCAAACAGTTTTTCGGTTATATCTCTCTAGGTATAGACCTGAGAGAAAAATTGTGTAAAGCATTTTTATAACAAATTGAAATATCTATAACTTTCGTATTAGCTTTTTACGTCAAATGAATAATAAGCAAGTTATTTTCAAAATACCATGGAAAATTTAGAGTTGAAAATCTTCAAAGATAAATGTCATTTGCATTTTCAATTTTATAATATTTATATTTATATTTATAGTACTTTTGGATATAATATATATATATATATATATATATATATATATATATATGTGTGTGTGTGTGTGTGTGTGTGTGTGTGTGTGTGTGTGTGTGTGTGTGAATTTTTATACTGAAATTTTTGACGCACTGTATGTGCAGTCTTGTTATGTGTGTAGAACGCATTTGGATGGTAAATAAACGTGAGTGCAGTATAGCGTTGCGTATTATATAAGAGTATTTAAATGTATAAAGATTTTTAAGTTGAAAGTATTAAATTTGAATTCGCGGTGGTAAAATTGTTGTAAACGTGTGATGGGCTGAATTTATAATATGTTGATATTGTATTAAAGTGTAAAAAATATGTATGTATATTTTTTTGTATAAATGTCGTAACATTGCACAATAGAAAAATTGAATGGTTGTTCAAGGACCAACGGTGTTAGAATTTGCTAACTTGTGCGGGAGGAAGACTCGCGCGTATGTAAGACTTTCATAAAAAGTTGGATATAGATCTGGACAGTATATGGAATGACTTTGAATGTGAATTAGGGTCTTTTGAAGAATTGCGAGGGTGTTTGTAACGGACTTCAAGATGGCTGCAAAGGACCGTAGTGAAAACCTCTTTTGGGATTGGTTGATTATGAGTTTAGCGTGAAAAATATGATGACGTTGGGCAAACCGCAGGCATATAAGGGAGAGACTGGTATGGTACAAGAAGAGACGCTCGGCAAAGGGCTCTACTTAAGGAGTGGCCGTGCGCGAGTATTTTGTGAGATCATAAAAACGATGCGTGCTGGTTTTATTTGTATATAATTAGTGTTGCAGTGATAATAAATTATTTGGACTCCTTGAGGATATACTGCTCGCACAAATTAGGGACGTGGTGCACCTCTACATCGTGCCGTGTAGTAAGTTAATGTTTTAATAATGCATTTGTTGGAAAGTGGATAGGAAGGGATGGGCAAACACGATAGTCAGCGACATCTCCTGATATTTCTCCGCTTCATCCCTTTCTGTGGGGTACGTCAAGGAAAAAGTGTATGCTGAACTAATAGCCACTGCGGAAGAGATAAAAAATAGAATCCGAAACGTTTTTGCAACTATCAACCCAGTAATGTTAAATAGAGTTAAAAATTCTTTTTGTTGTAGAATCCACATTTACTGAGAATAAGGTGGTGGAACATTTATTACAATAATCTTTGTTACCTTCCAACCTACATATACATATGTAGTTGTAGAAGGTTATGCAAACGACTTTTTTTCACTATCGTTAAATCGACTTATTATCTCATGTTACAACTTTTGCCCAAATTTCGCCAAGATCGGCCATCATGTCTGCGTGCGTGCGTACGCCCGCACGTCTACGTATGTGTGTATGTACGTGCGTGCATGCGCTCGTGTGGGTGCGTGCGTGAGCGTGCGCGTGCGTGTGCGCGTGCGTGCGTGTGCATGTGCGTGTGCGTGTGCGGTGCATGTGCGTGTGCGTGTGCGTATCCGTGTGCGTGCGGTGCGCTGTGCGTGTGCGTGTGCGTGTGCTGTGCTGTGCGTGTGCGTGTGCGTGTGCTGTGCGTGTGCGTGTGCGTGTGCGTGCGTGTGCTGTGCGTGTGCGTGTGCGTGTGCGTGTGCGTGTGCGTGTGCGTGTGCGTGCTGTGCGTGTGCGTGCGTGTGCGTGTGCGTGTGCGTGTGCCTGTGCGGATGCGCGTGCGCGTGAGTGTGTGTATGTGTATTGACAGAACGTATCTCTAACGCTCGTCGTATCCAAGTTACAGATTGTCCTTTGATTGTAATGTCATTGAGATGCCTCTCAAAACCCTCTTGGTCGATGGTATTCTGTAAAACAAATGCACATTTCACAATATTGTCGGCGGCAGTGATATTCGTCTCAATGCATTTAGAAAGAATACGCCATTTAGAACACAAAATGCCAAAAGCACATTCTACAGTCATTCTTGCCCTTCAGGGACGCTTGTTATAATTTCGCGTTGCATCTGGCAAGTTTTGTCTGTCTTTAGGTACTATTAGATATGAAAGCAGAGGGTATGCCTTATCAGCTAACATTACATATGGAGTTTTTTTTTATGTTGCTATTAGGTAGAAAGTCTGCCGCTTGGAATTGTATTTGTTGGGTAGAAATGAAATGAAACATATCTGATGACATAAATGTGCCGCGGTCACTTTGTTTACCGAAACTTCCCATATCAATAGTTATAAACTTTAGTTTAGTGCTTGAAGAACTACAGGAAAATATTGTTTATAGTTACAAAACATGCAACCGATTTAAGTGGGAAAATTGTGTGGACATGTTTACCATCCAAACAGCCTACAACATGAGGAAAGATCCAGATTGCCTCAAAATCCTTGGCATTTTGTTTTAGCGGCTATGTTGTTGCCGGTGGCATATGAAGTGGTTGAAGTTCCTCCCAAATAGTCACAACAATTTCCTTGACAACACCACTCACGGTAGTTTTTCCCATCCGAAAATTAGATGCTAATCTTTGAAACGACACGCCAGTACCAAGGTAGCTGCAACAAAAAAATGTTTGTTGTAACATTACTACTCCTAGAGAGGACGTTTCAGCCTTAGGTATTTACATTCGTCTGTATTTAATAGGATATGTGAAATTGACACTTTGAATTACGTAGTGAATTGGAGCACCTCTGGTAATGTTACCCACAACAGCTTAGATGGAATTGTTGTAGTTTAGAAAATATCCAGTTTAATTGATAGTCCTGCAGAGTGACAATTAAACTATTACCTTTTTTCTATTACAGATGCAGTACTTCGTAAGAAGTGCAGATACTTGACGGATCAATTTGCTGTAGAATTGGGTAAAATCAAGCGTATTCGTTCGGGAGATCCCGAAGGAGCGACATCTGAACCCAAGTGGCCTCACTTCAAGTCACTTCTGTTTTTAAGAGACGCCAAACCGCGACAGTCGACCGGTAACTTAACAATCAGTAATAGTACGAGTAACAATGCGGAGAACAGCGAAGACATAGTTGATGTTGCAGAGGACGTGATTTTGGAAGTTACTTCACAACAGAATGACATTCAAGCCAACGAACCAGTATTTGTAGACATCAGTCGGATAAGAAAGTGCAATCAAATAAATTCTTAGTGTAATAAAACCATTCTTGAAATTGAAACAAAAAAAGTAAAGTTTATGGAATCTTTTGCCAGTACCCGCCAGTCAGACTGCGATGATCTGCTGTTCTTTCGTTGGCTTTTACATCATGTTAGCAATATTCCTGTGCACATGAAGTTACGATTCAGAAATCGCATTCAACAAATTGTTTAAAAGTTCGCATATCCACAACGAGTGTCTTCATTTTCAGCAATCCATTATGCACCACAACCTCACCGTCACCATCAAGTACTCTTTTTTCAAGCAATGATTATAGTAGTTCTACTCCAGCACAAATCCCAGATACATTTGATGATTTGTATGTACCATAATCCTGATGATTATTTATCTTATATTAATGTACATACGTCCTCAATGAAACATTATTTCAGGAGGTTGTTTTCTACTTTTCAGTACTCACCTCAAACTTATAACAAGACGTTCTTCGGAAGAATATTCTGTTTGTGAAGGTTACACCAGTTCTTTACCATAGGATGTTCGATTTTAACTAAGACGTAATCAAAAGTTTCGATCTCCATTCTATAATATATGATGTCTGTCACTTCTTAACAGTGGACAAAAGATAATGGTATTTACCATATGTGCTTCTCATCTTATTTATATCGAGCACACCAGCTCTCACTGGTTTTAATTGAACATTTTATGAGGTCATTAAAAGACACACTACGCCTTCATTCGATGCGAATTTGAATCGGAATCGGCGTGCACTGTAGCCGTACCGCACTGGAAAGCGCGCTCCGTCCGCCAGCCCGATCCGAGAGAGAAGGCCTCAAGGGACATCTCTGCCCTACTCTCGAACGTACGCGCATGCGTAGAGCAGTCGATTGTCATGTCACAACGTTTAACCTGGCAAATATAACCTTTCAGGTTGTTCATTAATCTTAAAACCAAAATATGCAAAGTCTACATTTAACTTGTCAAAAACTAGGTCACCAATTAAGTAAACGTCACAAATGTGTCTCATAACTGGCTAAATAAACAACAGAATAAAAGTTAACGATAAATATATATTGTCCTGCACCAAATAATAAACAAATGTTTACATACACTACAACAACGTGGTTGAGAAACCACCGTCAATACAAGTTTGCGTTTCTGCAAAAATTCTTACTACTAAAACAGCCAATACAACATAACTCGAGATCGATTACCTTTTTTCTTCAACACTAATTAATTAAATAAAAATTACACAACAATACGCAAATAAAACCAACCAAAAAGATAATCGGGCTCAACTAAGTCTTCAAAGTTCTTAAATGTAATTCTTACTTAAAGACTGTCCATTCATCCTACGCTTTTCTTTCTTCTCTCTTCCCGTAAACCAATTATTTGTAGTCCATGTGTATCCTTAGATTGCCTGAAGGCACATAACAAGTACTCCACAATTTCACAAACACTTATTCCTTTCGGTACTAGCGAATAGTCCAACTATACGTGGTTATTCCTCCAATAAACCGTAATAATTTGTACACGTTTGGTTGCCTCTATAAAGTTTCTTGCAACCTTTAGGACAATTTAGCCCTTCCTTACACAACTAAACTTTTGATGTCATATAAAATTGCTTTAACATTGGCTCAATTTACTACGAATATTTCGTTCACTTAAAGGTGGTCCCATAAATAATTTTAACTAAGGATCTTTACAAGCACACGCGCCGCCCTCAACACTATAACGTTACAACTGTTATCTTATTGTAAATCTGATTACGCATTTTTTTCTTGAAGAAAAAAAAACTGATTTTATCTTCAATCTCAATTTTATTAATTGTTTTATTTATGAATGTTTTATACGATTCATCCCCTTTCGGGTTACGCAGTTGTTTAAACAATGACTACCTTCAATATTATTCACAAATATAACTCCAACTCAACCCATTCTGAAGTCACACATCACCTCGCGCGCGCGTCTTCCACCGAGCTCTCACCAAAAAGCAAAAAACAAAAAGCAACCCACAACAAGCCCCCGTCAATCTCTGGCTTTCCTATTTATATCTCAAGCCATCCATCTTTAAACATGTCTGACTTCCTCGCTATATTCACCAATGGTATTCACTCAAACTTTCTTAGTCCCGACTGATGCTACCCTCTGGACAAACACGCTTGTAATTACAATACATCGCCATGTTTGTTCTTACCTGCAAATTTTACAATTACTTTATGGACAAGCCATTTCTCGTGATCACATTCATTCAGTGGCCACTCTGGACCATTACACAACTTTCAACGTTTATCTCTCACATGCGCTCATCCTCCTTCCGCAACATTTGCAAAAATAAGTATAGTCTAAGGTCTCAAATACCATATACGTACACGTATTCTCAAAACTGATTGCACAACATTACGAGAACTTTCTATAATCAACAATTAAACATACCAAATCTTTCTCTACATATTTTCTAAAACATTCTATACTTATACATTCACATCTTCGGGCCAAGATTACTCCTTTATCTTCCAACATTCCATTCCTTATTCAGTAGTCAACAGTAGCAAATATTATCGTCCCATCGACGCATTTCTCTTCACATTTACATTCATCAGAATCTATTTATTCCAACACCAATGTCTCTATAACATTCAAATACACGTATCTGCATACTGAATAATATTTCTCCTAAATTGCCAGTGGCGTATCACCCACCCACATACATTATGCATATACACAACAAAAAATTTTTTTTCTCGTTCAAACTCAATACATCCGTACTCAACAACACGTAAAACATGTCATTATAACATCTTACATACAGGGTGCGTCAACACAACCTTACAATGTAACGATGCACTTTTCAATAATAATCTGTTAATAACATGGGCATTTTCAAATATCCATTGAAGTTCATTTTATCTACTACTCAGTCATTTTACAAAAATAATGAACTATAAAAATAATTTCAAGGTATAATCAATGGTATGTATAAAAATCGCAATCAATTTGTAAAGTTGTATAAATAATATAATCGTAAAAAACAAACGCGATGACAACAATTATATAGGTCGGTATATAAATGCAACAAACAATAAGCAGTAAATCATCAATTAATAAGTAAATGATAATAGCCGATTTGAGGTTACATTTTGGTTAGTTCGTTTTGGAGTGATGTGCTTTGACGCTCACTCGCGCAGCTCATGCACAAAGCGTTACGAAAAAGACAGGAGTGACCCTTGCGTGCTATCTCTCTCGCTTCGCGGTTTTTCTATGGCAAAGAAGGCCCATGCGTGTTCCAGTATAAGCACAGCTCAGTGTGAACTGTTATGAACGTATAAAAAACAGGCATATATATCCTAAAAAAATTGAAATTAAAATTATTTTATTTTTCGGGCACTCAATAGAAATGGACCATATTTTCTTATTACAAATCGTAAGGAAAAGTATCTCTTTTGTTTATAGCAACCATTTCTTTATAAAGAATTATAAATTATTTATTGGAATAAATATTAAACGTAAAACTATTAACGTTAGAAAAACTTATGCTTGTACAGGCTGGCCAACTAAGAATGCGAGGTACTGTATCTGGGAAACTATCCATCGTGGAGGCTTGCGCAAAAAAAGTTATTACTAAAACAGCCAATACAAAAACCTGGAAAATATTTTCAAGTTTCTGAAATGGCCGCTAGGGGGCGTAACTGCAATCTTGAATCTAAGAATGTGATGTTTTTGTGAATTCTGCTATATTAACCTAATAAAGAAATAACTGATCTTTAAAGTTGAGGATAATCTGAACTTTTTTTGTTTGGCACTTTTTGACGTATGTCTAAAAATAAAGCGGTGATTTCCTTAAATAACCCCCTGTATCCTCGAAACGGCTAAGCCGATTTTAACAAACTTGAGCGCGTTGAAATGAGCCATTCTTGGGCTACAAATATAATATTTGAAGTTTTATTAGTTTCACATGTCGCTAGAGGGCTTTGTTAGACATTCTGACAGAAATGGTTAATTTTCGCAAAAAAGTTAAATGCATTGGTATGACTTTTTTTCATGAACAAGTAGCTAATGATGCCTAAACAATCTCGCGAAAACCGCATCTCGATATCTTGTTCCTAACCTAAAATATCGGCAAAAAAAACTTTATACCAAAATCCCTTAAATTTTTATTTTTTTTAACTATATTTTTCTGGAATTGTTTCTATTATGTAAGTTGTGGCTCTAAAAAGGACAGATTTAAAGGAGGAAGGTTTTTAATGCCCCCGTAAATGCTCGAAATGCTGACCATCAAGCTCTATGCATTGCTGAAGCCTCTCATGACTAGACAAAACTGCAGCTTCAATTTCGGCTCTCGGTATGTGATGTATTGCGTTGAGAAATCCGGTTTTTCATATCTTCTCTAGTAGTAGGTTGAGTCCGAAACACGATGTCCTTTAAGCGCCCCCATAAATAAAATCCAGGCAAGTTAAGTCTGGCGATCGCGTAGGCCATGGAAACAGACTTCCTCTTCCAATCCACTGCTGTTGAAATACTACATTAATATGCTCTCGCACATTAATAGCAATATGTACTGGGCAACCATCCAACTGCAAAAACAATTTTTTGTTTCCAGAGGCACATCTTCCAACAACAACGGTAATTGATTGGCACAAAGTCAAGAAATACATTGCCATTTAGGGGTTGCTCGAAAAAATATCGCCCAATAATTCTGCCTCCCAGTATGCCACACCATACATTTAAATTGCAACGTCCATGGAGCTGAACTTCACACAACCAATGGGGATTTTCTGCAGACCAATAATGCATACTGTGCAGAGTGACTCTCTCGTCACTACTGAAGGTGGCTTCATGGGTCCAAAGAATTTGAAATAAAAATTCTTTATTTTCGCGTATCATGCCTAACATCCATGGGCAATAGTCTAACCTTCCATCAAAATCTTCCTCTTTCAAGGCCTGATGCAAAACGACATGATATGGGTGCATTCTTAAAGTAATTAAAATTTAAACGATTACCTATATATTTTGATGGCCATTAGAACTTACCTATGGTCCTTCAAAATATTTTGAACCGTTGTCCATGATATGCCCAACTCAGTGGATAATGCTCTTGTGCTAACATGAAGATTTCCTTCAATATAGCCCAGTGCACGGTTAATATTTTCTTGTGTTCTTCCAATTCTTTGTCGTTGAAACGTAGGCCGAAAACTACCATTGGCACGTAAGCTCGCCACTAATCGAGGAAAAACTGCATGTTTTGTTTAGGTATCTGTTTCCATTGCCTACTTCTGTTAATTGTATTTTTCGTATATATCCATAGGGAATATGCATTTAAACAAACAAAAAATAGGCCTTTCGTATAACTTTTAGCATTGCTTACTTGCCCGTAGTAATTTCAAAAAGGGTGATTTTATTCTGGTGAATAAATTTACAAACATTTAAAATCGCAATTTCTAGGTAACCTATTCAGAGCCGAAATTGAAGCTGCAGTTTTGTCTACCCATAAGAGGCCTCAGCAATGCACAGAGTGATGGTCAGCATTTCGAGCATTTACGGGGGCATTAAAAACCTTCCTCCTTTAAATCGGTCCTTTTTAGGGCCACAACTTACATAATAGAAACAATTCCAGAAAAACATAGCTAAAAAAAAATAAAAATTTAAGCTTTCTTTGGCCGATATTCTAGGTTAGGAACAAGATATGGAGATGCGGTTTTCGTGAGCTTGTTTAGTCATCATTTAGCTACTTGTTCATGAAAAAAAGTCATACCAATGCATTTAATTTTTTTGCGAAAATTAACCGTTTCTGTCGGAATGTTGAACAAAGCCCTTTAGCGACGACATCTAAAACTAACAAAACTGCAGTTACTTTATTATTTGTAACCCAAGAAAAGCTCTTTTCAACCCGCCCAAGTTTGTTAAAATCGGATTAGCCGTTTCGAAGATACGGGGGTGATTAAGGATACATTTGAATACCCCCCACCACTTTATTTTTATAGATACGTCAAAAACTGCCAAACAAAAAAAGTTTAGATTATCCTCTACTTCAAAGATCAGTTATTTTTTTACTAGGTTAATATAGAAGAATTCACAGAAACATCACTTTTTTAGATTCAAGATTGCAGTTCGGCCATTTCAGAAAAATGAAAATATTTTCCAGGTTTTTGTATTGGGCGTTTTAGTAATAAATTTTTTTTCCACAGCGAGATTTCAGTCTTTCAGCCTATAATCAAATATAACGATAAAACTTAAAATAAATAAATAAATGTATTCAGGAAAACTAATCTTTTCATGAAAAAAAGCAAGCATAACTTCTTCGTCGATATTCCTTACATTCTTTGAAGTCCTCCAAGAATAGAAAATATAGTAGGTCTTCTCATATTTATCTCGTGATTTCAAGGGTAATAAAATAGCAACAGGTTCAAGCGCTACTGCCGATATTTCAGGATGATTTTCATTATTTATTTTCATATTTACACGATAACAAAATTTTGGTTACCTATTTTTGTTTAGTTGCTGCAGTGATGAAAACGGAAATTTGATTCTCGCGCTTGTCAGGTATTTTTTAAATAATTTCTTATAAAATGTAATCCATTTCCATTTAGTGTCCGAAAAAATGTTATGTATTATTCTTAAAGAAAAGTAACTTCTTTACTCATCGCGTCTCTAATCTCGACTGCCCCTCGATTAGAAAGATCGCGATTCGTAAAAAAAACCATACTTTTATTTACCTACAGTACAAATAACTATTCTTTTAATTTAAGTTAGCATCTATAAAAAAAAGATGTCTATTAACTTCTGTCAGTCATGAAGTTTTAAACGTCATAGATTATTGGTTTTGTGTTTACAATGTTGCCTATTTTCGTAATGAACTTCTTATAAAAGAGGTTAAATAATTATCCTGAAAAAAAATGTTATTAAAATTATTTCATTTATTCTAATTATCATTTTGTAGATTGGAACGTCGTGTGGTGTTCCACACCAGATATTTTTATGTTCGCATCTAAACGTCTATTAATATCTACCTGCATGACGGTTGAAACGCCTATTTGGCATAAATCAGTACCGTTGTTTTTATGGCGTTGCTTGTTTTCATGATGGATGTATTGCATTAGAAGCCGCGTTGCATAATTATTCTAAAAAATGTTATTCCATTGCTTTTAATTTCCAGAAATTTGGAAGGTTATTCCACTCCAGCTATTTAATATTTACCTTCATTCTGTTTCTTTTGTATAATTTTTTGGTTATATCTTTTACACATGATATTTATACAGTTTTTTTAAAGTTATTTTGTGGCTATGTAGGTATGCCATGAAAAGTTTTACTAAATAGGATTTCTGTTTTATTACTTCATTCAAATATACGAACACTTGCTGTAACACAATTTTCAATTACTTGCTCTAATTTGAAGCGCTCAAACTCTCCCAATTAAAGTTTTTTAATTGGATGCACTTATCGCTGTTCACTGTGTTTGTAGTAATTGTGGTGTAGGTACATAATATCAAAAGTTACTCATAAAAGTAATAATCACTTAAAATGAAATAGATCACTTTTAATAAACCATTAATTCTAATTAGTGCCATGTAGTGATTGTAGTGTTTTGCTTATATTTCGCTAGGATGAAAAGTGCGTTATTGCCCTACCAGTTTATAAATGTTCGTTTTCATTAAAATGTCAAGTATTACAGAGAAATTTTTATAAATTAGTGTAATTTCGTGAATATGTAAGATGGTAAGAATTAATCTAAGACATTGACGTGTAAAGGGTTTAGACAGAAACTCTAATTTCATTTTAAAAAGCGTATTTATAAAAGCGATCTTTGTTATATTATAATTATGAAAGCATGAAATTTTATGCACCACAAACCAATAAAATATGAAAGCTCTGTTAAAGATTATGTTATTGCCAATCAATATAATTTCATTTGAAACAAACTTTTACTGAAGCAAGAAAAAGTAAACTATACATTCTTTTCACACAATACTCAATTCAAATACAATATCCTTATTTCATGTTTCACAGCAATCGCCAAGCCGTACCTACCCAAAAGCTGACATTTTTTCAAATAAGTTTACATTATATTCTGTTTCGGTTTAATATTTGCATACTGAAATGATCATCAAACTCTGTTTGGTTAGATAATAACGTTCATTTATAGAATTACTCCTTCTTTGTAACTTTCTTTCTGAGAAGTTAATTCAAAGCCAATGTTCGCCTTAGTTTCTAGAAAACTAAGTTTCAGAGTGAGACCTTAGTAACGCAGATTTTAAAAATAAGCGAGATTACTTTTAATAAAAAATAACTTGTCAGATATATGGCAATGTAAACTTTCACGATCATTACACATATTAAAATACTTACCTTTTTTGGGTTTTTTAATGGTGTGTTTGTATATTTAAGTTATACTATCTAAACGTTTCGATAACACTGTAAAAATGTTGAAACAATTTTGTGAAATTTGAAAAACAAAATTTCAAATAATTTTAATAGATAATATTACTATTGAGGAAGATAACTGTAAGTGTTATCGAAACGTTTAGATTGTATAACTTAAATATACAAATATATCATTAAAAAAACCCAAAATAGATAAATATTTTAAATTGTCAGATAATTTCATAGTTTAAGGTTAAAATAAATAAAAGGGCTGTATAATATTTTTTTTTATTAGTGCCCCATTTTACCTATTTAAAGCACGCCTTAGCGGGTTAAATAGAACTTTTAAAAACGCGCGTTTTTTAAAGTTACCATGGCAACATCCACAACTCGAGATTCGTGAAGTCTAAATGACAATTTTTTGATTATTGATCTGACAGGAATACCTTGTAACGTCAAATAAAATATTACTAACAAATTCAAAACCTTTATTTAAACATTATTTAACACTTTTAATTTTATAATGAAAAGTACAGTTAGTACTGTTATATATTAATTTTTATTTACATATTTTACATTATTAGTTCTTATTTCCATTTTTTGTAGTAGTAATGCTAGTATTTATGATTTCAAGGTGCACCAATAAAAAAAATAGCGTAAAGTATTCGTGGATAACTGATCTTTAAGGCTCGATTCACACTATAGGGCCAGTCACGGTTCGCTCTCGATCCAGTCTCGGTCCGGTAAAATCTTACTGTATCTACACTATGGGTTCGCATTCGATCACGGTTCAGCTCCGATGTGTACACTAGCCTCTCAATCAGTATGAAGTCGTTGATGGTACAAGTCGGATGGATATTGGCAATGCAATAAGTTTACTATATTTCATTTATTAAAGTACAAGTTTTGCCGTTTTCTGACAATGTTCGACTTTTGAATTGAAGAATTAGGTGTTATAGCTCTTCTTCTTGATGAAGATGCTGCAAATAAGAAACGAGTGAAACGCAAGACGACGAAAAGAAGAATGTGGGTGCATCCGAGCTTATTAGCAAGGAAAACGGAAGGCGAATACTACAATCTGTATCATCATTTACTAGACGATGAAGAAAATTCCTGCAATACTGTCGAATCGATTCAGGAACGTTTGAAATGATTTTGAAAAAAATTGAGCGAAAAATTTCAAAAGCAAACACCTCTTTTCGTGAAGCTATTCCTCCACGCCAAAAATTAATTGTGTGTCTGAGGTAAGTAATTATTATATTATAAAAGATTCAAATAGTAAGGGTATTATAAACATTTATTATTATGTCGATTATAATGCTTATTTGAAAAACAATCAATTGTTCGTATTATCAGTAATATCTGGGATTTCTTCATATTGCAATAAAGTCGGTTGATATTGCTGTTCGCTACTCACTCACTGATGTTGGTGTGACAACGAAGACGAAGAAGGTGGAGCATGCTGTGAATGAGAATGCATGTCTACGGCAAAAGTTGATGCAGGATTGAACGTAATGTTGATGTTCCATCGGGAAGTTGGGCCTGTGGCACCGATGAAGACCCAGTTCTATCATAATTGGAAGATTGTGAAGCATTCCCCTGATGTTGCAAATATGTATATTGTGGTGATGGTGTTGGGCAGTTACGTGGAGAATCTTGCGACAGAGACTGATGCATTCCAATAAAAGTAGATGATGAAGATGATGTTGAGTGTAAAGAAGAAGCAGGTGATACTTGGCGATGATGAAGAGGCGAGGGTGATAAAACAGGTGAAGAAGCAGGAGCTAAATATTTTTCTTCAGTGTGACTGACAAGAGTAAATACGTTTCTTTTTACGAAATGTTGGTCAATAGTGGAAAATGTTTTAACAGTACCAGCAATCATTGAAAAAAAAAGATCAATCGGATGTACCCCATCTTTGTCTAATATAAACTTCATCAATACTGATGATGCAGTTTCGTCTTGCAAATTGTTCTGTTTATTTTGTCGTTTTCGATTCATCGGTGGATTCTTTGTGAATGTGTTGACAGAATCAATGACCGGTTCAACGTCTTCATTCTGTTGACTTTGTCGTGACAAAATGGTTTCTTCATTGGTCTCCTCGTCAGCCATATCACGAATATTTGTATTCTCTGCGTCCTCGTTAGCAATAGAAGATGTTCTTGGTCTATCCACATTAACGAACTCATTGATAAATTGCATTTGGTCGTGATATCGCCATTTACTTATTTTTGCTGCTGCTTGGCCGCTTTTGGTCTTTAATTTTGCAAGATACTTTCGATATTGAGCCCGTAGCGCTTCCCAACGATTCTTCGCTTCTATAATTAAAGAAATGAAGCATGTAATAAATTAAATAAAGTACAGTGCAGGTGTTAGTCCTATCGTCTTCCCCGGGTAGCAATTGCTAATTACCGGAGAATTTGCAGGATGAATAATGTAAATGTATTTATTTACAGATTTTTGGCTACTGGAGATTCCTATCGGACAATTGCTTTTAGCTATCGTCTTGGCCATTCCACAGTACAGAGTATTGTTCTTGAAGTATGTGAAGCAATCAATGAAACGTTATTAGCAGAATACATTCCAACTCCATCCCGAGAAAAATGGTTGCAAATAGCCCATGAAATGTGGACTATTTGGAATTTCCCAAATCGTTTAGGAGCCTTAGATGGCAAGCATGTAATAATAGAAGCTCCAGCTAATAGTGGATCTTTATATTTTAATTATAAAAAAACCTTCTCAATTGTGCTTTTGGCATTGGTAGACGCCAATTACAAATTCATTGCTGTTGATATTGGATCCTATGGCAAAAATAGTGACGGCGGTATTTTTGCGAATTCTACACTAGGGAAGGCATTGGAAAATGAGATGTTGGATGTTCCCGAATACTCTGCACTCCCAGGAACAAACATAATCGCACCGCATGTGATATTGGGAGATGAAGCGTTTCCGTTGAAGAAATATTTAATGCGACCTTACCCAGGATCCAGAAGTGTAGAAGATGTTAAAAAAAGAATATTTAATTATCGTTTGTGTAGAGGTAGAAGATTAGTCGAATGCGCATTCGGTATTTTATCACAAATTTTCGGGTGTATTGCAGAAGACTCAAAGCTAATCCTCAACATGCAACGTCACTCGTTTTGACGACATGTATTCTGCATAATATTATCAGGAATACTCGTACTATTCATCTAGAAAGTACTCCAGATTGTTCTAAATCAAACTACGTAGAGAATTTAAGAAGACAAGGAGTAAATGCACAGACAGAAGCGTTTCAAACGCGGGAAATTTTTAACAATTTCTTTCATTCTCCCGAAGGTTCAGTATCGTGGCAACTAGATCATATTATGCAATAAAAGCGGTTCAAAAAGTAGATACAGGTACTGTTTTCCGGACATAATATGTTTTATGATTACATTATAATTTTTTATTTTACTTACCAGATAGTCCTAGTGCTTGTTCTATTTCGTTCCATATTTTCTTTTTATAATGATTGTCACTGTAATGAGGTGACTGTAAATCATATAACCCTCGCTTATTATACTTCCTAGTTAATTTTCTGATAACTTAATTGAAATGTCTATATTAAAATAAACTATTTGCTAACTGTATATACCTATATAATAGTCACGATGTGTTTATACTGATACTGGGTGTCCAAGTACAAAGGACCAAAGCGATATCTTAAACTTCATTAGGTACGGAAAAACCGTTAACATAAAAAATCCTTGCAATTGGATGTCGTTGCGAAATACAAAGCTTTTGGAGATTGACAGATAGAAAGGTTAGATGTGCTTCATTTATTATGCTCACTATTTTCTAATAAAGTTTTCAGTAGATTCTTTTGATAAAGAAGGCGCTTGTCGAAGTTCATCTTTATTTTGCAAAACTAGAAAAGAAATTCTTTAAGATACTAGTGTCTTCATGGACAGACCGGTTTCGCAGGTCTACCTCCATCATCACTACCGCTTTGTACAGTCATTGGAAATAAGAAATGTTTATGTAGAAACGTTAATGAACGTATTTTAACATATTAAAAATATCTAAGCTTAATAAGATATCAGTTAACTGAACTGATGAGGCAGAAAACAGTAAATAATTTTTGGTCTTGATATAACCATTGTCATAGAAATAAAAAAGTTGCATAATCAAATGTTAAATATCTATCACCTCCACATTATTTGCATTTAGTATATGATTTGAAACATTTGTAGAAGGATATTTGATTAGCTCTTGATACCTAGCGTATCCTACAAACCATAGTACAGCTGCCCCATGAGAACGAGTACCTAAAGTTCTGGCACCAGTCTTACGCAGGTGCAGTAAGTACCCAATATAGGGTTAGGTTCTTCTTCCTCACTATTCGGCACAAATGCAATCCACAACTGGTAACGAGTAGCATTTCTGAGGCGAGAATATATCCTTACCCGTATAAAACCGGGTTCGTAGTTTTCATCAAATTGATATTGAACCTGGCGGTCCTCTATTTCATTGTCCTGTATATAAGAAGGAGCAAGCTTTAATCGAAAAATACCTACAGTTAACTCTTTAAGGTAGTAGTGTGACAAACATGGGAATGAGGAAACGATAATTTCATTTAAATCAACATCTGCCCCTTCTAGCGCGTAAGTTTTCCTCCTCAACCCTGGCTTGAACAACATTTGGCTCTTGAACTTTTGAAGAATATTTTCAGCTAGCTCAATAGTAGCATCTTGCATTAAAATGGGTGGAAAATATTTATTTATAATTGCTCCAGAAATTTTAAGAAAATCAGCAATATTACAAATGTGGGTGTTTTTATCTTAAAGCTAAAAATTTAAAAATTGATTTTAACTGCCCATTGCGTGCTTCTACGATCCACCTGGTTTTCGTAACGAGACGACTATCATTAGCCTCTGTGGATAACTGTAGCTGACCTCTGGGCAAAAAGGCTGAATTTTAAAATTAATACCCAATCTATTTAAAGCTGGATGGAATAGCTTCCAAGTACCCGCGGTCGAGAATGAAATATCTCCTTCATTAAACCATTCACACATTCCATTCACATCTCTATTAAATTCACTTATAAGTATGTTAGCATTGTTGTTTTCAGAATTTGAGAAATATGGCCCTTGAATGTTAGAATAAATCCGCTCGGGGCACAAGCAGAGATGGCTTGATAGATGTTTACCCTTATAAGTACAGTAGGACTGTCGCAAGACTTTAAAACAAGAACTTTTCTATTTCTAGATAAGTACAGTCATTATACACTATAACTTGAGGCCGATCCAGGTTTTGATTATATAGACGATTTGCAAATGGAGTTACATGATTTTCGATGTAGCTGTCTCTTGTTGTAGCAGTAAATCCAATATTTTTGGTACAAATCTAGCAGAAAGAGATTGTCTAACTAGAGATAGCTAAACTGGCTTGTTGTCTTGTGGAATAATTAAAATAACCGCAAAAAACTGTCACTAAGACCTTGTCATAACTTACACAGGAATGCTAAGAGATCTTTTTACTTACATATCTCAAAGAATTTCCTATTCTAACGGGGTCACAAAAGTTGAAAAGATTATTAAATTGATCTTTGGTTATAGGAGAAACTGCTTTAAATTGAGAATCTGTGAAGTTATTTTCGTCTTCGTAAGCCGTGTGGTAGCTTTTTTCTTAATTTCCTTACGTAATGCTTGTAAAAATATAAATCTCAATACCTGCTAATAATGCCGATTTACATATCGTAACCCAGGGAGCAGAAACTCAAACAGATTACCATTCTCATCCAAATGAATATTACAGCAGTACGTATTTTCTCTCTAACAAAAATATTAATTCTACCTTTAATGGATATTTTATGTATATCATTCTCGTTACAAATGCAGCATAAGTAAGTTGACCTTTGTAGCACATTTAATCGCAAACAATTTGGATTATTGTCTATTGCTTGAATTTCCCTTACAATAGAAATATTGCAGACATTGCAGATTCGAGTTTCTTCCATTATGACCCGCTCTGGTAGATTTGCTTCGCGACGACGTGCAATCACAATTTCCTGCTTTCTTGCATTTACCTCACCATTTATTTTCACCATAACCCTAGTAACTAAAGCATTTCCACAAGCAAAACATGGAATTCGTTTCATTTTTCACATAAACTCTTCAACGATTTTAATTCAAAAAGTAGATTTGCAACTAAGCATCAACAATATCACTTAATTAGTGGATTAATTTTTGACGTTTCATAGCCACCTACTATATTGTTATTTTATAAGTTTGGGAATAGAAAAACATAATAATTGTAGTATGAAAAACGGAAAGAAAAGTGTAAAATCAGAAAAAAATCTAGTTGTACGAATAAAAGCAGAAGAAAAAGCGCAATACCACATTACGGTTTTGGTTTAAATGAATAAGTAAATACTAAATATAACTTTATTAGAAAATAGTGAGCATAATAAATGAAGCACGTCTAACCTTTCTATCTGTCAATCTCCAAAAGCTTTGTATTTCGCAACGACATCCAATTGCAAGGATTTTTATGTTAACGGTTTTTCCGTACCTATATGAAGTTTAAGATATCGCTTTGGTCCTTTGTACTTGGACACCCAGTATCAGTATAAACACATCGTGACTATTATGTAGGTATATACAGTTAGCAAATAGTTTATTTTAATATAGACATTTCAATTAAGTTATCAGAAAATTAACTAGGAAGTATAATAATACTCAATTAAATCTATTAAAGAAATGAAACACTCTGTATAACGGACGTCTAGGGACTTAACTTGCAATAATAATTTAAATGGACATATATATGTTAACTTCCATTCACCAAAATATCAAAACAATACCACCGTATAATTCTTTTCAGATACATATATTTGGTCTCACCCTGTATATCAGGTGTATGTACAAAAACCATGAAAGTAAAGAAAAGGTTGTAACCAGTAGCACAAAAAAATAACATTCCACTAAGTTTTGCGTTAATATTGGCAAACATGTCCATTTTATGATATATTGAAAGTATCAAATAGTGATATTGCAGACCCTGTATATCAAAAACTGTTGAGATTCGAGCTTTCGGGCAATGAAGACATTTGATCAATTGGTCCAGTTCTAGAACATATCAAAATTTGGTTAAATTCTGACCGAAAGGTATTTTACATTTAAAACGTGCCCCCTCCTTCGTCAATGCTATAAAATGTCTTTTGGATAAGATAGGTTTTTATAATTTTTAAAAATTTATTCCTAGGAAAGTCTGATCGAAGCTGGTAGTTTGTTATAAAACTTAATTCCATAATAATTTCAGATATGTATATATATATATATATATATATATATATATATATATATATATATATATATATATATATATATATAAGAAGGAAAAGTAAGTAGTTGCAATTTGCAAATTTTGCTTAACGCATTCTCTGAACCCATATGAAGCATTATTCTGATAGTTTTCTTTTGAGTGCAAAATTTGGACAACTGTGAGCATGGTCAGTTTATTAATCCGTAACAAATTACAGATCCTATTAAGGCATGATAAGCTACTTTCAACGTTGCTAAATTAAGTAGGCTACTTAATCTTCTTATAACAAACAGGTTTTTTGTGATTTTGTTGGCTACGTAATCATTGTGGTGACACCAAGTAAGTTTTGGGTCTAAGAACACATCTAAAAATTTTATTTTTTCAATATTATTAATATTTGTTACCTCACGGTGAGTAAACATCATTTCAAACGTTTTATTTTCATTTAATACCAATTTGTTATTTGTAAACTACTCTGATCCCATTGAACGTATATTCATCATTTGACGTTGTACCTCATTTAAATCTATATTTTTGGTGAGCAGAGTAGTGTCATCAGCAAACATAACAAAATCAGAATAATCTATACCAATTTTAAAATCATTAATATATAATAGAAATAAAATTGGACCCAACACAGAACCTTGCGGAATACCCGAGACTGTAACCAAATAATCAGAAGGGAACTGATTTACTACTACATACTGTTGCCTTTTAATCAAATAAGATTTAATGAGATTACAACTGGAGCTATGGAATCCATAGTTTTCTAATTTCTGAATAAGTCTATCATGATTTACGCAGTCAAAATCTTTTTGAAGATTGCAAAAAGTTGCAGCTACATATTCATTATTTTGATGTCCGTTTACAATATAATTAATTAAATACGATACAGCCGTACTAGTAGATTTATCAGATCTAAAACCAAACTGTTATTTAAAAATAATTTATTCACTTCCATGTATTCAACTATTTGGATCTTAAGAAGCTTTTCAAATACCTTAGATAGCAATGGAACAAGAGTTATTGGTCTGAAGTTTTCCATACTTACTGAACCACCTTTATGTATGGGAATAATTTTTGATATTTTCAGAATATCAGGAAACACACCATGTTCTATAGCAAATTAAATAATTTTGTAATGGGTATAACTATTATGTTCTTAACCAGTTTAATTAAATTTACTGTCATATCAAAATGGTCAGCACAATTACTACTTTTCAGATTTTCAATAACTTCTCGCACATTGTTATAAGATACCAATTTAAACATGAATTCATGATACACATGATTGCTAAATAAAACTGATTCAGAGCAGTCGTTGTCGCCATTTTGATTTAACAATTTCACAGGCGCGTCAACGAAAAATTTGTTCAGATCGTTAACTATCGGTATATTTGAATTAGATGACTTGGATCTATGTTGATTAATTACTCTCAGAACGATTTAAGTATTGCACTATTTACCAGAAAGGTACTATAATGCTTACTTTTAGCTTCCTATAATTTTTGTCTATACAGTCTTTTTACCTTTAGAATTATATGTGCATTGTCACATGATGTTAAATTATAGTACTCAGACCAAAACGCATATCTTTCTCATTTTACGTAACTCATACTAAACCAATTTCTTTTAGGTGTTATATTGTGATTGATAGTATTGTTAGAATAGAAACGAATCACTAAATTTAGTGTGAAAATAATTTAAGAACATATTAAACTTCTCGTTAATACTCAAACTAGGATCGCTAATAAAACTCCAATCTACTTTATCTAACGCCGAATAAAAGTGAAACTTATTTGAGTTATTGAAATTTCGAAACATTCTTATAGAAGTGTTTATCATCAATTAAATGTTCTACACTAAAGCTAATAGACACTGCTTTGATCGGATAAAATCATATGCTTTTGCAGTAAAATTACTATGAAAATTGATAATGATATTATCTAGACACCTATTCAATCTAGTATTTTCATTAATCGTTATTCTGAATGAATAAGATTGAATTAAACTTGAACATTACGTACTTTGAATCATTAGTGTTAAAATAAATATTAAATCAGTATTACAACCTTAAAACTACTTTTATCTATTTTTTCAAAATAGAGTCAAATGCATCCAAAAAACATTCAAAATCTTGAGGAGGACTAAATAGTTACGATTAAAATATTTAATAAATAGACTGCAATGCGATTTCATTGCATTTCAATTGACAAGTTGTTTAAATCAAATTTGCTACAAAATCACTACTATATTTACAATGTAAATTATTATTTCTACAAAATAAGAAACGGGTATGTAATGTCCAATTACAAAACTACTTAAGATTTCATTGTTTAACAAAATGTTCAGTAAAACATATAACGTCTAGATTTTTATTAAAATCGTCGTCGTAAATGAAGTTTTCAATTTCAACATCTTGTTTTACTGACTGCGCATTCAAATGAACAATTTGAAATCATGATATTTCACATTTTATTAACGTTAGAATCATGATCTATTGTAAATTCTCTGTCTTCTTTTGTATAACAAACGCTTAACTCTAACATGATCTGGCCATTGTAGGATTCATCGCTTTGTCAAAGTTTGCTTCGTTAACGTAATTTTAAATGAAGAATGTATATCGATTACGCGATATTAGCTGTTCACACTGCTTCCGGATATGTCTTTTAAAAAATTTGAAAGATCTTCTTTTTTTGTGCAAGTCGAGATACATGCAAAGTTATTGTTTTCGGTATACCAATTATAGAATTTAGAGGACCACTACCCTTTCGCGCGCCTATAACCACTGTTTGCTTAGTTTTTCTTTTATGGCTTACCATTTTCCATTCTGTCTTACTGTTAATTAATTCACCTTTAGAAGTCATATTATTTTCTACACCATCTTTCACATTTGCAACTGTACTAGCTTCCACATTTTCACTATTACGTGTATATACTTTCGTGTCATTTGGTTTGTTGTAGTTTTCCCTAGATATCTTATTATTGTTACTTGTAGAATTGATACTCACAGTTGGCACATTTACAATCTTTCGACCTTGTGATTGCCTTTGCGTAATGTTTTGATGGTTATTAATCAAATTAGATTCCAACAAACTAATTTTGGAACGTAATTCATAAATAATGTCATCTTTTTGTTTAATTATCTTACACATAGCCTCTACAAAATCCTTAGCCAAATTGGTAGCACAAGAAACATCACAACATATTAATGAGTCGTCACTAAAAATTTTTTTTTACCAATTTAGCATAACTTACATGATACATATTATCACATTTTGCATATTTAACACCATTTCAACTTTAGATTTACATTTTCGGCACAGAACAGGAATATTTACACAACACGACTCGCGCGCCATATTACCTTGTGCGCAAGAAATTTTTCAGATTCACTTAAGATATTCATTCTAGTTTTCAATGTTAAAAAAAAACAGTAATGGCTGCAGTTATTTACATATTATTATAGCAAAGAAATACAAATTTTTACATTAAGATAACTTGATATAACGAGACTAATATACATATGTACATATCGTTATTTATTAAGTACATATTTATATATTTTTAATAAATTTAGTCGCGCAAAAAACGTCATTAGCATCTCGAACATTAAGGACTACCGATCTCAGACAATAATTGTAATCGTCGCTTCACTCCTCCTCCAAACAATTGTCCTTACTGTTCTAGATACTTAATATACTATTTCATCATACTGTATTTTTATGGAAAGAATATTGTTCAGCAATCGAAAACCGTTAAATAACACCTTAGTAGATTGCAGTATAATCTCATTTAGCTCAATTCATGCTCATCAGGCATAAAAAATTCTTTTGAGGCTATTAACCACTGTCCACAATCTGGCGCCTCCTTTTTTTGCTAGTAACAAGTGTGAAGATAAAGCTGTCTATGATTTTACAATTTTTTGTCTTCAAACACAAATAGGACTGTGAGCGTTATAGTTTTCTTAACGAGCCTTAACACATAAATAGATATCACCTACCTAAAAATGTTTAATCCTATAGCACGTGAATTAAGGTCAATCGATAAAGGCGGATCAACCAGCAAGCAAAGGTAGATAGAACTGCGGGGGCCAAATATGAATGGCGCAAAATTTCTCCTCATTTCTTTAAAACTAGTTAGTTAGAAATTATATTATCATACGAGGGACAAGCCATTATTATTGAGAATAAAAGGACCAGTGTAACTTTTTCAAAATTTTATTTTAATATGTTCAACGTGGTTGCCTTCTGCTATAATGAACTTAACCATTCTTTCCTTCCACTGCTTAAATCCTCCACGCCAAGCAGCTTTAGGAATTGTATTAAAATACCACCGAATAGCAGTATTCTGAAAAAAACCTTCTTCTTCGTAAGTTCTTTTTTAGCCCAAAAAACAGCCAAAAGTCTCACATTGCCTAATTCGGTGAGTAGTAAGGGTGTTCAATTATATTAATCTTGTTCGCAGCCACACACTGCCGAGTTAGTTCTGCAGTTTGGGAAGAAGCATTATCGTGACGTGATTCCCTTCTTTCGTATCTTATTAAATACAGTCGGCAAACAGTTTTCGACGTACCATTTAGCTGTGACAATGTTCTGCTCCTCTAGCTTAATAGCGCTTACTAGACCGGTACTTCTAAAGAACACAACTTCCTTCATTGCTTGCTGCTTTCTGATTATTGTTGGTGTGGCCTCGTCTTCATGGTATGTAAGTTTCATCGCATGTTACAATTTTCGAGGCAATTTGGTGTCCACCATTCTTAAGCAATGTTAAAGGTTCGGGGCAAATTCGTACTCGTTCTGCTTTTTAAAAATCTATAAGGCGATAAGAGTACAAAACAACTAACGACTTTTTTCAGATAAAAGTGGTCCTGTATTATTGTTTTCCAGAAGAGGATCCAATCACCAGTTGAGCCTTTATTACGGCGTAACTTGGTATATTATCTGCGCCTTTCTGGTGATCAACTGTAGTTCTTTCACGTTTGGATTCCTTGTACCATCCATAAGGTATTGTCAAGGAAGGGGCCGTATCACCAAATGTTGATTTCAAGCTTCTTTCGCAATCATAATCACTTAAATCATTATGCGAAAATGTTCTCGGGTTAATTCCATTTTTCATTACACTTGCGAAACTTACGACTGTCTTTTTTAAATGCTATTTTAGATAAATTAGCCAAAGAAGCAGCAAATATCAACTAAGGCGTTACTCTTAGTGAGGCTACATTTTTGTTGTCCATTGCCTGCCGAACCTTTTAATTCTCAATAACTATGACTTGTCCCTCGTATTTCATGAAATAACAAGCATCTCTAAAGAATGTTGAATTTTAACATACATATTCGTAAGCACGTAGTGATGTTGGGAGTAAGAACGCATAACGAGTCCAAAAACACGTTTATTAGGAAGTATGTAAAAACAAGCCTTCACCTACCTAGAAACAACAATAGTCTAGTAAACACAGGTTTTAACTCAGAAGTTATTATTGAACATACGCAGATTAGTTCTATTTGACGTTCCAAACTTTCCCTCACCGGTTTCCTGGAATTTCAGGGCCTGGAAATCTGGAGAAGCGTTGAATGATTATTATGAAACACCCGTTTCGGAACAACCCTTTGCGTTCTAGAAATGAACATGGTACCAACTTACACTACAACATGATAGCTACGTTTTGAGTGATGTTGTGATCTTGAAAAAAATTTAACGTGTTACTCTTTTATGACATACTGGACAAGTTTTTCTTGACAGGTATCGTAAAATACCTTAAATATACGTTGTTGGGCATAAAATAAGCTTTTTATTGATATCAAACATGTACGATCCACTACAAAAGAGCTACAGTCGCCCTATTTACAGAGTGCCCTCCGACTTCGTCGAGGTCGGATCGCTGCTTTTGAATTTCGCGCCATCCAGCGAGAATTTTGGATGTTTCAGTAACTTCTTTATTATTTTTTTACATTCCCGTATACTATACGAAGTGTGTGCGTGTGTGGGTGTGTGCGTGTGTGCGTGTGTGCATGTGTGCGTGTGTGCGTGTGTGCGTGTGTGCGTGTGTGCGTGTGCGTGTGTGCGTGTGTGTGTGTGCGTGTGTGCGTGTGTGCGTGTGTGCGTGTGCGTGTGTGCGTGTGCGGTGCGTGTGTGCGTGTGTGTATGTCGTGTGTGCGTGTGTGCGTGTGCGTGTGTGTCCGTGTCGTGTCCGTATCCGTGTCCGTATCCGTGTCCGTGTCCGTGTCCGTGTCCGTGTACGTGTCCGTGTCCGTGTCCATGTCCGTGTTCGTGTCCGTGTCCGTGTCCGTGTCCGTGTCCGTGTCCGTGTCCGTGTCCGTGTTCGTGTCCGTGCCCGTGTCCGTGTCCGTGTCCGTGTCCGTGTCCGTGTCCAGGTCCGTGTCCGTGTCCGTATCCGCGTCCGTGTCCGTGTCCGTAACCGTGTCCGTGTCCGTGTCCGCGTCCGTCTCCGTGTCCGTATCCGTGTCCGTGTCCGTGCCGGTGTCTGTGTCTGTTCCTATGCCGGTGTGTGTCTGTGTCTGTGTCTGTGTCTGTGTCTGTGTCTGTTTCTTGAAAATGACAGATTTTGCATAAAACAGAATGGATAAACTCTAGCGGCAACGTATGAATACAACGTGAAGTAAATAAATCGAACGGCTACATTTATAAGTTGAATAGTAGCATATTTGTCTATGAAAATAGTATTACATATAGCTTGACAAGGATAGCTCCGCGGGTGAGAATTTCCACCTCCTACGTATGCAAAGAAGAGAAAGTTCGTATTCAGAGGGAAAAAGACAGATACTACACGCGCACGATTGATGAAACAATTATTCGTGTAATTGAATTAGCCACATCTAGAAGTTGAAAAGAATTTTTGCAATCGTTACTTTTAATACATAAAGAGAAAAGTGGTATATAACTAAATATATAAACTTTGTTGCTGATGTATTTAATTTGACATTTGTCAACAAATATTTCAAAATTTTATTTTTTCTAATTTTATGTAAACGATTACAAAAAATTTTGTTCGCAACACGTGCGCTGTCATCTTTTTGGTGCTCGGCCTTATATTTTATCCCTCAGCTACTCCTCGGGTAAAAAAGAACGGTCTCGCACCAAGAAATGTGTACACAGCGCACTAGTTGCGAAAACTACTATAATGTTTGTTCTAATTCAGCGATTATATAAGAATCAAATTCTACACTTTTAAAATATTAAAATCATTAGTGGCCAATTGATTTAATTGTAATTTCTGGAGAGTTAATTTCATCTATTAAATGTAAAGTTGTAATGAAGGTATGACAATAAGGATTAATGTATGGCAGGAGAATGTCTAACCTTCTAATAAATATCGATTTAAATAGTTATTTTTGTACCTAGTGCGCGAAATGCTACTTTGGTGATTGAGAATTGAATTTTTTAACGAGGCGCAGCCGAGTTAAAAAATTAGTCGAGATCACCAAAGTAGTTCGCGCACGTGTTACAAACAAAATTTTTCTACAACCATCAAGATATGTATATCCCTTAAAATCGTTTTAAATAATTTTTTCTTGGACACAAATTTTTTCTACAACCATCAAAATATGTACATCCCTTAAAACTGTTTTAAAGAATTTTTTCTTGGATTTTTGCTTGATTGAGGACCACAAAAGTTAAAATACAATAATCTCATAGAGTTTACATGCAGTATACAAAATATGTATTTCGCACACTATTTCGCGCACGTTGTTATGATAACGTAAGAAAATCAAAGTGCCATTTCGCATACAGTTATTAATGCGCGAACCTCGTTTTTTTACGTTTGTAGAAACAATTTATTTATTATGATTGAAACTATAATATAAGATACAATTATTACAGTTATTACTGTATGATCATGAAAAAAAAGATAATGGTTCTATTAGAGGAGAAATTCTATCTTATGAATTAAAATTTAATCAAGTAGCTATTTCGAATAACATATGTATTTTTATTCGTTCCGAGTTTAAAGTTATACGTTAAAATATTAAAATGAAAGATAAGAATGTATTGATTCATTTACAGATCTAGAATTATAGATAATTCAGTTGCCAAAATTTACATTGCTAATTAACCATAATATGAGATATCCAGGTACAAATTAATCAATGTTTCGACAGCTTAAAATACATGAATAGATATGTATTATTTAAATAGTCGTCACTTGTTTATCTTCATTATTGAAGTTGAAGACTGAACGTCTTCTATTCAAGTGACTACTCTCGTTCCAATCTCTCTGTCGACCACTGCGCAACAATAGGCGGGGTTTATTTTTATTACTTCAGCCGCAGAGCTATGGTTCTCAAACAGTACATAATCAACGGTGATACTGTACGTACTCGTTAAAGAATCCCGCCGAATCACTTCCGGATCGAAGTTAATCATCTTCCGCTAGTTGATATCGTATTCTTATCGCTAAATATTGAGCCGATTCCATGTTAGGTCACCGTTTTAAGTTTATTAAAATTCGTTGATAATTTTGTTGTTCTTCGTTTCTAAGCATTTAACGATACATTTTCGTAATACGCGCAGTTAAATAGCCAAATAAAAGGAATTTTTTGTTTCTATTTCACTTTTTGTAATTAAGTCATTGTGATTTAAATTTAAATATTCGGAGATAAAATTTGTATAATCTCTTTTAAAAGAAGCATTTTCGTTAAGTCTTTCTTCTAAAGAATAGGAACGTTTCAAGGATTCATAACCGTTTCGGACGTTCCCCTTTCGTGTGTACCCGCAAATTTTCCCTTTTCGGACGTTAAGACTATAGATAGGGAACTTAATGTGCTTACGAATTCCCTTTTTGTGCGTATCTAGGTTACCTACTCGAAACTGGATAAATATGAGAAAAAGTAAAAACAAAATGAATAAGTTGTGCTGATTCAACGGTTTAATTAAAATTTACAAGACACCTACGATGACACAATATTTGAAACGAACTTGCAAAAATTAGCACATGTATTTCTAAAAATAAAAAAGTGTTAAACTATGTGGAGTAATCTATATCTACTATATCTACTATATATATATATATATATATATATATATATATATATATATATATATATATATATATATATATATATATATACAATACTTTATTAAAAATTAAATGTTTCACTAGGATTGTGCCTATTTTGAGTTAGGTCAATTACAACTGTTTTTAACCGCCCATCTAATTCACAATACTTTTTTGCTCTTTCAGGAGTACTTATGCACACACTATCTTTCAGTTACCATAGTCGTGTAACTTGTTATGGAAGAAAATGGCAGTAGAATCTGATGTAAAAGATAAAGCCACGCAAGTCGTAAGTCAAAGGGCTCCGGTTTGTTTATAATCGAAAATATCGGGATCTAAGTACATAAATGCGAGTGTTCCACAGCAACATTCAAAACAAACAAAAAACTTGCTTACCTTCCGTCGCATAAATCAGTTGAATTGGTAAAATGAAAGCCCTGGTCCGGTGCCTCATGTAAAAGCTCCAAACTACTCGCACATAATCATAATAAAATGACCTGCTAAATGATAAAAAAATAAGTAATCAGAATATATGCACAAATATTATAAAATCACAAACAAACGAATTCACTTCCGAAAGGAAGTAAATCGCGATCTTTTTTACCTAAACTTTTAGATGCTAAATGTAAACGTCGGGATGAAGCTTGAAAGATTCAGAATTCCCAAAATCAAATAACTTTATACCTTAATTTTAATCACCACCTGATCGTTATAGTGATAACGTAGAAAACGCAAATTTAACATTTTAATAACATAAAAACATAACACACAATATGAAAATTACGAAAGACGTTTGAATACAATCCGGTAAAATTATATCAACCGCCTGAAGGACACTTCCACTGTACGAAATAACAGAAAGCGTGTTCATCCGCTTAATCAAGTACAGAAATACAATATCACCAGAAATAAACACAGAAAAGTAATTACCTTGATTCGCACAAAGTTTTAGTCTAAGTTTTCCTCCTGATTCACAGCAATTTGATGTAATTTTCGTTCAATCAACCATCCGTAATTGATCGGAAAATACCAACGTACCTTCACTTTCTTTCTACGGACACAGCCCTGCAGGACTCGACAAGTTCCATAACGTCAATTTCAACTAATCGGCCCTCATATTTGCTAATTTAATAGCTAATTTAAGCTAAGACCAGGTGATTTAATAACTGGTTCACATAAGTTTATCTACACAAACATTAATTTATTTACACAACGGTATTTGTCTATTATATACACAAAATTTAGTGTAGCAATATATTTACAGCAACCATTTGTCTATCGTAACAAATTGTGGATGCATTGTGATGTACCACAAGGGAAACTGGCGCGACTTTCTCGGTGCAAAACAAATTTACCAAACAACAGAATAGCACAATCCTCTTAAGCGCAATTTTACTCCAAAAAATAGATAATCATTGAAACCAGACACTTTATCTTTCTTCAAAATAAAAAAACGAGAACGTCAGAACAAATTGACGAACATCAACACAAAACAAAACCACTCGGGGTAGATGAATTCTTTCTATAATCCACAAATGCTGATCCCTCACAACAGCATCAAATAACCCGGTGGCTAACCGGTTTTTGCGCGCGGTTTAAATCACAAACTCTCGATTGCCCTTTACGAAAGGGTTAACGTTCTACCGTTCTGCGAATGCTAAACAGACAATTCCTTGAGAAAAAAGACATTTTAAATTAAGCACACGTGTGACACGAAAAACCCTCGAATCGCTAGATAGATAATAGATAATAGGCTCTATTACTGAAATAAACCCTCTATTCGCTCCAAAGTGTGCTTAAGAAACCAAGAATTACTCAACGCGCAGCAGACTTACGACATCAACACGATAAGAAAAATAAACTTCAACGGGGAAAATGCGTATATTATATTTCCTAAAACTCTTTATGATAACCAATTTAACTCTCAAAAGGAAACTATTTCCTTTCAACGTAATAAACATAACACAAATTTAGGATTCAATGTATGCAAAACTACGTTTATCGAAATTCTACAATACGATATCCAAATATATGAATATCTCCAAGCAAAAAAATTTACGTCAATTTCACCCGCACGTGACAAACTTGTTTATTAGACCTAATTCTTGTACTTTACACCAATCTTGTTTAAAGTCAAAGTTATACCCTTTGATTACTGCAGTTGGATAAAAGCCTTCTATAGCATCAGGTGCGGTAACTTTAAAATCCAGAACTTTATTTGTAATTAAATGATGAAAGTGATTTGTACATCATCTCTTTTTACCAGGTAGCTGAGCATATACGGCAGCAATGACATTTGTTCCTTCTTCTGTACTACCAATATCAACGTGAATTATGTATAAATGGTAAAACAGTAAACTGCAGCTTTTAAAGTCCCATCGAATAAGAAGCAAGAAGCCAATAAGTGACCTTACGTTAGACCATTGCCAATACAAGAATTCTATCTTCCACACCATTGTCAATAATGACATACCCTATCAAAAACTCTGCTTCCAAAAAACGAGAAGGTATAGAGGTTATATCTTCTCGTTTTTTCGGAAGATATCTAATATCTAGCGATTTATGGTGCTCATTATATAATGCATGCTTCACTGATGTATATTGAAGAATATTTGTAAGGAAATCGAAGCCTCTATCCCTAGCAACCATCATCTTTTGACGATATATTTACGATACTGCTGTAACCGCTTTTCTTGCTCCTTTATTGCCGTTAAATCAACTTCATTTTGTGCAATATCTGGAACACAGGTTTTTCTCACTTATGACTTTTGATTGTTCTTTTCTTTTAAGTTGAACTTGTATCCAGAATAAGGGATAACAGGTTTTCCACGTTTTGATTCTATCTCTTCTATCATAAATGTTCTAATTGTACACGCGTAACAAGAAATACACGAATGTACTTCAATAACTTTGGTGCTGTTAAAAATCCCGAAGAACTAATTTATTCCCGTTATATGGTTCTGTCATCTGGCTTAGTCCTGAGAAGGACTGTTTTCGCACTTGAGTCGAATTCATACACTATGATTTTTTCCTAATCTTATGACTCTCAGACTCTAACTTCGGTAACTTTCACTTACGTCTATCACTTTCATCGCTGAGCCACTGAGTAATCCAATATACATTTTTTTAGAACGGTGGTCTTCGTTTTAGACATGTTCGGCGATTCTTGACCTTTCTGTTCCACCTTTGCGAATGTTATTCTTATGTTCCTGAGTTCTCACTTTGAGTAGTTTACTGCTCTCTCCTATGTATGCTCTGCCTCATTCGCATGGCAGGTTGTATACACAATTCTTGGAATTCTGGTCTTCATTGTGTGGTTTGGTTTTGATTAGTATTCTCCTGAGCGTTCTTGTCGATTTGAAGGAAGTTCGTATCTTATCTCCTATGTATTCTTTGCCGAATTCGCATGGTAAGTTGTATACATGAATCTTGGAATTCTGGTCTTCACTGTGTGGTTTGGTTTTGGTTAGCATTCCCTTGAGCGTTTTTGTCGATTTAAAGGCAGTGCGTATCTTCAAATCGTTTTTGTTTGTATCGGTAATCTAATCGAGAAGGATGGTACAATAGGAAAACGACTCACCAAGTTTTTCGTTCTATAGGATACTGTTGCTTCACGATGTACGATGATGCAATAGTTAACACGTTGACTACTGTACTTCTATTGACGTTGACGATGATAAAATTTCGTTTAACTCGTGAATTGTTTTATTCGATTTCTTGTATACGCTTATAGTCGTTATCCGGCTCGAAGGACCATGTTCGATAGGTGAAGTAAATTACGTTTGTTTAATGTTTTGCCACTGAATCGCGACTGATTGCAAGGGTCAGTTTATCTGCTTTTTATAATTACACAAATTCACAATTCTACTCTTCCTTACTATACGTAAGGAAGGGTAGAATTACACCAAATATTTAAGTGTAGCTAAGGGTTTGTTAATGTATGTACATTTAATGTCGTTGACCTGCACTACTTTCAAAAGTGTTGGATAATAAAGACCAATTTTGTATTTTTACAAAACCAATCTAAATTTGGTTTTCATTAATATTTTCCTGCATTTCCATTATTAAGCTGTTTATTTCTCAAAAATTGAATGATTTGCTTTTAGTGCAAGCAAAATGAACAGGGCTTCTAAATTTAATGATATATTTTCTGAATGTATACCCAATTATGTTTTGTTCTAAATGAAATTTGAATTTTCTAATTCAGTGTTTATAAGTATTCCTACGCTTGAGATATGGAACTATATACAAAACGACGGACAGTTCATTAAATGTATGTTATTCATTTGGGAAATAATATATAAAACAATATCTTCTTATCAGCCACTGAACATTGATATTTTAAAGGTAGATTCACGAATCATTTTATCACGTTTTTTGTCAATTAATTGGTACTTGGGATAACATTGAGCATATATGACGAATATACAAGGGAGCATTAATTATTTGCATACTAATTAAGCTCATTAAGTTTAAGCTACTCATACTATAACGTACTTTATACAATTATAGCGAATTTTCTAAATTTCATTTAAAAATGTATTTACCGAGCAGGCATTTATCTAGTTTTCTGTGATAATTCAAGAATTTTTAATATTTTGTCTTACGCAATCTGAAACTGAAAATTCAGATCATAGTGGCGCCAGTGACGTTTATGATTGATAGTAGGCTTTATGGCATAAGTGTAAGAATTTTGTCGCTTTCTTTAATCTACTTTACGCCTTACCGCGAACCTGCTATCTTTGGTACGTTTAGCGGGACATCCACTTACCAAGCATAGAGACGCAATTTGATCGCCATGAACTTATGACTGTAATGCAGAAAATCGATACTGTATGCATATCAACTATATAAAATAGTGGTTATATTACTGCTATCTCATCTAACGCTCACTCTGTGGGTGCCCTCAGTTCCTATTTTACTAAAAAACGTAAATCCTTCTCCTCGACGATGAGTTGATCATTTCTATCTTATAAATGAATGGAGGCCTGAATAAGTAAAATCGGTTTCTGGCACCCCACCTTCTTTACAGTTCTCAACTATCAATCTATCTTTAAAATCGCATTGGTGCCTAAAAAAATATATGACATTGCATCTCATGAAAAATGTGTACAAGACGGATGATTTTAACGCGGTAAACCTTCGAGCTGCATAAATTAATGTTACTGTTTACTTTGTTACTGCTATTACAAAACGCTAGAAGCGTGATTATATTGTGGCTATATTGTGGCTAGGTAAAAGATAGTAAGGAAAATATGCACATTAAGTACTATGGAAAAATGAGGACTAATCAAGCAATATATTTTCGTATACATTCCAATCCTCAAAGGCACAAAGAAGGCTAGGTTACAAAACACTCCGAGACACATATTAACGTTATCACAAGTACATTAATTAATATTTTTTACAGTGAAAATAACAAATTTCAGTTTCAAATTACCAGAAGTTGGTATTTGAAATATATTTTTTTTAAACTAACTCTCAGTGTTCCTTTAGCGAGACTGAATTAGAATTAATCATTTATTTTGTTTAATAAAACTATATTTCCATATATGTTACTCTAACTAGTAGTCAACCCCTCCATACAATGCTGTAAACTAGCTGCTATAACAATAAAGTAAACGTTCAAATTTATTTGGTAATCCACCCATCTTTTTAGTTTATAAACCGTGTATTCAAGATGTTGTAATTTAACAAGGCAGAATAGTATATAGTAATTTTAGGTTTGGTGTCTAGATTGTTTGGTGTTTCTAGAAGTAAATTAAATTAATTAAATATATTTATTAATCATAGAGTTGCAATAGTTTAATATATATAGTTAAAATTAATATTATATTGTATGTGTACACTCTGTTTTCAATGCATCACAACAATTACAGTGTTTAAGTAGTAAACGAAAATATTTTTTTCGCTGGATTTGCTATGATCTTATCTAGCAAGCGTGTAGTTGTGAATGCTTTTACCACGTTCAAACTAAATGTAACCCTGCATCAAGTATCGCAAGCAGGTGGTTCGCCCCTATAATTTTTTTATTTGTTTATATAAATAAATTAAATTTAGCAGGTAAATATGTCTGATAAATCTGGATTTGTTGACATATTCAATTATTTTCTATCATTTCCGCTTTGTCCGGAAATGACCTTCACTATCTTATTTTAAATGAGACAACTGATATATCTTTGCTTACGTTGATAGAAAACAACGTTCTGAAATAATAATATCCCACTTATTACCTTAAATTATACAATGTCGGTTTTTATTTTTCAGTACCTTGTTAGGTTCGCTTAAAGTTTGTAAACTCGTATTTATCGCCCTAACTTATTTTTTTTCAATAGTAATAAGGGTGACTCAACACAATCCGTGTTTAGTCAGTATTAAATATGACAAAGCCCCACAGTTGTGTGCCACGATCGACTGCGATCAAGTGACTCTGGAAAACGAAAGTAAACAAAAAAAAACAGTTGCCTATTACTACGGTATTTAATCTGTCAGTATTTTAATTTATTATTTTCAATATTCCTTAGGGTGTTTTTATTTAAATTTTATTAAAGATCTTTAAAAGTGGATATTTTAGACAAAATATTAAGTATTAACATAAAATAATATTTTTTTTCTCGAACGCTAAAATTAAAACGATTTTTTTATTATTGATTATGCGGTAATTAATTTTGTATTTAATTTTATAAGAAAACATGGTGTTTGAAAAACGGCAGCGTAGTAAAATTCTTAACTTAAGATAAAAGCTTCCAAATACGTGTTTTTTGTACCTAACCTATTTAACCACCTTAAAATTTTATGAAATGTAACCAAAAATAACATTATATACAATAAATACTTTATATTTTAAAAGTAACGTCAGGTGATCTAAAACATTTAAATAAATTAATAAATAGATGAGAAAAAAATGAAAAAGTTTAACTTTACCTAGGTGGCCATCTAACTGATTTTGTTTCCAATCCAATTTTCCCCATAGAGATTATTTAAATGATCCGAAACAGCCTTTGAGTTATGCGCTGGAGCGCTATCTTGTTGAAAAAATAGGCCCACCCTATTTACTATTAGAAGATCGTCTAAAAACCCATCGATTTCCTGTCTTAAAAAAACCAAACATCTTTACCCCCGTTAGATGACAATAAAAAAATATTGGTCCTAAAATGTTTTCCCCAGCAAACCCCACCGAAACATTAAATCCAAAGCTTTGTTGAAAATTACGATTGTCCAATAGATTTTGATTTTCTTGATACCAATATCTCTTATTATTTCGGTTGAAGACTACCAAATTTGTTAAACGACTTTCATCTGAATAAAGAATTTTAAATGGAAAGTATTTGCTTCGAAACCAATTACAATATTGAAGGCTTCTTCCTTCATCATTTTCGTACATATGCTGGTGCAGTTGATGCTTGTGGGATCGATATTTGTATTTATAAAATTCTAAGGGCCGAACCTTTAGATGTTTGACACACATCGGCGATTTCTCTAAGGGAAACAGTTTTCTTTTCATTTCTACGTAAGCCAAAACATCTAAATCTTTTTTTTATAATAAATCTATTATTTGAAACGTTATCGTATTCGTGCTCAACACGCATTTTTGCCACAAGTTTAGGGAAAGATTGTCTGGTCGGATAACGTCTTTCTGGAAACCTCTCGGCATACACGCGAGCAGCGTTTGTAGAATTTAGCCTATATTTTCCAAAAATTAGATCGATCTTGCTTAATTTTGTATGACTAATTTACCAAAAATACACTTAATATTAAGTAAAATACAAAAAAGTACAAATACAGTACGAATAAAGCTACAAATACAAAATTTGATTACGACATCAACAAAAATAACGAAATAAATCAAATAATTTATCTGGAAAACTAACAGTTTCACGTGCATTCTTTACTTCTAAGCCACCTTAGTTTCTTCAAAAACGCAGCCGGCGCCGGCGTCGTACCGTCGCACGGCATGGAACTTGATATTTATTACTTACGGTTTAATAAAAATAGCTGACTATTGTCGATTTATTAAAAAACCTTAAAAAACTTAAGGTAAATTGTGAGGTATCGAGCTGTATACTAAAAATTGCTCTTTTTAGCTATTCTCACGAGCTACTACTGGTGTATTTTTAATTCATAGGCTTTCAAAAAGGTCGGCTGCGTGAGTAAAAAGCTAAGATGGCTTGGAAAACAAATCCAAGGCCTCTTAGTTATCGCTTGCATCGCTGCTTGTTACGTCACTGTGCGCGGTGGCGGCCATTGCTAAAGCTGTGGTGATTAGGGTGTTAACGATTGGGATGTAATAATAAATAAGCTATTGGCGCTTTGTCATATTTAATACTGATTAAACACGGATTTTGTGGTATCAGAATGTTCGTAAAAAAATATTATTTTTTAGCATGCTATGACCCACCCTCATTGCTATTGCATAAATTGAGTTAGGGCGATAAATACGAATTTGCAAATTTTAAGTGAACCTAAAAAGGCAATGAAAAATAAAAACCGATATAGTTTAATTTTAGTAACTACCTGATGTCAAATTAACCATTTTAACCGATTCGAGGCACTCTAGATGGAAATGTAATAATTTCTTACGTTAGTCGTCAAAAAGTCACACGTGGAGAATTATTATATCAGAATGCTGTTTTCTATCAAAATAAGCAAAAATACACCTGTTGTCTCATTTAAAATAAGAAAGTTAAGGTCATTTCCGGGCAAACGGGATTGGTATATGAAATATCGTAGAATCGCTAGCATGATCTGACCTAACTTGATTTCGTTCTTTGGGCAGAATTAAACTGTGGCATACATGACCACACCAGACAATATTCAAGTATTAAGAGCCAGAGTAGCACACGAATGCACACAAACGATTCTTAATGCCCGTGAACAATTTCAGTCTAGGACCCAGATGATACTAGCGGAGCCCATCTTGAACATTTAGTAAAATAAGTTTTTGAATAATCAGAACGTCAAAAGCGTAAAATTCATTCATTTTCTACTTCTCATCGTTTTATTAAAGACCATCCAAATTCGATTTTCTGAATATCTCCGTAAAGCGAATTTTATGGCCTTTGATTATGACTTATTATAATTTTATATGGGGTGGCGGAAGGTGTGAGGGCAAATTCCAAAACTAAGCTAAACCGGCCCTTAAACTTCGGCCTCGGTCTCTAAATCGACGTTTTTAACTATAGAAACTGTTTTTAATAAACGAACAGGAGTTCAACATAAAATCTCTATATATAATAACGAATGTATGTCTGTCTGCCTTCTGTTTGTCCTTTAAGCATTACTACACCATTCATCCGATCGCCAAGAAACTTTGGGAAGTTGAGTACACTTCCGCGAAGGTTTCTGACTTAACAATTTTTAAATATCGGCCCTCCACGGCCCTCACGATCTTTCGAATACTGAATTTTTTCATTTATTTTTTTGGGCGAACACACAATGTAAATGAATGTTATCATAACGAGTTTCCTTGAATTTCGTTTCTTCTGATATTGTAGCAACTAGTGGCCTAGGTCGGCTAGATATTAGGGGTGGCCAATCGTGGACAAAAAATACACCGATGAATGATAACAAGAAACGACCCGAAGAAAATAAAACATTATGTACTAAAAACGCTAGCTTCAACCGAACGTTCGCTAGTCCGGCGTGCAGTCCTGCCCATCTTCTTTTTCATACTATAATTTATAATCTCACTTTCTTATTGCACGGATATTATAAATTATAGCATGAAAAGGAAGATCGGCAGGACTGCACGCAGGATTGTGAATGGGCCGCTTTACCCGCGCGCAGGGATGCCGCCGAGGGCGACGGGCGACTCTCTTCTCCCTCTCTCTCTCGCTACCCGCGCCGCATCGCTCCCCTCCCCATACCTACCGCATCCCTGATGTGACGCGACGCGACCAACAGTGCGCATGATTTTCTCACATCGCAACATTTTTCGCAACGCGACGTGTATGTGTACGTACTATATTAACAAAAATCGACAGTGCGTGAATATTTTACAGTACGGTTCCTCACGTAAATTGTTTGTGGCATAATTAGATATGTGTGGAAAGAAAAGGTTAAGTGGGGCAAGCGGGCTAAGGAAAAAGACGATAAAAATATGATGTGATTAAAAAAACGCGGCAATTAGACGATTTCTTTGGAAAACTATCTACTGATAGTACTGATACTAACGATCTCGCTATCGAACCAAGAGAAGACGTTCCATATCTTCAAGCGTAGGTACTTTGATAGTTGTGGCAAGTGGAACAAAGGAAGAAGCTAAAGAATTTCCACCAGTGCCAGGAGTGCAGCCTAATTCAGACTGTAAAAAATCCAGGCTGTGCAAAATCAGCGACGATCCAGAAAAATAGACAATCGACGAGTTCACCCGTGATTACATCTGTAAGAACGGAGCCAATCAAAACATCAAAAATGATTTTCCCAAGAGTGGGCGGATTTATAAAGATAAGACAGTTATCAAAACAATTATTCGAACGTCAGCTTCTAAATGGCAAGAAGTTCCGCGAAAGTGGCTAATTGCTGAGTTGTTTTTTACTTACAGTATTCCCGAACAGGCTAGGATTTGCCTAACGTGCTAAAGCACTCAGGAACACTGGGAGGCTTTAGGGATATTGTTTGGCTGCGGAGAAATGTTTATGAATGGCTTAAATTGACTTAAGTCAAAGTTTGGAGGAAAACAGGAACTGGGTAGTGCATTCCACAATTTGGTCGCCGTGTGGAAAAATGTAGATTGAGCCCGTTTAGTGTGACACGATGGAATTTTGAGTGCGTAATTATGGTCTGAATGGGCAGACCGAGTGTTCCTAGCGAAGATGGCCTGCGAAGGTAATAAGGAGTGTATTTCGGAGGCACACTTGCCACGGTAATAGCGATAGAACAAGGAAAGAACCGAAACTATTCTTCTATGGTCAAGCGGCTGTAGGTCAGAAGTCAGAGGCGGGTCATTTGTAAGACTGATAGCTCTTTTTTGGATACGGTTTCCCATACCAAGGGCGTATTGGGGAGCACTGACTCAGAGGTGGGAATTGTATTCCAGATGAGGTCGAATTAGGTCTATATAGAAACGCCAGTTTACGGGCAGCTGTTTTGCTGGATTACTAAATGTGGTCAACCCATGAAAGGTTCGATGATACGGACATCCCTAACATATTTACAGCAGGAAATGATCGGTCTTTCTTGGCGGACACAAGGCAACACTGCGTTTTGTCGGCGTTGAACGTGACTAGATTATTTCTTCCCCATTCAAGGACACGTTCTAAGTCACTGTTGATTGACGCTGCCATTTTCACCTTTACGTCCTGTCTAGACTTATTGTTGAGGGAAAACTGAGAAAAACTACAATGTAGAGTACTGTCATCCACAAAGTAATGGATCGGATTAGTTGTTGAGGAAATTCGGTCATTTATGTACAGCAGGAAAAGTGTGGGAGCTATCACTGATCATTGGGGTACTCCCGCGTTAATAGTAGTTTCTTTCGAAAATAAGCCATAGACGACAACGCGTATACGTCTTTTGTCAAGAAAGCTGGATATCCACTTGATGAGCGAATCGGATAAGCCGAACGAAGTGAAGTTGGCAAGTAGGCACTTGTTCCAAACCTGGTCAAAAGCTTTTGAAATATCTAAAGCTACTACTACTGTTTCACCGGACCTCTTTAATGTGTTATTCCAAAGTTGGGTGACTTATGAAAGAAGATCACCCGTTGAGCGACTCTGTCTGAACCCATACTGGTGGTCGTTTAAGAGTTTTTTTCTCTATGATTTTTGACAGAATGGAAGTTGGTCGATAGTTTGAGGGATCGGTTTTTTCGCCCTTTTTAGGAATAGGGTAGACATTTGCTAACTTCCACGATGAGGGAAACTCTCCAGATGACATGGAGATCGAAAAGAGTTTGGACAGTACAGGTATTAGCTCGGGGTAGCATTTTTAAGGACGACAGCTGGAATACCGTGAGGGCCAGTCGCCTTGTTTGGGTCAAGTTTATTCATAATTGATTCCAGGAGCTTGTAACGAAAGTGGATTTAATAGCGTATGGGGTAGATTTAGGTGACGGTACAGTTTTACCAGAATCATTGAGACGTGAATTTGATGCAAAGTAATCGACAAAGAGGTTGGCTTTTTCAGCAGGATCAGCTACTACAGCTCCGTCGCGAGACGTCATGGGAGGAGAGGAATATGTACTAAAGTTGTTACTGTTGGCTTTAGCTAATGACCAAAATTTATGACCACCCAAAGGACATGAGACTAATTATTGGCATTTACGTTCTTCAAACACCTTTTTGGCTTTGGTGATGATACTTTAGCAACTATTCCTTGCGGCAATATAGTTGGCGTGATTTTCGGTAGATTTATTTGATTTCCACTTGATAGAGAGTTTATGCTTTTGCGATAATGCATCAGTGCAAGCACTATTAAACCAGGGTTGGGAACGGGCATGACCTACACGATTATCCCCATCAGGATAACTTCAGTTATCGAAAGAACAATTTTTGAAGAGGAGGACCAATACTCACGCCAGGGGAAGGTTGTAAAAAAATCTCGCAGTTGCTCCAGTTAGCTGATTTAAAACACCACATAGTCTATACTGTCTTTCGAGTAACAGTGGATTGACAGAGGAAGTTATTTCGATTAGGCAGTGGTCTGATTGACCAAGTGGAAAGGACGTTGTTTCATAAAAGTGGGTTAGTAAGGAATAGGTCCAGGAGATGTGAGCATGGTTAGGTTGTATTCTGGTTTCGGAAATGATGTGAGATCACAGGATACAGCAAATGCTTCTGCACTGACCTGCGGATTAGTGTAGATCAAATGAAGCCAATTGAATGTGCATTAAAATCTCCTAAAGTTGAAATATCGAGATGGAACTGTGATAAGAGGTAGTCTATTTTCAAACTAGTATGCGAAACAAGATCTTGGCAGTTGTTATCATTGAGAACCATACAAACAACAGTAGAATTTCAAATTGCCCAGAATGTTTGAACCAAATCGTTAAATTTGTTGTTTTCCAAAGTGGACATCCTCTACAACCTACGTTGTCTTTGGTATAGAATACCCGCCTTTAAGGCGAAAGTTAAGTTCGATCCATTGTTGGTTTTAGAAATGTAATGGACATATTAACAGCTAAACATTTATCATGAACATTGACTGCATATATTTACTGGACCAGCTCACTTATGCACAAGATTTGTCCTACCTAATGGATCACGTCAGAACGTTCAAGTTTATACCAAACACGACATCACAACAACATTACAAATTTGTTACTTCAACTTTAACTGAATTTGAATTGACAACTTTCCGAGGGAATTTTCGACAACGCAGCCAACATGTATAAGCATAGAAGCTAAAATAAAGAAACTCACTTGCTGAGTATGTCCCTGCTCAGATCACGCAATTTAGTAGGTGCAATTCTGTGAAAAGCCAAGAGTTGTCGTTCTGCTAACTGCAATGGGTTAACATTTTTGCAGCATCAACTCAGTGAACTCAAACCCATTTCTAAAAAGTCTATCAACGAGTCTTGGGTCAGCTCGTGAAAATGCATACAAAGTTTACGCGAATCGTGGAATTAAATCCATGAAGCGTTAGTCTCCATCGAAAATGACACGCAACAGAAGAGAACCGTTATTTGTGAAGCAAAGAGTATTCGTTTAAAACTTGAACGTATTGGAACGGCCTTCATGACTGTTTTTTGAGGATTTTTACTGGATCGCATGAACGCCACAAGTAAGAAACTTCTAAGTGTCGAAATTGACATTACCATTGTCATAGAACTGTATATTGTACTAATACATTTTATTGACGAAACACGAGATAACTTCGATGATTTCGAAAACAAGTCCAAGAAACAGGAATATGTAAGAGATTTTCACGCAATCGTAAGCGTAAGTTATTTCCTGGTGAGACTAACACAGGCGAAGAGATGCAACAAAATAATGGTTGAGAAACGAGACGCTTATAGAGAACTTAATAATGAATTTTATTATTACTAACCTGACAAAGCTAAGAGTCAGAATCGAAAATCCAATGGTTTAAATGGTTACTGACTTGAAGACAACTTTAGAATGTATTTCGCTCACTTTTCAAATGTAACCAAGAACGCAGACGGAATTTCATCTAAAAAGTCAGGTTAAATGTCCAAAATGCTTTCCATTGTTCTGAAAATATTATATCTAAGTCTCAGTTCAAACTTAATAACGTCTCGTAAACAGTGCTTTAAATAATCACAAAGGATCTAATGAGTTAGATCAGATGACCGTACCAGATATCTAATAAATCTTTCTGAAATGCATGTACGCATTATGCGTGCCCATCTTGTTGAAACCAAATATTAGGTAACTCAATGGGAACATTATTTAATGAATAAGGTAAAACAGTTTCTAAAAAATCTAAATATCGCTGTGCGTTTAACGTGCCATCAAATAGATGCGGTGGCATTATGTACCCCTTGACGATTCCATACCAAACATTTACTCCAAAGATGGTTTGGTTTCTTGTTTGTTTCAACCATCGAGGATTTTCCACTGACCAGTATCTACAGTTGTTTAGATACTACACCATTATTGTCAAACCTGCTTTTGTCGCTCCACATAATTTTATTTAACAGATTGTCCTGCTCCTCTAGCATAACAGTAAAACGCGATAAAAAATCCATTCTCCGTTGATGATCACCTGGTTTTAAGTGATGACTGATGAACTAGACGTACTTTGTAAGGGAAATGATTATTTGGTTTTAAAATTCCATGGGAAGAAGATTTGGAAACATCACATAGAGTCTGTAGCTGCCGTAAGGAAGTACGGGGATTATTATTGACCGTTTGTAGTACCAAAGCTGTGTTTTCATCAGTTCTTACATTTTTCCTTCGGATGCGTTTTGGTTTTTTGAAACTACGTAGTTTGCAGGTTTTTACTTAAACTTGCCAAATGTTTGGGGGTTGGTTTGGGTCTTCGTCTAGAACGCGCTCCGTGAATATATGTGGCATATGCTGCATTTTTATAACCTCTCATTTGGAAACAACAGTTCCAGCCACCTTTGTTTTAGTTGAAAGGAATTGGTTAAAAATTAATTATCTACCTAATTATTTTATTATTATTAATCGTAGATGTACATTTGAAAAGATACTCAAAATAACATTTTCTTTCATTTTTTATCAAAATGACTATTTTACTATGAAAAATATGTTAAAGTAGTTATCGTTTAAAATTTGATTTAAAAAAGTTTTGACAGTATATGTCATAAAACAAAATTAATTAGAAATTAAAAACTCTCAAAACTATTGATGTTCAAATTATAAAAATTCTTAGAATTAATGCTCTTTCACATTTACCTATTTTCAAGGTCCCTGGGATCGATTAGTTCGATTAACAATGAGGAGAAAGGCCGTTGTTAGTCAAAACTAAAGCCAACACATTATAGTGAATTCCTTTTACAGAAATCGAATATCTCTTTCAGTCATCGAGAAAATGGCGCAGAGAGTTTTAAGTGGTCACGTTGTATATATATATATATATATATATATATATATATATATATATATATGTATATTGCGGTGAAACGTCAATGTCCCTCTCTGTAATTGACGATAAAGGGTTCAATTCATTTCAAATATGTTTTCTAATGGACAATGCATTAATAAAAAATGTATACCATCTATTTTGCACTCGATCGGATCCATCTCAACTAAATTGTTAATGAACAGCGTAGTAGGTGGACGTCATTTGAAAGAACTTTTCGAACGAAAGATTTCAAATATGAATTCCATTTTCCTCTACTTATAACGAACCTTAAGGGTAAAATACATAACGGGAAACTACACACGGCCTTCCAACCTACAAAGTGGAAATTAAAAGAAATGAAACATTGTGTATAATTATAGACTTACAGACAATAACACTATTTTATAAACCATAGGCTTATTTCCGCCGTTTGGAAAATAGTATTTTGGGTGTGAAAAACGTAAATTAAGATAATATCACACCCCCCATTTTACAACTTGAAATTGCTATTAAATTGCAAGATATTAAACGATTGACGAATTTATGTCAAGTATTTTTATAGAATATTTGAAACACAAAAACCAGAAAATTTTTGCTGAAATACGCGTCTGAAACTGCAAGAAAAAAATTTGAAATATTAGGATGGCCTACAAAAAGTGACGTTTTTTAATGAAAAACTTTATTTAATGATAAAATAACAAATGAAAACTTTTATTCACTAAAGTATAAGCCATTGTACAGTAATATCTTTCGCCATCTTTCTGCAAGATCTTCAATGTCACGACGGTACAATGTAGCATCTTTGGAATTAGAGAATTCTCGGCATGCAGCTTCAACCTCCTCAACACTTGTAAAATGCCGTCCACGAAGGAAGTGCGCCATCGATTTGAATACCTGATAATCGGAAGGCGCAAGGTCCAGCCTACAAGCTAGATGAGGAAGAAGCTCCAAATTCAACTCCCTAATTTTTTGTTGAGATTCAGCTGTAGTATAAGGTCTGGTGTTGTCTTGTTGCAGAATTGCCCGTCCTCTGTTCACCAATGCATCCTATTCAACTGTTGACTGTAAAGGTTAGCATCAATCGTCTGCCCATCAGGAACCGACTCAAATTGAATAACCCCTTCAAAATTCCACCATAACAAAGCATAACGTTCCTTTGCACAACCTTTCTTGTTTGGGAACCCGCAATGCAGGTTGCCCAACCGTAAACGACTGATTTTCTGTGTTAGGATTATTGAAGTAAATCCACTGTTCATCGCAAGTAGCGATCCGTTTAAGGAAACGTTCAGCCCAAGCATTGGAAAGCAGTTAATCACAAACCTGAACTCGCCTTTCTGCCATTGCTGGTGTTAAGTTGTGAGGAATTTCTCTACAGCGTCTATTGACTTTTCCAAGTTGATGCAAATGGCGCCTTCCGGTTTCTTTGGAATACCCAAGTTATGCTGACAACTTACGGGTAATTGTCGATGGATTTGCTTCAACAGCATCTCGAAGTTCAGCGTCACTTAATGAGTTAGGCCGACCAGAACCTTGTTTCCTCTTGAGACTTGTATCTCGGTCAGTACATTTTCAAAACCAGCGCTGCGCCGTACGAATGTTCACTATTCCTTCCCTTTTCACTTCGCATATTTTTTAACTGCGGCGGTAGCAGAAACGTTTTGTTTCCAGTAATTACACAAAAGTATCAAATTTCGTATTTTTCGTCAGCCATTTTGACGTTTATTGCTTGTTAGAAACAAAAGAATATCAGAAGAAAATTAGACGAGGACATTCGCCTGCTTGATTAGATTTTAATATTGTATAGCATTAACATATAAAATGTTTTCTAGATAGGAACAGAAGGGCTCAGTAAGAAACTCTAAAAAACGACATTTTTTATGGGACATCCTAACAATTGACAAATTTTTGCCAGAGAGAATTTCAATTATTCTATGTAGATATTAGAAAAATTATGCGCAGATAATTTACGCATGTGCGGCAATTGACAACTTACAAGTATAGTACATTTTAGATACGTTTCAAGTTAAATTGTTTGTCGCGCATGCGCAAGTTCTTTGCCCATAATTTAACTAAGCTGATTTTTTTCCAAAATCTGAGCAACTTCAGAACAAAAGCTATATTAATATATATATATATATATATATATATATATATATATATATATATATATATATATACAGGGTTTTCCACGTAGGCGTTCGTTAGAAGTTTATGTGGTATAGAAACAATTTAGAAATCTGAATTTTTGGACTTAAGGGTTATTTAAGATTCTCTTTCATTCTAAAATATTTTCAAGGTCATGTTACTTCCGTTATACGGAAGTCGCCACTAACTTCCTTATTTTAAATGGAACACCCTGTATATTATTTTATTTTTGGATTCTTGCAAAATTTTAGGATAAGTCTTATAAGGGTTTCCTATACCTTTTTTCAACTTTTCTTAGATATCTTGATTTTTCAAAATTTTGAAAGATGTAACCCTATTTTCAACACTGCTTGTCTTACTTATTTTGACTGATGGAAAGTGCTTCTGGAGTAGACAGAAGTAAGAACTATACTTTGAAATACTCATTGACAATTGATTTATTGCATACATGGTGTTCAAAATTTGATGAACTATTAAACAATTTTCAAAGTTGAAAACTTTGTTAATTCAAATGTGACACCCTGTAATATTATTGGATGAATAGATGCAACATTTAGTTATGCATCGTTTGGCTATAACATTACCTATGACCTATCGACAATTTTCTAATTAATATTTTCTACTTTAAATGTGATTTTTGACAGAAACTGAAATGTTTTTCAAAAATATAATGAACTTAATTCAAACTACACAAATTCTATTTTATTAAAACAATGAAATAAAACAAGAAGATACAAAATTGAGAGCATAATAACAAATGAAAACATAAAACAATTAACATAGAAGAAAAGTGATAAAAAGATAAAATGAATCATTACAAATGTTCCACATGACCGCCATATTTGATTTAAGCATTTTATAACTCTATCATATACTCCTTGAGAAATAGATCGCCGAATTTCGTGTGGACACATACTATTGAATGCATTGTGAACACGATTTAGCAATTCTCTCTAGTTTGAACTGGCCTAGAGTACACTAATTCTTTTATACGACCCCAGAGGTAAAAGTCCAGGGGCGTCAAATCGGTGATCTCGGTGGCCAGTTCCAGGTCCTTGTGGGCAATCCACCGATCTTCAAACATCAATGTCAACTGTTGTGTACAGCATAGTGGTAGCAGTATTTAGAAAATCCATAACAAATCCACGGAGAATTTCAAGATATCTCGCCGCATTCAAATTTTCATCGTACACTTGATAAACAAAAAACGTTAAAACTAAATTGGAACTGGTGATTACGTTCTTGTTACATGAGGATTATCTTGTGCCCAGTAGTGATTATTTCGGCGATTGAAAATTCCTTCTACTGAATTTTGATTCATCGGTCCAAATAATGTTGTGAAGAAATCTCGGATATTCGGTCATTTGTACAAGAATAAATTCACAAAGTTAACTCGTCGTGCCTGATCACCAAGATGTAATCCTTGCACAGTTATTACCGAAAAGGATGCATTTATACTTCTTTAATATTCTGTGGATTGATGTTTGTGAAATATCCAAATCCAGTGCAGCTGCTGTAATTGAAGTTCGTGGATAAGCGTGAAAATAAGCTAACACGTTCACCTCGTTAACTTCATTATCTATTACTGGCTTTAAATGCGTTCAGTTGCCCTTATACTTCCAGTTGCAATAAATCGAGCTTCAATTCTTGCAAATTTTCCAGGTGTCATTAATGGTAGTGGATACCGTTCGTTAAACAACCTGCATGTTCGCTAACAATTCGTCCACATTCACCATGCGTGTAAAACAAATTTAATAAATCATTGTTAGAATATTCTTGAATACATTCCATTATAAACAGTACTTAAAAAATACTTAAAAATTACAAAATCACTTAAATTGTACTGATTTGACATTAAATCAACAACAATGTTTTAATGCTGTCAAAATCAAGGCTCACTAGATTGCAGTTTTGGAATTTTATCGGCTTTTATAAAAATACGGAGTTATACGAGTTATAAAATGCTTAAATCAAATTGGCGGTCATGTGGAACATTTGTAATGATTCATTTTATCTTTTTATCACTTTTCTTCTAGTTATGTTCAAATAATTGTTTTATGTTTTTCATTTGTTATTATGCTCTCAATTTTGTTATCTTCTTGTTTTATTTCATTGTTTTAATAAAATAGAATTTGTGTAGTTTGAATTAAGTTCATTTTATTTTTGAAAACATTTCAGTTTCTGTCAAAAATCACATTAAAGTAGAAAATATTAATTAACAAGAAAATTGTGATAATAGGTATAGGTAATGTTATAGCCAAACGATGCATAACTAAATGCTGCATCTATTCATCCAATAATATACAGGGTGTCACATTTGAATTAACAAAGTTTTTCAACTTTGAAAATTGTTTAATAGTTCATCAAATTTTGAACACCATGTATGCAATAAATCAATTGTCAATGAGTATTTCAAAAGTATAGTTCTTATGCTTCTGTCTACTCCAGAAGCACTTTCCATCAGTCAAAATAAGTAGACAAGCAGTGTTGAAAATAGGGTTACATCTTTCAAAATTTTTGAAAAATCAAGATATCTAAGAAACAGTTGAAAAAGGTATAGGAAACCTTATAAGACTTATCCTAAAATTTTGTCAAAATCCAAAAATAAAATAATATACAGGGTGTTCCATTTAAAATAAGGAAGAGTGCGACTTCCGGTATAACCGGAAGTAACATGACCTTGAAAATATTTTAGAATGAAAGGAATCTTAAAAATTAAGTCCAAAAATTCAATTTTAAATTGTTTTAACCATAAACTTTAACGAACGTACTGGAAAACCTAAATATATATATATATATATATATATATATATATATATATATTATATATAATATAGTTTACTTAGACAGCTCTATCAGCTTTAAAATATTGAACCATTACTGATAATCAAATCATATCTCAATTAACTGAAGAAAAAATAAATAGTTCCACATCTATTTTATATAAGTTGTATTGTTTATAAAATATAACGTAAACATCTTTACCTAATAAGCAGAAATAAATTACTCTAATCTCATTGACGAAATTAGATGATAAAACCAGTTTTGTAACTATTGTTTATTGTTGAATATTATTGAGTGCATTGCTTAGAAATAATTGAAATACACGACCTTTTGCATCTATTTTTTTTGTTACAACTTTGTTCTCAAATTCACAAATTGATAGGTTTCTGATAAGAAAATTAGATACTTTGTAAGGTCGCAATTTATGATTAGTGTAATTAAGTAACCAACTTTCAACGTTATGTAAAGTTAGATAATTGTTGTAGAACGAAATATTAATTACCCCTTATAATTCACTTAACAAAAACAATTATTTAATTGGTATTGGAACCCAATTAATCCAAGTAGCTAAAACTATAATTGAGGAATGAATTGTATATCAATTTAACTAATCACGAATACGTTGAGAAATTTGTTCAATTTGAACAATAAACACAAGATTGCATATCGTCAAAAAAAAGATTAACTGCATCCAACTTTAAATATCATAACTTTCCAATTAATCAATGGCGCTTCGGACTTTGGATCCCATCTATGTTCCTTAAAAGCATTTTCAGCTTTTTAACAGATCTCGAAGTTCAGGTCCTTAATATTAGCGACCGACTTGTTTTACGTGTTTTATCTCGGCCATAAATTTTCGAAACCAGCGTGCGCTTTCAATGTTACTATTCTCCTTTCACTTAGCATATTTTTTAACTGCGGCGATAGCAGAAACGTTTTGTTTCCAGTAATTACACAACAGTATCAACATTTTGTATTTTTCGTCAGCCATTTTGACGTTTATTGCTTGTTAGAAACAAAAGAATATCAGAAGAAAATTAGACGAGGACATTCGCCTGCTTGATTAGATTTTAATATTGCATAGCAGTAACATATAAAATGTTTTGTAGATAGGAACAGAAGGGCTCAGTAAGAAACTCTAAAAAAACGACATTTTTTATGGGCCACCCATAAAAAATGTTTGCCAGAGAGAATTTCAATTATTCTATGTAGATATTAGAAAAATTATGGGCAGATAATTTACGCATGTGCGGTAATTGACAACTTACAAGTATAGTACATTTTAGATACGTTTCAAGTTAAATTATTTGTCGCGCATGCGCAAGTTCTTTGCCCATAATTTAACTAAGCCCCCCTCTCGCTAAATTTCTCCCAAAATCTGAGCAACTTCAGAACAAAAAAAGCATATATATATATATATATATATATATATATATATATATGTAGCTTAAGGCTCCTTAGGACAGCTCTATATACCTGTAAAAATTACGGACGTACTACTTACTGATAGGCAACATACATATCTCAATACTCCCTGAGGGATAAAACTAAACTTGTTGAAAACGTCTCTAGTTCCACATCTATTTGCATATACGTTGTATTGTTTACATCGCTGTTAACGTAGCACATCTTTACCTGATCTGGCAAAATAACAACTACTAATCCTCTATTGTCGAAACTGTGGATAGTAAAACCAGTTTTATAACTTATGTGGTTTATTGTTGGAAGATTATTAGAAATAATTAAAATTACACGATTACCCTTTATGCACCTTTTTTTTTGTTACAACTTTGTTCTCAAATTCACAAATTGATAGGTTTCTGATAAAAAAAATTAGATACTTTGTGAAGATCGCAATTTATGATTAGTGTAATTAAGAACCAATTGAGGAATGAATTGTGTATAATTGATAACTAATTACGAAGTACGTTAGTGAAATATTTGTTAATTGTTGTTAAAATCAAACAGCGAAGATGGGCATAGCGAAAGAAAAAAAATGATTAACTGCATCCAACTTTGGAAGAATATACAAACTACGAAAAACTACATCTACCGCTAAAAGTGTATGTCATTTATTATACAACACATTTAGAAGAAACATTGCTACAAGTTTTAGTTTGCAAAGTGAAGAAACGGCCATCTCGTTGTTTGAAAAGGATTACTCAAAGAAGGTCGTTAAGAGTGGTTTGATAACACAGGTCTGCGACCAAATTTTTTTCTTTAAAATAATGGGCGATCCTTATGTATTTTGGTGCGCTGAGTTCGGAAATGCCATCAGTTTTTTCCCAGCACGTAAGCATTTTCCGCAAAATGCATTTTTCTGCGGGATTGCCTACCTTAAGGCGTATATTTATGAATATGCCGAAAAAAGTTGTTTTTCCTATTCGGCTTCATAGTTTTATATTTTCCAAAATAGTTTTTAAAATAATTTTGGATGGCCTATCTGTGGTGATCTCAAAGTCATCTCTATGGTGCTTGGACAACAAGGTGGCTATACGAAATTCCCCTGTTTCCTAAAGCTGAGAAAGAGGCGTGGATATCATTTAAAGAAGTTGTGACTAAGTTTTTGGGGAACAATAAGGACCCGGATTATGAAGAAATTGTAAATAAAATGTTGAAATGTTTTAAAACCTTGGGGTGCTCCACGAGCTTGAAACTTCACTTTTTGAACTCCCATTTGAGTTATTTCCCAGCAAACCTTGGTGCCGTAAGTGAAGAGCAGGGCGAGAGGTTCCACCAAGACATGAAGGAAATGGAACGGAGGTACCAAGGACGATGGGATGTGAATATGATGGGAGACTACTGTTGGATGCTTCATAGAGAACTTCCAAACATCCCACACAAACGGAAAAGCTCAAAACGGGGTTTTGAGGGAAAAAGATGTAGATATTATAAAGAATTATTATAAGTCCTTATTGTATATACATATTATTTTTATCAAATTGTATTTAAAAATGTAAATAAACCACTAGTAATATATTTTTTTTAATTTCAAAATGCATTTTTACCTATATGTACTGCGGGTTTTACATAACTTTCTTTTTCATTTTGCGGAAAATCCCTACGTGCTGGAGAAAAACTGAGGTCATATTTGGACTCAGCGCACCAAAATACATACGATTCACCCATTACGGTGAAAAAAAAATCAAAAAGTGTCAATTTGCAGGCCTGTGTAATTGATGAAGCGTTATCTTTTTTAGGTTGCTCTCCGAATGATGCCATAGTAGAAATTAAAAATTCCCATAAAAGCGGCGAGCTTGCTCCTATAGAAGCAGTTTTACAAGGGGCAATTGATTTTTGTGTAGTGAAGAAAGATAAAAACAGATTTTCTTTAAAACGTAATCATCATTATTACTATCACATCCAGGGTGCATTACATATATCTGGTAGAAATTTGTTATTTTCTTGACTACACGAGAAGTGGGTTACATACCGAAGAAATAAAAAGGTATGCACAAACAAATGTATTTCATATTTTAAGATATCCATTTCGCACTTAATACATATAATTACATTGTGGAAGTGTTTATTACATGCATTAATATCACATTTACCACACGTTTGTCATTGTTTTCTATCTTTTTACTGGGCCACAACAAGTAGTAACTGCGGGTTTTACTTAACCTTCTTTGCTGGCGGTTCGTAGGGCACAATAAGTTTCTCCACGCAGTGTTTTGTGGTTTTCTGAAGACCTGCGGCCTTTATTCTACTTATTTGTGGTAACACCTTCTCTTTTCCTGTTTTGGTTATTCGAAGACGGATATTGATTGACCCAAATTACATAAACTGCAATTCCAGCTACGTCTAGCAAATTCATAAAGAAAACGTATGTCCAACGGTTGGTTTTCTCTTGGGCACCATTTGATGTTGTGTATGGATCCCACCTTTGGTACTGTTCAAATATAATATAATTTCCGGCTTTTTATAGTACTCCTCGCAGCAATCGGCAGTATGATGCATTGTGGATAGATTTTCCACACCTTTGCTTTTCTTTGGAACGTATGAAACCAAGCTCATTTTTTTTAGTGAAACCAAATAAGACCTTCGTAATCCTTTGTGAGTACGTACCTTGCTGGAGTAAAAGATGTATTCTTCTTCAGTGTTCCTACTAACGTAAGTGAATTACTAAGAAGGATCTAATTTTACTAATATTTAACCTTACCACTTGCCAATACTGACGCTAATAAATACTGACGTTCATTTTTATTTTTGTTTGGTTTGCCTAACCTTACTATGACGAAAATTACTATTGCAACGACACTGAGATATCGAATTTCTTTTTCCTTCATTTATTTAAACACAAGCTCAGACCAAGAAACTGAATGTAAGGGCGTCTAGTGTGATTGATAGTTTGCTTTTTTCTGACAAAACAAGGAGTAAGTTTAAGATAATTTTCACAATTGAACGGCCGCTATTTTGAAACGGCGCTACAGACTCACACAAAAATCTAGGAACGTACTGAGTGAAATAACAGCTTTCAAATGATCTTGCAGTAACATATATTGTCATTTAAGAAAAATGTTGATGACAGGTGTCAATAAAAAAAAAAAAATTCTGTGGGAAACTGAAAAACTATATTGACGTGTTCGAGCATTTCCATAAAACCTGAAATCTCCCAAATCATTAGTGGTAGTCCATACGTTTTTTCCATACTGTATATAAATGTAATCGCAATTAGAGTGTATGTAGGTCATCATATTTTATAGTAACAATGCCCATCACATTTTCTAGAAAACCGCTTTGATTTCATGAGAATTAGAACCGGGCCCAGTCGGTCTTAATGGTTTTATAGACAAACTCAAAACTACGAAATTCATTACATCTTTAAGTGTATCAAACTTTATGTAATTATAGAATAGAAGAACTCGCGGAATTTCAGTGTTCAAAAAAATACCAAAAATCTAATACATCTTTTTTTTAAATAATTGTGGATCTGAACAGACCTGACCTACCGTGCTAAAACACTCAGGAACACTTAGGAGGATGGATAGGGGGATATTGAATTGCCAAGAGATGTCCATGAACGGCTTCCTTAAATTTTTTTATATCATAAATGAGAGGAAAACAGGAACTGGGGAGATCATTCCAAGGTTTAGAAGAATGTGGACTCAGCCCATTTGGTACGACAGGTAGAGATTGTACTGCATATTGATGATGTGAATGAGCGAACCGAGTATTCCTGGCAAAGGGGCCCCGCGATTGTAACAAAGAATGCAATTCAGAAGCGCAATGGTCATTGTGATACCGATAGTACAAAGAAAGTACTAAAACGATTCTTCTATGCTCAAGGGAATGTAGGTCAGAAGTTAAGGACTGGTCATTTATAAGCCGAATCGCTCTTTTTTGAATACGATCAACTATATCGAAAGCGTATTGGTGAGTACCAACCCATCGGTCAGAATTATATTCTAGGCGAGGTCGAATTTGGGCCATACACAACAGAAAGACTTGTCGGGAGGTCTATTTTACGAGAATCTTCTTTAGTCGCTGACAGAAAATAGTCAACCATTGTTAGATTTGAAAACACGGTCATTCCCAACATAGTAATAGAATCTGAAAACTTAAGATCTGGGCCATTCATACTTACAACACGAAATGATCGATCTCTTTTGGCGGACTCAAGGCACCACTGAGTTTTATTAGCATTAAATCTAACTAGATTATTACTTCTCCATTCGAGGATGTGTTGAATGTCTTTGTTGATAATATCTTGATTTGAGATAGAAGGTGGATTACCATTATAAGTAGACTGACATGAACTATAATGAAGAGTGCTGTCGTCAACTTGGCAATGGATCGGGTTAGTTGTTGAAGCAATAAGATCATTTATGTATAGCAGAAAAAGTGTAGACGCTATAACTCATCCCTGTGGCACGCCCACGTTAATGCTAACTTCTTTTGAAAAAAAAGGCGCCAACGACTCGTATTCGTCTTTTATTAAGTAAACTAGTAACCCAGGTGATGTGCATAACATTTAACCCAAACTAGGTAAGTTTATGTCAACACTTATGTCAAACTTGGTCAAATGTTTTTGAGTTGTCTAAGCGACTACAAATGTTCTAATGCATTCTTCCATACTTGGGTCAGATATAAAAGAGGATCACCTATTGAACGAGTCTGCCCAAACCCATATTGGTGGTCACTGAGTTTTTAGTTTCAAGGAAAGAGAGTAGTTGCTGATTGATCGCTTTTTCCATGATTTTAGACAAATGGAAGTGATGACAATTAGTCGGTAGTCCGAGGAATCGGTCTTATCGCCTTTTTGGGAATTAGTTGAACATCTGCTAACATTCGTGATGAAGGACATTCCTTAGAAGACATAGGATAAAATATAGCTTGGATAGGACTGGTACTAGTTCGGGAGAACATTGCTTTAATACAATAGCTAGGATACGTCTGGGCCAGTCGCCTTATTAGATCAAACCTATTGATAATCGGACTTTAGGAGCTTGTACCGAAAATGAATTGGTTTCATAGGGTATGGAAGAGAGTTGATTAGGGGCACATATTTTCCAGATTCATTGAGACACGAGCTGATGCGAATAAATACACAAAAAGATTGGCTTTATCTACAGACTCAGGAACTACAAATCCGTCAAAAGATGTCATGGGGGGGATGAAGATGGACCAAAGTTTTTACTGATGGCTTCAGCTAAAGACCAAAATTTACGACCGCCCAAAGGACATGCAGCTAGTTCATTTCATTTTCGTCGTTCAAACAACTTTTTAGCTTTAGTGATAATATTTTTGCAGGTATTTCTAGCACCGACGTAGTCTGCATGATTGTCGACCGTTTATTAGTTTTACATTTATTTTTCAAATATATTGCATTAGCACAAGCCTTACTAGAACCAGGGTTGTGAACAAAATGACCTACACGATTTTGTTTTTGGGAAGTTAACTCATGCTCATGAGGATGACTTCAGACACTGAAAGAGTAATGTCGAAGAAGAGGACGACTTCAAGCAATATTCACGTCATGGAAAGGTTCCAAAGGGGTGGCGTAAATCATTTAGTTGACTTAAAACACCACAAGGTTCTATCACTGTTGCGAACAACAGAGGAATTAGGGCAGAAGTTATTTCTATTAGACAATGGTCAGATATACCTAGAGGGGAAAGAACTGAAGTTTTATAAACAAGTGCGTTTGGTGTATAAGAAAGAGATCTAGAAGCTGTGGGTTATCAGGGATCCTTATGGGTTCAGAAATCATTGTGTGAGATCGCATGAAATAGTATGTTTCTGTACTATGACCAGCAGGATTAGCACTAGATGAAAATTGAAGCATATTAGAGTTATGAACATTGAAATGTCCCAGAATTGAGATATTGCAAGATGCAGACCTATAAACGCAACAGTAGAATTTCACAAATTTAGGACCAGAATATTTAAACCAAATCACTTCCAATTTTTATTCTCCAAAGAAGAAATCCCCTTGCAAGCGATGTTGTCCTTGAGATAGGCACCGAACGGGGCAGGATTTTGCGTCTGGCACTTATTACCCTGAAACCACAGCCATCTTTTTTTAATTGTTATTTTGGGCTTCAATCCGATAAGAATATTAAGTATAAGGAAAAAGGTGACCGGCAGCCCTTACCGAGCTCAGAAAATTGGAGGCCCAATATTAAGGATCCCACAGTTTTTGGGTAACCCTGACTCACTGGGCCCGGCTTGCCCGGATAAGAGTTAAAAAGTAGTAACATAAGGAAGAAAGAAGTGTATTAACTAGTCTGAATAAAAGTGGTAATAAGTAATGTACACTGTCCCATTTTGCCTGGTTTGCGAACAAAGATAGAAAGCGGTTTTCTCAACCATGTTCTACTTTTTTGTGAAACGAAAGATGCCACAAACAGAATTGTCATAATCCTATTAGTATTTGAGATATATGGCGAAATTCAAAATTTTCACATTTTAAGCACCCCTCCTAACTGCTTTGCTTTGTAGTTTATTGAAATGGTAAAAAGTGGGTTTTATACAGAATTTTCCTTAGAATTGGCGTAGTTTTCCCCATAAAAAATTAGTTTCTTCGCAATAAACTAAAGTTTTCTTTTTTTAAATGGAACACCCTGCATTTTTTTATTATCTAATAGAGGTTACCTTCAGCTTTCAAAAAATATATATTGTGTAGCAGTTCTTTTGCATTATTAACCTCAAAAATGAATGTTACGTTAATTTAACATTTTGATGGTATAGTTGGCCATGAAACGTATAAACTCAGTATAAACGCGTATTTTTTTGAACGTCCAAGATATATTTGAATATTAAAAAAGGGCTACTAGATTCTTACTGCTTTATTATAATTATAAATATATAAATATGCGATTATAATAAATTATAATAAATCCAAGATATATTTGAGTATTCAAAAAAGGCTACTAGATTCTTACTGCTTTATTATAATTATAAATATGTAAATACGCGATTATAATAAATCTAAGGACTGTTACGCAGAAATGCAAAAATAACAAAAAGTTATGCAAATTAGGTTTTTGAAACATATTCAAACTGTAATTTTTTTCTTAGTTGAGTAAAATGCTTCAGAAAAAAATATTAATGGCAATAAAAAAAATAATACGTTATATCTAAATTTGTAAGTAGACTGGGCCTAGTCTGACTCTAAACGTAATTGGCCTGTCAAATCTGATTAAAATTATTTTTGTACAGCAATCCTATTGTTTGTTTATTGTGCAAAATATGGCAGAAAATCAAAGTTTTAAAAACTTTGAAAAATATGATATGCTGAGTTGCTTTGGTCAGAGTAATGAAAACACCGATGCAGCAATAAATTTGTATTTTAACAGGTAAATGTAGTTTCATTGGTATTAATTTTGATAATTAAGTAACTTTACATCTATATAGGTTTTCAGAACGGAGACAACCTAGTGAAATCACGTTTTATAGATTAAAATGAAATTTAATTAATTATGGACCATTTTCTAAACCCTGGTCAATAAAATATAATAAAGAAAATCGAGAGAATGATGAGGTTACCGTTTTAGCCAGTGTGGAAGGTAATTCCATAAGTTCTTGCAGAACTATAGAAAGTATTATTGGGTTTCGAAAACAAGAATCTTGAGAATACTTCGCTATCATAAATATAAACCATATAAGCTTGTTCAACATCTACATCCTGGCGATGCTGAACGTACATTAATATTTTGCAACTGGTACTTAAACATGTTAAATATAGTACCAAACTTGGGGAGAAATGTCTTATGGTCAGACGAGGCACAATGAGCAAATTATACGCGCGTTTTAGGTAATAGATGGATTGGCACTAATTGGCCGATAAATGGCCTCCTAGGTCTCCGGAATTGTCAGTCTTAGATTTCTTTTATAGGGTTACTTGCAAAATAGAATATACCAAACACAATATGATAACATTGAACGTTTGAAAAATGTAGTTAGAAAAGCTTTGAGACATTTACAAGATCGCCCTATTATTGTGCTTAATGCTATGGGACGAATTTGTGTGTGAAGCATATATAGGACATAATGGTCGTCAGTTCGAACATCTCTTTTAGTAATTAATATTAGGCTTGTAAAGTTGTATGTATCATGTTTAGTTTTTAATTTTGTGCTTTTGCATAAAACTTCCTAACCCTTAACCTTGTTTTTTCATGGCCACCTATATCATCAAAATGTTAAATTAACGCAACATTCATTTTTGAGGTGAATAATGTAAAAGAAGTACACAACATATATATATATATATATATATATATATATATATATATATATATATATATATATATATATATATATATATTTGAACTAGTAAGCTCTATTATGTAATAAAAAACAAAACTTTGGTTTATTGGGAAAAAAATGATTTTTGTGGGGAAAGCTATGCGCGCCACTAAATTCTACGGAACATTCTGTATAAAACCCACCATTTCAATAAATTACAAGGCAAAGCAGTTACAAGGGATGCTTAAAATATACAAATTTTGAATTTCGCCAAATACTAATAGGACTATGGCGATTCTGTTTGTGGCATCTTTCGTTTTACGAAAAAGTAGAGCAGGGTCGCGAAAACCGCATCTTTCTATCTTCGCCTGCAAACGAGATACCCTACAATTCCAACCAAAATGGGCCACAGTGTACAACTAAAGGCAATTCTACTCTAACCCTAATGCTGGGTGTCAAATCCTTATAACGTGCGTGTAAGTAACGTAAACCCCAAAAATATTAGAGACGTTTAGAGACGTGGAGGAGAAAATTTTAGTATTAACACTAGACTGAACTAGTTATGGTGAGTATTAAACCACATTTTTTCCTGATAAGGAAAGGAATCGCTTCGTTTTGCAAGTAGCGAGTCTCTAAATGACGTTGGCAATTAACTCTCGTGCGCGTCTACTCCACCCACAGTGACGAGATGAAAAGGTAAAGGAAAAGGCCACTCATTTCCTTCCATCCCCAAGGGGAAGGAGGGTTGCTCGAGCTTTCCGAGCTCCTTCAGCCACAATCATGGATTCCCAGCATACATACATTACGTATATATGCATGGTGGCATTAAGAATGGGTGTGGTCAGGATAGGATTGCAAGGAACGGAGATGGATGACGTGGATGCTTTTATAGTGTTGAATAGATGCAGGCACCAAAAAGTTAAGAAATGAGTCATGTACAGGGTGGCCAACTAAGAATGCGAGGTACCCCTGTATCTTCGAAACGGCTAAGCTGATTTTAACAAACGTGGGCGCGTTGAAATGAGCTATTCTTGGGCTACAAATGTTATAATATTTGAAGTTTTGGTAGTTTCACATGCCGTCGCTAGAGGACTTTGTTCGACATTCCGACAGAAACGGTTAATTTTCGCAAAAAATTAAATGCATTGGTAGACTTTTTTCATGAACAAGTAGCTAAATGATGCCTAAACAGCTCCGAAAACCCATCTGATATCTTGTTACTAACCTAAATATCCCATAAGTTTTTTTTTTAAACTATATTTTCTGGAATTGTTTCTATTAGTGTTGTGGCCCTAAAAGGACCGATTTAAAGGAGGAAGGTTTTGAATGCTCCCGTAAATGCTCAAAATGCTGTCCATCACGTTCTATGCATTGCTGAAGCCTCACATGACTAGACAAAACTGCAGCTTCAATTTCGGCTCTCGGTATGTTACGTATTGCGTTACGAATCCGGTTTTTCATATCTTCTCTAGTAGTAGGTTCAGTCGAAACACGATGTTCTTTAAACGCCCCATAAATAAAAATCAAGGCAAGTTAAGCCTGGCGATCGCGGAGGCCATGGAAACAGACTTCCTCTTCCAATCCACCGCTGTTGAAATACTTCATTAATATGCTCTCGCACATTAATAGCAAAATGTGCTGGGCAACCATCCAACTGCAAAACAATTTTTGCCTTGTTTCCAGAGGCACATCTTCCAACAATAACGGTAATTGATTGGCCAAAAAGTCAAGAAATACATTACCATTTAGGGGTTGCTCGAAAAAATATGGCCCAATAATTCTGCCTCCCAGTATGTCACACCATACATTTAAACTCCAACGTCATTGGCGCTGAACTTCACGCAACCAATGGGGATTTTCTGCAGACCAATAATGCATATTGTGCCGATTGATTCTCCCGTCACTACTGAAGGTGGTTTCATTGGTCCAAAGAATTTGAAATAAAAATTCTCTATTTTCGCGTATCATGCCTAACATCCAATGGCAATAGCCTAACGTTCGATTAAAATCTTCCTCTTTCAAGGCCTGATGCAAAACGACATGATATGGGTGCATTCTTAAAGTAATTAAAAAAAGTTTAAACGAATACTTATATATTTTGGTAGCCATTAGAACTTACCTATGGTCCTTCAAAATATTTTGAACCGTTGTCCGTGATATGCCCAACTCAATGGATAATGCTCTTGTGCTAACAGGAGGATTTCCTTCAATATAGCCCAGTAAACGGTTAATATTTTCTTGTGTTCTTCCAATTCTTTGCCGTTGAAACGTAGGCCGAAAGCTACCATTGGCTCGTAAGCTCGCAAGGACGCCTATTTGGATATCGAGCTGCGTAAACTCTTTTAGCTACTGCGGCATTCTGAAGACATTCAAAATAAACCGCAAGCATGTCAACAGCTTCATTATTCGTAAAACGCATTTTGAAAACACAAAAATTGCTCAAAGTAACGCGAAAGTATTGACAACTATTGCCAATTTGAGGATTATGTATGTTTTGTTTAGGTATCTGTTTCCATTACCTGCTTCTATTAATTGTAGTTTTCGTATATATCTATAGTGAATATGCATTTAAACAAACAAAAAACAGGCCTTTCGTATAACATTTAGCATTGCTTACTTGCCCGTAGTAATTTCAAAAAGGGTGATTTTAGTCTGGTGTATAAATTTACAAACACTTAAAATCGCAATTTCTAGGTAACCTATTCAGAGCCGAAATTGAAGTTGCAGTTATGTCTATCCATAAGAGGCCTCAGCAATGCAGATTGATGGTCAGCATTTCGAGCATTGAAAACCATGCTCCTTTAAATCGATCCTTTTAGGGCCAGAACTTACATAATAGAAACAATTCCAGAAAATATAGTTAAAAAAAATAAAAATTTAAGGGATTTTCGTATAAAGTTTTCTTTGGCCGATATTTTAGGTTAGGAACAAGATATCGAGATGCGGTTTTCGCGAGCTTGTTTAGGCATCATTTAGCTACTTGTTCATTAGAAAAAGGCATACCAATGCATTTAATTTTTTTGCGAAAATTAACAGTTACTGTCGGAATGTCGAACAAAGCCCTCTAGCGGCATGTGAAACTAACAAAACTTCAAATATTATAACATCTGTAGCCCACGAATAGCTCATTTCAACGCGCCCAAGTTTGTTAAAATTGGCTAGCCGTTTCCAAGATACAGGGAGTTATTTAAGGAAACCTTTGAATACCCCCCACCACTTTATTTTTAGACATTCGTCCAAAAGTGCCAAACAAAAAAAGTTCAGATTATCCTCGACTGCAAAGATCAGTTATTTTTTATTAGGTTAATATAGCAGAATTCACAGAAACATCACTTTTTTAGATTCAAGATTGCAGATTCAAGATTTTGTATTGGCCGTTTTAGTAATAACTTTTTTTTGCGCAATCCTTTACGATGGATAATTTCCCAGATACAGTACCTCGCATTCTTAGTTGGCCACCCTGTACAAACAATCAGTCTAAAAGGAGGGTTATTATCTGTGTGGAGTTATGGAATTAATTAGGCAATTAATTTCAGTAATAAGCGTAAGGATGCCAGATTATTACACTATTTCTTTATAAATGTAAATATAAATACATCATTCTATTTAAATTTTTTCTAGAAATATAAAAAAAATATAACTTCGTCCTAAACCGCCATCTGGTGACTACGAAAAAACCTAAATTAGCAATGGTGGTATGCACTGGCAATTTATAGAACATTGGCTTTCAAACATATCCTACTATTTCAAAATTAATGAAGTGAAAAGTTAATTTCAGTTAATATTTACCTCTGCCCTTATTTTACAAAATGGCACTATTTTCGAGATATCGTCCACCCCATGGTGGCCAAAGTGTGAATTAAAAAAATTTCCAGAATTTTGTTTACTACTTTTCGAAACAAGTTACCTTAAATGTAATCCTTATTTGGAGTAAACCCCATAACATCAAAACAGACCCATTTAAAAAAAAGTTATTAAAAATTCTAAAAACCTGTAATAAACTATCTTTGAGAGTCTAGATCGCTAACGTTCTTTTAACAAGAGATATACTTTGTTGATTTTATATTCCATTTCATTCGCGTGTAAGGAAATCCAGCCAAAATGAATAAATTCAATGAACAAAGAACTTTAAAAATGTAAAATGTTCTAAATAAAATATTTACGCGAATAACAACCACACATACTTATTGCATGCATTTTCCACTAAAATAACCACAGAAATGTTACGGTTTTCAATTCGTTACCCTATAAGCACACAAAACCACATTAAACCCATCTTATTTATTCAATACAACTCTAACTTTCAATCTGTGATTCGATATTTGACATTCGGATGTCAGCGCAAATCTTTTTACTTTTCAACGTAACTATATATGTGCTTTTATTACAGTAATGATGCATGACTTTATATATGTAAAATGCGATTAATATTTAAAGACATCTAAAATTATCCAAAGTCGATTTACTTTGAAAACTGAAAAATCCACATGAAATATTGAAATTCTATTGGAAAAGTCCTTAACTCTCAACTAGTTTTGCTAGACTATTTCTCTCACTGTTAACCTCTACTTTTCCTGACATATGAGCGATCGTTGAACCTTTCTTGTTAATCGTATCAGTTTATATTATCGACCAAGTTGTCGCAATTCGTGTCGATTTTCGGATTGAATTACTAGAAATAGGGTTTAAGTTAAACCACAATACTTAATCAGTGTTTTACGAGAGAAAACCGAAATTTCCCTGTTTCGTTCTGAATTACAGTAGTGAGAGCGTACATAGAGTAAACTGATCCTATTATATGCAATTAATATTATTTATGCAAAATTTTAGTCACGTACATGCATATTAGTGGTAGTGTTGAAGCATAAATACCCCTATTATTTAATAATCACTTTTTGGAAAAAGTGCTTTTATAGCACTTTGCATTAGGAAGATTAAGTGTAATTTACGATGTACCTAGTAATACATTTACATGCATTAATACGAGTAGCTTTCCACACATGTTTATCAAAATAATTTTGTGGTAGGGTGTTGCATAGATAACTTTAAAATTAATCGTTTACACAACCGGATCATACAAATTTTCCAAAAATAAATTACACTTTGCAATACTGCCGTATTAATCCAACTGGATGTATTTGCTATTGTTATAGTCGTGACTTTGCAAAGAAAATATGATGCGGATATGTTTTTCTACAAATAACAGACATAATATATCTAGAACTTGGAAGTTTTGTTAAACCAAAAAAATCGTATATAACATTGTTAAGTAAACGAGACCTATTTACAGTTATATCTTGCAGTTACGATCTTTTTATCTAACGTTTCTTTTATTTTGCCGCCAATTTGTTCTTTGTAACCTCAATTCCGTATACAACGTGACAGTTTTGTGGTGTTCTATTTGCTACTTACGTTTGGACATTAATTAGTGTACTGCATAAATAATGCGACCATTCGTCCCGTATTATACTGGACAGTCCCTTTTGTAAACACATTCGTATATGTAATTATTTTAATAAATTTCGTCCCTTCTTTGTCCAGTTTCTAACGTTTTATCGTTTGGAAGGAATTAATCAAAGTCTAGAAAGTACGAAAAAGATAGCGCGACCTTGTGGTAAGACACAATAGGATGACATCACAAGTTCTACAATTTACGAGACTAATCTAGGACTTTTGTTGACTTAAATAGCTAGCGCGTCATCCCGCTTATGAGGCCGTATTAAGTATCAAGTCTAGCGTGAAAAGAATTTGCTTACGACGGTGTCTTGTACGTGTGGAAATAAAATAAATATAGTGTAAATAGTTCGTTAGTTCAGGATAACGTTAAGTCTTATTAAATAACAGAGATTTGGAAAGTGAATATTCATTTATTAAAAAGACAACCTCAGATAGTGCTTAAAATGTTGTGCATAGTTCTCACTTGCACTTGGTGGAAAAACGGATATTGTTCAACACATATGGACTCTTAAGCATGAAAAGGCAGTTATTATAGTAGCAAAGTGTTGTCTTTTTTTCATAAGGACGCATTTCGAAATGAAGGCTAATAGCTAGCTGCGATTGAATGTACTTGGTCATACTACAACGTGATCCACAATCAGTCCTTTCGTGCTATGGATTCCACTACTAAGCAAATATAAAATTACTTCCAACAAAAATTTGCATGTGCTAGAACAAAATCTGAAAGTACTTGTGTAACATATTACAAAAAGAATGATTTGGCTCCATATACAGAATGGTCTTGGAACGGTCAATTTTGTAACAATCCATGACGATTGTTCAAATTACGAGAGCGTAATTTACAGGTGAAATCTCACATTATATCCGAATATATTATTAAAACGATTGACATATACGAATTAACATCAAAAGTAATGGCAATGTGCGCTGACAACACAGATTGCAATTTTGGAAGAGCAGCGACACATGGCCAAAATAACGTCCTTCATAAAGTTAAGCAGTTACTTAAAATACTGTTAGTTGGGAGAACTGTGCTCCTCATATCCTTCATAACTGTATTAAAACATCAGCAGACTGTTTGCCTATTGACATCGAAGCCATTATTGAAAAATTCTACATTTATACTGTTAGAAATGTTGTGAGTATGTTAATGTTTACTGCCGAAAACTGTTGGGATACCGTTAAACCAGATGGTTAGCGTTGTTGCCTTCAATAGAAAGAATATTGAAAACATTCAAACCGTTACAGAGTTACTTTCGCTCTCAAGAACACGTCCTACATTGATTCTTAATAGCTGTAAAAACATTTTTTTTAAAGTTTGGCTATGGTTTCTGCACTCACAAGTTTCTATATTTCATAAATGTGTGCTGAAAGTGGAATCTGATAAATTTTCAATGGTAGAAATATACATGATTCTATCAATTTGAAAGCAACAGTTACTAGAACGGCAAAATGAGTCTTTTCCCAAATCAAGTTAACACTACGCTACTAGCTTTGGTAAATGAAGGAGAAGACCTAGCCGTAACTCAATTTAAAACGTCATTGACCATGTTTTATACTACTCGTATAGCCTATTTGAATAAATGGACGCAAGTCGTAGATTTAACGTTTCGTTGTTATGTAAAAAGAATTTCTAAGGTCCGATGCTGAAAACTCATTAACTGTTTTTCAAAAACAAACCTTGATATTCATATAGATGATTCATGCAGCCTGTCACCGAGTGTGAAAATTTTAAGTAACGTACGTCAGATTTTCTTCTTGTTTTGTTTTCAAGTGTTAATGTATTGAGAATTGAAATCGTTAGATTAAGATACTTAGAATATGGTATAAAATTGTTTTCTGTTGTTTGATGATGTTTGGGATTTTTTTATTACAAGCTGAAATTTAGAATTCCAATTCTGGACGTATAGATTTTTTTGTTTGTTGCCACTATATAATATTAATTCAACATCTAATTACATTTCGTTTCGCACTGGTGATATTTGCGTTACAATCAATGGAGTGTTAGAGTTGTTTTGTATAAATAATAGCTATTTCTCGTTCAGTAGAATTCAAAATTCAGTAGAATTTTTGTAATGTGTGAAATGGTTCTTTAAATAGATAAAAAAGGCGCGTAAATAATATTTAGGATTTCTATAGCATTGAATTTCTACGAAAAAATACGGTTCCTTGAAACCCATGCCAGATGAATTGTTGAAACTCATAAAATCGTATTGACACGAATATAAAATACAAAATATGTGACTATGCATGGCAGAGGCGTAAATTAAAGGAAGGAGGGGCCCTCTGTAAGTGTAAATTCTGGGTACGGCTTGGAGACTACCAGGCAAGTATTTGAACATTTTTCTTTGTTTTAAATTTAAAAGTTAATCCAACATTTATTTTTGGTGTTATATTACATTTTAAGTTTAATTATAACATTATGTTTCATATTCTTCTATATTATATTTTTGTTTGACGGTAGATTTGAGGTTTAATGTAACTTTTACCATTGTTACTGTATTTAACCTTGGAGTTGGAAGAGCTGGTAGGGCCATTATCGTTATTTGTCATTGCCCTTCAATTGAATAGAAGTGAAATTAAAAAAATAGAAAAGTTAAGTTTCACCACAATAATTAAACAGATTTGATTAGTTTAAAATGGCAATAATATGCAAGTTGAAACCTAAATTATAAATAAACAACTTATTTCAATCTTAATGCTGGCACCACCTACGAAACTAATCATAAACAGATTGGGGTACTATACAACTTATTCATGATCTTTTTTAATGGGTTAATGAATATCCTGTTTTGTTTTCAGTACAATTACTATATTCAGCAATGCTACAAACAATTTTTTTTTCTTGTAAGATGCAATGTAAACTAATTAATGCTTCATTTTCAGATATAATATTCTAGAACTTCATAGGTGGAAGGCATGTACATACCGTCAATACCATCACTTACCATGGGCTCCTAACATTGGTGCAATTTTCGGTAAGCTACCGGTCACTATTCCTTTATTCCTTATGCTGCCACACTTATACAAAGTGGCCTTCAACAGCTAAACCCCTAAAATGACGAATTCTGAAACAAACGCTATACCCCAGGTAAGGGCTACCGGTCACTATCTCCTTTATTCCTTATGTACTTGCCAACACGCGTTATACAAGAGTGGCCTTCTAACAGCTAAACCCTAAAATGACGAATTCTGAAACAAACGCTATACCCCAGGTGAGTATGGCGAGACGCCCGCATTCTCACATTAATTCGTCGATCCGTCCCCGGGGGGAGGGGATTGGTCAACGCCAAAATCAAGACTAACAAGAGCAAGATCTGCCAGGAATAAAATTCTCCCCATTAGGATAGGCATGACTCAAGCAACCTCGGTCATTAGAAGTACCAACATTCGGATACATTAGCAACACACACAAGTCTCCCCTGGAAGCACTGATTTACCTGAGCTGCAATTTCCCAAATACAACCTCCACTCTAACTTTCGCCTTAAAGGCGGAGTATGTGCGTATACCAAGGTAAACGTAGGTTCGAAAACAACAAATTTGACGCGATTTGGTTCAAACGTTCTGGGCCCTAATTTATGAAACTCTACTGCTGTTTATATAGGTCTCCCAATGATAATAACTTCCAAGATCTTTTTGATTAGCTTAGTCTGAAAATAGACTACCTCTTATCACAGTTTTTATCTTGCGATATTTTATTTTTGGAAGATTTTAATGCCCACAACTCCAACTGCCTTCAATTATCAGATACCACTAACCCCGCAGGTCATAGTGGAGAAGCGTTTGCTGTATCCTGTGATCTCACACAAATGATTTACGAACCAACCAGAACCCCTTATAGCTAACTGGAGCGAACTGCGAATTTTTTGCAACCTTTCCCTGGCGTGAGTATTGCTTTAAACGGCCCTCATCTTCAAACATTGCTCTTTCAATAACTGAAGTTCTCTTGATGGGTATGGAGTTATATATTCCCAAAAAACATAATCGTGTAGGTCATGCCCGGTCCCACCCTGGTTTAATAGGGCTTGCACTGATGCATTATCGCAAAAGCATAAACTCTATACCAAACGGAAATCAAATAAATGTGTCAAAATCACGCCGACTATATTTTCGCAAGGAATAGTTGCAAAAGCATCATTACCAAGGCCAAAAATATGTTTGAATAACGTAAATGCAAAGATTTAGTCTCATGTCCTTTGGATGATCGTAAATCTAGGGCATTAGCTAAAGCCATCAGTAAAAACTTTAGTATATCTTAGTTTCCTCCCACGACGTCTCGCGACGGAGCTGTAGTAGCTGATCCTGCTGAAAAAGGCAGCCTCCTTGTCGATTACTTTGTATCAAATCCATGTCTCAATGATTCTGGTAAAATTGTGCGATCACCCAAATGTGCCCCATACGCCATGAAACCAATCCACATTCGATACAAGCTCCTAGAATCAATTATCAATATACTTGACTCAAACAAGGCGTCTAGCCCTGACGGTATTCCAGCTATCGTCCTTAAAGATGCTAGTACCTGTATTGTCCAAACTCTTTCCGATCTCCATGTCATCTGGAGAGTTTCCCATCGTGGAAGTTGGCATATATCCAACCTATTCCTAAAAAGGACGACAAAACCGGTCCCTCAAACTATCGACCAATATCTATCACTTCCATTCTGTCGAAAATCATTGCAGAAGTTGTCAACCACCAACTACTTTCGTTCCTCGAGTCCAATAAACTCCTAAACGACCACCAGTATGGGTTCAGACAGAGTCGTTCAACGGGTGATTTTCTCTCACATGTCACCTAATTTTGGAATAACACATTAGAGAGGTCCGGTGAAACAGTGGTAATATCTTTAGACATTTCAAAGGCTTTTAACCAGGTTTGGCATAAGTGTTTGCTTGCCAAGCTCGCCTCGTTCGGCTTATCCGATACGCTCATCAATTGGATATTCAGCTTTCTTGACAAAAGACGTACATGCGTTGTCGTCGATGGCTTCTTTTCGAAAGAAACTACTATTAACGCGGGCGTACCCCAAGAATCAGTGATAGCCCCATACTTTTCCTGCTATACGTAAATGACCACATTTCGTCAACAACTAACCCGATGCATTGCTTTGCAGACAACAGCACTCTAGATTGTAGTTCTTCTCAGTTTTCCCACAACAATAAGTCTAGTCAGGACGTTAAGGTGGAAATGGCAGCCTTGATCAACAGTGACTTAGAACGTGCCCTTGAATGGATAAGGAATAACCTGCTCACGTTCAACTCTGACATAATCCAGTGTTGCCGTGTGTCCACCAAGAAAGACACATCATTTCGCTATAAATATGAATGGCTTAGATCTCAATTTTTCAAACTCTACTTCTATGTTAGGGATGTTCGTATCATCGAACCTTTGATGGGTTGACCACCTTTTGTCAGCCAGCAAAACAGCTGCCCGTAAACTAGGCTTTTACACAAATCTAAACAGTACTTCACATCGAAACAACTCCTTCACTGTATAAGGCTGAAATTCGGCCTCATCTGCAATACAATTCGCACCTCTAGTCAGTGCTCCCCAATACGCCTTTTATATAGCCAACCGCATCCAAAAACGAGCTATAAGGCTTGTAAATGACCCGTCTCTGACTTCTGACCTACAGTCTCTAGAGCACAGAAGAATAGTTTCTTCGCTAGGAACACTCGGTTGCCCATTCACACCATAATTACGCACCCAAAATTCCATCGTGTCACACGAAACGGACGCAATCTAAATTTTTCCGACCAAATTGTAGAATGCACTACCCAGTTCCTGTTTTCTCCAAACTTTGATTTAAGTCATTTTAAGGTAGCCATTCATAAATAATATCCCTAAACCCTCACAGTGTTGCTGGGTGCTTTAGCACGTTAAGCAAATCTTAGCATGTGCGGAAATACTATAAGTAAAAAAAGTTAAGTTCTGTATCGTTACATTGTTCTAACCATCAATATGTAAGTGACACACACATTTATCTGAAATTTACGAATCCTTTAAAGGCATAATTGAAAATACGTCACGACCTTACCAAATTTCAGCCATTTTCCAAACAGCATTCTTTAATTTTAAACTTAACGAAAATTGAAGTTATTTGATTTGGTGCAAAATGTATTAGAAACACTATTCTTAATGAACGTGTACAATAAATACCTTTCACCCAGTATTATTCCTTCACTTTCTATATATACTTAAATGAAGAAAAAATATTTAGTTGCACTGTTCTTTTTTTCATGCTTGTCATGTTTACTTTTAATATTCTGACCTTCGCTTTGTGATTCCTATATGTTCGAGTTTAATTTTATTTGCAGTTCTCTAATATAATTGTTATTAAAAATTATGCTTTTTTTTGTTTTTATGCTTGTATTTTAAAATTTAAGTATTGAATAAAGGCAATAATAATAATTATTATTACATTAGGTTGGAAAGGAGTATTTGACTGGCTTAATTTGTAGTAGAGAATAGGACTTCCAATGTTACTTAAATTGATTGTGGCTTAGAAATTCTTTGTTTTTGACAGTTAATTTAAAAGAGATAAATATAATATTTCCAATACCTCAATTATTTTAGTTTTAAAGTGATCATAATACATCATTTATTTGTCATTGCTCCTAAGTAAAGGGAGCATATAACACAGTAGTGTATATTCTTAGTTCAGTACATAAGTAATTTGAATGTAAATCAATATTTATGACTAAGGTCAGACTTTAATTTAATTAAACTAACTGAGACAAATTTTTTACAAGGTTTATATTAAGGGGTAGATTGAGAAACCTTGTACTATTATTACATCGAATGATTTAGAAGTAAATTCAATACTAACTTGAATTACAGCTCGTTTTACTGATGCATTGATTCTTAATTAGTATTAGTAAAATTTATAAAGCTGGATACACAATTCAAATTAAGATACCTTACCAGAGTTGGTCATGGTTAGTTTCCATTAGAAATCAGCTTATATCAGTATCAATACTGGATATCAGGGATAAGTTTTGAGGTTGCTGAATATAAATTCAGGACCATTGAATTATTTTTATTTGTCAAAGTTTAACAATTTATGTTGAATGTATGGTATAATTACATGATGTGCATAGCCTGAGTAAATATGATAATAAAATTTTATCTTATCTTACTAAATCATTATACTGTTGCGCATAAAATAATATTACAATTTGCCTCCCAAGGTGGTGGCAAAAGGTTAAGTAACATTTTAAGTCTTAATTTCTAAGACGATACTTTACAATTTAGCACCCATCGTGTGCAGCACGATTGTCCAGTGTTTCATTACAAAAATTAAGCTTTCATATTTTGAAATTAATGTTGGGACTAACGTAAAGTGCAGATATTACTTTATGATAAATTTTTATAATTAATAATCGTGGTTTATTTAGAAAGCTCAAGGTTTTTTTTTTGTGAATTTTAGAGAATTTTTATTTAAGTTATCCTGAAGTCAATTTTCAGGTTAGGCCCAACTGATTAGTTTAGCTTCCAGCTTTATGTAGGCAATTTTAGATGTTATGCATGGATTTTCCCGTTAAATATTTCAATCATGTGACACCAGTTTGATGTTTATTTACCTATTTTGAGGTTTTGTGGAACGGTAGATCGGGATATATCGGTTTCAATGGATATTGTTGCCGAACTGGTATAAGGCACCGAAATTACAGACGACAAAATATTCAATTGATCTTCGTCGCTTGCCCTCTTATCACTTTCACATTTTGGGACCTGTTGAGACTAACGTAAGGTGCAGATATTACTTTATGATAAATTTTTATAATTAATGATCGTGGTTTATTTAGAAAGCTCAAAGTTTTTTTTTGTGAATTTTAGAGAGCTTTTAATTAAGCTATCTTGCATTAGTAAAAACAAAATACTCCCGTCATCGTTTAAATGGCAAAAGTCCTGATCGGGGCATACTCGTCCCAGTCGAATATGACCGAGAGAGAAGAATCGAAACGTCGGGATGTACTCACTAACGAAGCGCAATCGCTAACAACATCTGCGTACTAAATTAGGCGGTTATTTGATTCCTACTGTCCGAAATATTGCAAAAATCTTATTTTAGTCGTGTCAATAGACGGAACACGGCGAGATTGTACATGTATCGACTCCCAGCGGATCTCTATCTCGTAAGGTTCGCGCAATACGAGCTTCTTTAATAAATATAAAATAAATTATATACATTATTAAGATTATTTTAATCTAGATGGATAAGGATTATTATGTCATTGCAAAGTACCGATTGCAAAGCCAATATTGGTTTCAAGCGTTAAAAATATTAAACCAGTGCTTCATTTGCTTAACGATATATCCAAAAACAAATTTATCTTAAAAACAATAACCAAGTTAAGGTACAAACTCTTGAAAGACCTATGTACACTACCATAATAAAATCACTAATGGAAAAAATATAGGATTCACATGCAAACCAGAGAATGAAGGAAGCTTTCGTAGTCCTTAAGAAGATACGCGCATCAACTAGTCCCGAAGAAATTAAATCTAGCCTAAAAGACAAAGGGCACGAGGTAAAAACATCTGGAATATCAAACGAAAGTCGACAAACACAAATCTTCTATTACACTTCCTTGATGTTAAACCGAATGAAAATAACAAAAACATTTACAAAATTGATCTACTACACTCCATGTTCCTCAGTGTTATGCGCTGCCAAAAATTTGGACACACCAGGAATTACTGCAGGAACAGCACAAGATGCGTCAAGTACACAGGCGTACACTCAACCAATGAATGCCCCAGAAAAGAAAAAGATGATAACGTCAAATGTGTGAATAGTAACGAAAACATCCAGGAAACTATAGAGGATGTCATTATATATATATATATATATATATATATACATATATATATATATATATATATATATATATATATATATTATATATAAACAGATTCAACAAAAAATGTACCGAGACTGAGGGAAAGAATAATATCAACAAGTCCAATCTAACCAGGAGATTGCTCAAATAGCTCCAAACCAAAATGGAATACCTACCTCAAACGAGAAAACCAATTCAACCCAGTTATGACGATACAACCTGCCAATGACTTAATAGACCTCAAGCAGCTGATGAAAAACCTACTCGACCAAATGGGCACGTTAACAAATATCATTTCAACACTTATTAACAGCAGACGGAGGCACCGCAGTAATAACAAAACAAAGCATCAATCACTACGAAAGAGCAGAATATAAACAACATAACGTGCAAGTTACTAGCATACTATCCAAAATAGCACAGGAGAAAGCACATTTTCCGCAATCTCCTGTACCCCGAGACATAATAACAATATGACAATTATGGCAAAATACTAAGAAACCGTTTCATAGGCAGACGGAGATTACAACGGCAAAAACACCTCCTGGAGAACTCGAATCACAACCACAAAGGGACAACTACTACGTACGATGGCAAACAGCAACCTAAGCTATTAATAACAAGGGAGCCCACCTATTGGTCAACCGGACCTAGTAGACTTCTGTGTAACACAAAGTACCGTTGTATCATGTCAAGAACTATCATTAGGTCACACAACAATTTTAGTTACCATGGATGATCAAGTGCTTGGAACGCCCAAGAAGGCTGCACTATACTGCAGTAGAACGGATTGGAATTATTTTCGAACACTGCTTGATGAGCATCTAACCCTACATTTACCCTTAAAAACAGAACTCGACATAGAGAAAGCCGTAGAACACATAACGAAGGTTATTCAAAATGCAGCATGTCAAGTCACACCAGACATAATTGAAACCAATATAACGCAAGAACACCCAATAACTGTTAAACAGAAGCTAGCACAAAATATCTGGAGTGAAACAACTCACGACCTTCCAACCGAAAAAGTGGAAATGAAATATTTTTTTTAGGATAACTAGGTATACAACCTCTTTGTTATACGTTGATAACATTGTAAAAACCAAAACAATAGTCTATGTCAGAATGACGTTTAACACTTTATGTCAAATAGAGATTAATAGATATAAGTACATGTTAAAGGCGCCCGCTTCTACAAGATATCAATAAAACAGTTGAACCATTTTCCTTCATATTTAATTAGCTTTTAGACTTATCTTGAGTTATATTAAGCAACTTTATAAAGAAAAGTTATGTAAAATTAAATTTTCCTTAAAAAATACGTCTACACTTTTTCTTATAAAATTAATCGTTATTCAGATATTGAAAAAATTTGAACTAACACATAAATTCTAAATTTTTTGCCGCTAAATCATATCAAAAAATTGCATAGAACATAATTAATCGACATGTTTAAGGTCTATATCTAGGTATTTTTATATATTGGAAATATGCAGCATAAATTGTCCCTAACAATCCCCCCTCCCCACCTCTGGATTTCTCCCAAAATCTAATCAGTTCTAAACGAAATGAAAACAAGATAACAAGTACATAGGTGTTGTTCTGGAGTTATCACGGATACTAACATACATCCACACACACATGCACGCACGCACGCACCCACGCACACACCACACACACACACATACATACATACATACACGCACACACGAGCGCGGCACGAAACTTGGCTAATAGTTGTAAAATGAGCTAATAAGCCGATTTAACGATAGTGAAAAAAAAGTCAATTGCATAACCTTCTATACCTACATATGTACATGTCGGTTAGAAGATAAAAAGAAAAGCTTTCAAAAAGTGGCAACTCACAAGAGTTCCTTTTGACAAACAAAGATACAACAAAACAGGAAAAGACCTCAAGAAAGTGTTACAAAACCTAAAAAATCAAGCTATTCAAAAGTACCTAACAGAACTCACTCCAACGGTAACCACGGACTACTCATAATGGAAACTACGCGAAAAATAAAACGATCAAACAAAAAATTCCAGCTACACGAATAAGCAACGCCACCTAGGCAAAAACGCACAAACACAAGACCACAGCTTTTGCAGAACATCTCGCATCAGCATTTCAACCCTTCCATTCCACAATAACATCAGTTGAAGAACAAACATCATTAAAGTTCTACAGATTCCTTACCCTATGTCTGTCTCAATCAAAATAACTAAAGCTCACGAGTTAGAAACAACAGAACTAAATCCAAAAAAGCTCAGGGTATGACCATATCACGGAAAAAATCCTGGAAGAACTTTCTCAAAAAAACATCACAGCAATAACATCCTCACAATCAACTACTTCCACTGCCACTGGAAAGTCGGGAAAATGATAATGATTTCTAAACCTGGCAAAGTCCCAAATGTAAATATCATAACGTCCAATTAGCCTCATTATCGAAAGTCCTCGAAAAACTGCTGGCCATTATTGATGAAAGAAACCTAAACCCCCACATCAATTTAGTTTCAGTAAGGGACATAGAACTATCGAAAAAGCCCACGGACTGATCAATAAAATCAACAACGACTTATAAGGCAATCGTTACTACTCCACACTATTTATCTATACAAATCAAGTCTTTGGTAAGTTATGGCATCCGGGCGTTTTATACAAACTTGGAAAAGTTTCTCCACGCACATAATACACCGTACTACAATCCTACCGCATAAATAGGACGTTTCAAACCAATATCTGGAGGAATATACTCAACTTTACCCCATTCAATCCGGGGTACCTCAGGGTAGTATCCTCGGCCCCATACTATATCTACTATACGTCGCAGACCTAACTGAATCTAAACAAACCATGACAGCCACTTATACCGACGACACAACGATCCTATCCTCACACCAAAACCCTATAATTTCCCCCAGAAACCTACAAAAGTCATCACCTCCAATTGGAACAATTGTTAAAACGATGGCGCATAAAAGTCAATGAAAACAAATCCTCACATGCACACTGAAGAGAGACACATCCCCCAGTCACGCTAATGGAACATAATACCAGAAGAAGCAGTAGCCGAATACTTAGGCATCTATATTGACAGACGACTGACCTGGCTCACTCACATATTTTCAAAAAGAAGACAGCGGGAAATAAAATTACATCAAATCTGTTGGATCCTAGGCCGAAAATCCGAATTATTAAGAGAGAGCAAACTTCTATTTACAAGGCTATACTGAAACCAATATAGACGTATGGTATACCCTATGGGGATCAGTCATTAACTCAAACATAGAAATATTTCAGTGCTTTCAAAACAAAGCTCTCAGCGCTATAGTAAAGGCACCATGGTACATTCTGAATAAATACCAATACTGTGACCTGAAGATACCAACGATTAAGCAAGAAATAACAAGACAGCATCAATTACAGAAATAGAATCTCCTTCCATCCAAACGATCTTGCACCCCCACTGGTTAACAAAGACGACGACACCAAGCGACTGAAGAGATTCAAATCAATAACCAAGAATAGACCTATTTGTTTACGATTGTACATGTTCCAACATAATCGCAAACTGCCAGAAGATGGCTGCCACCATAGTTGACAACATCTTGTTTTACTAATTATCGTTGCAGTCATTTTTCGAAGGTTTAAATAAGTGCAACGTTATTATTTGTTTTTCACAGTGATAATACGTATAACTTAAGTTTTATAATGGTGAGACAATGCGCAGTATGTACAAAAATAGACTATTAAGTAACATTACATTCATTGGTAAGTAAACAAACCATAGACGTAACATTAATTATTTGTAAAGACACCTAGTGAACAAAAATTAGAAAATTCTTATTTTGTCTGCTTATTAACCTGAAGCGCAAATACTGTTTCACATTTTACTACAACCTTTTAATAAAAAAATACTTGATAGGGTTGTTTTTAATTGTTTATTGTTTGGTTACATTGACGTTATTAATAACCATAGTCTCCCCAGAAATGTACGCCTATGTCGCTGCCAGAAAGCAATGTTATATTGGAGCAAAACAATTCCTTATAAAAGGATAAGGAATGCTGCTATTCTTGGTTAATCGTCATTGGATTCAAACCTTCTGAGCTGCCGACCAGTTTTATCTAAAACAACGTCACACCAGTTCAGTATTAAATAAGAGAGCACTCGTTGGAATGCTACTTTCCGTGTCACGTATTCTATCAGCTTTAAGTCTATAGATTAAGGTATACATGTATTGTACTTATATCCTCTTTGGACTGATTGTATAATTTACAGTGGAGTCAACACAAAAAATTGCAAGATACTTAAGACGTTTTAAACTGGTACAAGGAAATTTATTCTATTCCATAAAATTGTGTAGTAACTTCAGTTTGTTATTTTGGGTCCGTTGGTAAATATGAACAGCTTAGCTTGAGTTACCGTGCTTAAAAAAGTTTACCGCCTATTTATTTACTGTTTATTAGGTCATATAGAAGAATGGTCTTTGTGAACTTCCGAGGAAGCACTGCGGCAGCAATTTTGAAAAATGGTGGACCGCTGTGACTCATGTCCGAATGAAATATCGGTATTTTTTAATAATCGCTTATTCCTACAATCTATTGAACAGATACAAACATTGAACCCATTACGAAAAATTAAATTTAACGTACGTGGAGGAAATTGAATTCATATTAAAATACTTATCTTTTTTGTTTTTTTTTATGGTAAATTTTTTTATTTAAGTTATACCATCTAAACGTTTCGGATTTCCTGAAATTTGAAAAATTGAAAACGCAAACATAAGCCTGCTATTAATATAACATTTTGATAAACGTATAAAGCCAACTATGGAATACGATTTTAGTAAAGAATAACTAGTTCATTCATAAATTAAACATTGTTAAACTGCCTTGAAGATGACAAACCATAACACCCTCTAACGGACAAAGGCTAACAGAACAAAACTTAATCAATTTATGATGTAATTGCAAAGTTGTGAATAACTTTAATCTGAAATTGACAAAAGCATATACAAATAGAAGCTTGACATCAATTAAAAAAATAATCCAGTCTAACAAAGAAATAGCTTTGTCAATAAATGTCAATAAAGAGTGTTATTTAACAATGAAAACAATGTAGTACATTTTATAATTTTTAATTTTAACTACTTACACATAATATGTCAAATTATAGTGCTGTGGTAATTTAACATATATTTAGTAAATCATTTACTTTAAGGTTTAAGAAAAAACACAGTAGAAAACCTAGACATACCAAAAGCTAAAATTAAAATTAAGACGTACTATTGTGTCATTTTGTAATTATAAGATGTCAAAACATATACAGAATAAATGTTTAACCTATTTTCAAGCCGCTTGAAGGATTCGATAATAACTTTTTTACAAGATTTTTCACGTGAAACTATGCGATTTGGAAAAATAACTGTAGAGATATTTTTTACGTAAAAATAGCCCCTATTTCGGAAAATATTTTCAATTTAATCATAAAGTGGCTTATTTCCGAAATTAATGCTGAAAACTTTGAAAAAACAGATTTTGAAAATTATTTTGATATTTCCGACTCGGTAGGGTGGATAACTTCTCAGAATATCGACACACCTTTCCGAAACTATTAAAAGAAAGCATAGTTAGGTCAAAATCATTTTGACCTTTTACCGAAAATTCGACTTCAATGACTGAACTATTAAACTTTAATTTAATTTGATTGTTGGATTTATTGATAGTAAAAGTTGCGAAGCTCCAAGTTATGACACATTTTTTCAATCATACGTTATTTAGTGACGAAGCAACATTCAAAAGCAACGGATTAGTTAACCGACACAATATGCATTATTATGCAACGGAAAATCCCCATTGACTGAGAACCGTTGGCTTCCAAAATCGATAGGGACGAATTATCGATAATCGTGCAATTTTTGTCGTTTCTTATATAATAACACTTTGAATGGGGAGAGATATTAGCGATTTATCCAAGACGATATTTCAATATTAGTTGATGACGTAAATTTAAATATTAGATCTATTTGGTTGCAGCATAACGGTGCTCCTGTGCATAATCATCGAATGGGTGGTTGCATCATGACGGTGCTCCTGTGCATAATCATCGAATAGTTCGTCAATTCCTAGACAGGGCCTATCCTCATTGGATTGGACGGGTGGTAGTATTATGTGGCCAGCACGTGCCCCAGATCTAACACCAACTGATTACTTCTTATGGGGATACGGTAAAGATCAAGTTTAAAAGTTCATCCAACGACTATTGAGGATATGAAAAATAGGATAACTGAAGCATTTCGTTCAATTGACCAAGAAATGTTAACTAGAGTCCAGCTCTCATACGTTAGGCGTTTGGCAGTTTGTAGAGAACAGAATGGTGGTTTATTTGAACATTTGTTTCGAAAAATTAGCTAGTTTATATCGCTCTCGCCAATTTAGTTTAGTTTAGTTTTTTATTCTGTATTTAGTTCCTTTACTTTGTACATAAGATATTAGCTCGATCACTGTACAACGTAAGGTGTTGATCTGATTTAATAATTCGAGGGCGCCATATCAGAGGGGCGTATGCGGAAAAAACACAAAACAAGAAATTTTACGTCCGTGGTACGTATTTTCGTAAATTACATACCACGGACGTAAAATTGCATATTTTGTATTTTTGGTGCATACGCCCATATGATATGAGACAATCGGTATAAAAATCAGTTTTCAAAATAGACCACATTAACTGTATATCGCTGGAAAGCTTATCAAAAGTGCTATTTAGTGGTATAAAAATATACATTTGAAAAATTGAGTTATTCACGGTTTTGCATTTGGTCACGCCCTATACACGGTAATGCGAAGTGGTTGATTAATACGCACCAATATGAAAATTCAGGACATGTAAAAGCACAGGACACTTTAATCGATGGTTTATTTCCGACAGTAAAATCGTGATGACATTTCAAACATGACGCCTTTTCACTCAATTTTCGACCATGAAATCTGAACAGTTCATAATCTGCCGATTAACGTTAAGCCCATTCTAATCAAAACCAAAGGGCTTTCATAGGCTTGATAGGGTGGCTGTATACACGCTGTATACCGACCCCCCAGTAAATAATGAAAATAATTTTAGATTGTGCAGAATGTCCGCAGCTATCAATGGAAAAAGCCGCGTCGACATCTCAAATAGCAACAGAGTTATGGAGGTTCCTCGTACTCCTCGGACACCCTGTTATGTATAGTGAATGGTTCTGTATGTATTACGCACAGTCAATAGACCACCTGATTATCAATTGTGTACCTATCTAGGAACTGTAGTAACATGTTTAGGGCAAAGAATATTTAACTTTAGAAATAGTTATTTCCACCTCAATCTTCTTCGTTTAAATCAAAATATGCTTGTTTTCAATTGCGTATACGCGCACGCGCACACAGATACACGCACTTACGCACAAACACACACACGAACACACGCACACACGCACACACGCACACACGCACACACGCACACACGCACACAGCACACGCACACAGCACACACCAACACGCACACACGCACACACCACACGCGCACAGACGCACACACGCACACAGACGCACACACGCACAAATGCACACACGCACACACGCACACACTCACACACGCACACACGCACACGCACACACGCACATACGCACATACGCACACACGGAAATGGGAAAGACCATGTATTTCATTCCTTACCGCAAGTGGGAGGGCGGGCTGCTCGAGCTTTCCGAACTTCTTCAGCCACAATCATGGATTCCCAGCATACATATATACATTACGTATATATGCATGGTGGGATTAAGGATGGGTGTGGTCAGGATAGGATCGAAATGAACGGAGCTAGTGTTGTGAGGAGAAAAATACTACGCCAGCATTCGCCTAAGTAGCCGCACATGGTGTGCATATACGCAGTAACCATGTCGCTACATGTGTATGAGGAAAACACCCTGAAAAAACCTCATACAAGGTAGACGGTGACGGAAGCGAACCCATTACCTCCCGAATGCTAAACAGGTCGTGTCACCACTACGCTACCAGCTCGGTGCGCACACACGCACACACGCACACACGCATACACGGACACACGCACACACGTACACGCGCACACACGCACACACGCACACACGGACACACACACGCACACACACACGCACACACGCACACACGCACACACGCACACACGCACACACGCACACACGGACACACGCACACACGCACACAAGCACACACCCACATATACTTATACGCACACGCATATACGTACACTAACAATTTTAATTCATTCCCCTACAGCCTTGAACATTTTCCAAAAGCTTTTTAATATTAGCGTTTCCTTTCCTTCAAATAATTACCTCGGATCATAGTTGGTTGGAAAAATCAATAACTTACACAAATCTGATGTTTGTAAGCTTATTTGCGGTAGTTCTGATTCTCTTTATATAGATCAAACAGGAGGGAAATTTCAACCAGAATATCTCGAAATATCGAGAGAATAGTAATAACTATTGTGTTAAACCCGATTACCTTTTCGGCAAATCTTTATTCGTGAAACATGTTTTAAAAACATGTTATAGTTTCAATCTACATTCTAAATTTGAAATTTTAATAAAACATTTAAACCCTCTTTACTCGAAACTAAGGAAACCATCAATCCAGAACCATCCTTGAACGAAATTATTAATTTATATTCAAATCTAATTTAATTTTTTGGTCAATACGAGTTTATCTTGGTCTATCACTATATATTTTCTTACGTTGACCGTCTGTTTTACCGAACTTTAACCAGTTGCCAATTTTTGAGATGTTTAATTTCAATTTTGCTCTTATACAAGGTTGCTCATTAGTGCGTCAAAGTTCGGTATCACATTAAATATGAGGTTTAGAAGGAAATGTTTCCTATCAAAGTTTTTAGTGTTTGAGACGTGCGTATTTTAAAATTGTTTTCCAATATACGGGATGCGTCATAAAAGTGCGGTAGTAACAAATTGTGTTTTTAAAAATAGAACCCCCCAATTTTTTTGCCATATTCATTTTTATCGTCAAATTTTAATATTAATTTATGTAAGGTGTTTTATCTTAAAAAGTTACCGTTTTCGACTTATTTGGAAAAATGTGAAAATTTTGACAGTTGCAGGGTTTCACAAAAATCGATGCTGTACCCTGACCTCTGCAAATTTCTGGGGCTCTAAGAAAACTTAATAAGCTACGTTTTGACATATTTTAATTAAAAAAAAGTCCTCTACAACCCCCGAAATATTCATCCAAAGTTGCATGATTTCAAACCCCAATAACTTGCTTATTTTTATACTGTTTGCGGAATTATCGCCAAATTTTAGGATCAGTTATGTAAGGTGTCCTATCTTTAAAATCTACGTTTTTCCGAATTATTCGGAAAAATTAAAAAAATTATTTAATTTTTATTTTGTCAAGTCAACCTCCTACATGTAGAATATGGCAAAAAATTGCGGGGTTCTATTTTAAAATACGTAGTTTGTTACTATCACACTTTTATGACGCACCCCGTATATTGAAAAATAATTTTAAAATACCTAAAATATCTAAAACTCATATTTAGATATCGCACTTTTTTAGTAATGTTTTGTAAGTTTTGTAAGATTTTCCTGAGAGTTTTTAATTTTCCTTTTATTATTTTTTTTTTTTTAAAACATTTTTAGCATACACTTTATCAGAATTCAATTACTTTCTATTTGCCATCTACTGCCTGAAGGTTATTATAATTTCGAAACGACACTCACAATCAAACACTCTACATAGTTTGATACACGATCTCTTCAAAATTTTCCTTGACCAACCAGTCAGGATTAATAAAATCATTGACTCGACCTCCTGTTTTCTAACGCCGTACGTACGCTTGTGTAGCTAGTAGGTAACCATACGGTAATATCTGTTTTCCCCTTGAGTCAAAAATCTTCTACATGTACCCAACATACATATCCACTCCATTACAGAAACAAAAACAAACGCCAATTGAGTTTTACTAATTACTATTCCTACCCAGAGACCAATACGTTAAACCGCTATCGAGGTACCGCTCTACTAGTTCTGCTACTACTCGTCCACCCGATTTCAATTACCTCCGCACCTGCAGCATCTTAAACGTTTTGTGGTGACAGTGCACTTGTCTATCCAAAGTACATTATTTTCCTACCATAACCCGCCCGCTCTCGATACCTTTTCTGATAACCTTTCAGACTACGTATCTACTCTTTCCATTGCCGTAATCCTAAGCGAATGTAATGCGTGCTACACACTTCGATGACACCAAAATCAGGAGCAAGGGGATTAAGCTCTTGTCATCGGTATTACCCATCTTAGGGTATAGAAACTCCGAATCCATATTTTTCATACACATCGGCACTTCAAGACATTAAAAACTCACTTTTCAATCAAGAATCACTTCTAATCATTTACGTCTGCTAATCAAAACTTTATTTTATCCTGCACCTTCAAAATCCATATCATAATTGAAGACTTCGAATACTGACACACTAACGCTCCAAGATGTAGAGCTCAAAACAATAGACGTATTCTGCGGCTTATCTTACATTGGATCGAGTAGAAAAGGCGAGTCTACCGTCAATTCTTGCGATTCTCTCAAAACAGACTATATCTTCCTCAACACCTTAATCACATTAAACTCTTGGTACAAACTACATCCTTTAGATGGAAAAATTGGTCCACATTTCGACAATACCTTCAAAGAATCCCTAGAAAGACGCCTTGACATTTTCCGCAACCTGTATCTTCCCGAAGTCCAATTGCACAACGGGAATATTTTCTTTAGTCCCATCGCTCTAAACCAAATTATGTTATCTTTCAAAAAAGGACGTAGCTCAGCCCCAGACCTGGATGCCCAAACGGGAAAATCCAACGACACCTACCAAAACCAAGCCATAAACTTACTAACGAACGTATACAATAAATGCATGACACTCTACTTTACAATGGCGTAGAAGTTGACTTCCACTGTCATATTTCTAAAACCTCATTCCAACTCAACGACCTACACATCTATCTCCCTCCTAAACCGTCTAAGAAAATGCTTTAAACTGATTAGAGCAAGGCAATTTGGAGACTACATGGAAACGAACAATGTTGTTCTAAACATCCATTTCGGTTTCAAACCCACCGAGCATGCCACGACCTTCGGCGACACTATCCCTACCAAGCAAACCCTCCCACACTTTGAAACTACCAACGCTTATCTTTATGATCATGCAAACAACCTAAGCGCAAGTTTAAATATCATCTTTCCATTTTAACCCAACCTGTTTGGCGACTATCCCCTATGCACTCCACATCCTCACGTCTATCTGATCACACCACATCACACACATCACAAAAATCCGGATAACGAATATGGAATAAACACACCTCCACACACAAAATATACTATTTTTAACCTACTCTTACATACACCCCTCATACTAGAATTTAATTAAAAAACGAATCTTTTTTTTCTTTTTAACACCAACAAATGATTAAAGCTTATTATTATGCAATACAATACCATATACATAACGCTATACTAACAATAGGCGCATGGCCTGAGCAGTTTACAGTAAATCAGCATCATATAAGCATTAATAATTAACATAAGCATGAGCACACTTTAAATAAAGGAGTCAAACCGACTCCTACATAGTCGGAGTCAGAACCCTCTTTTCCTGATCATAAGTACCAAGTCACTGTCCGCCAAAATATTTTCCTACCTTGACAGATTATCAATCGATTCCGCCTGTAAAGCATCAATACATTTATAAACTGTACACTTGCTCGGATATATGCCCATTTCAACGACCGAACCTAATGTTACACGAAAATTCTATTATTTTCAGGTCGTGGTGTGAAGATAAAAAGATTTTTTCAGAGACATGCACGAAAGGTGTAATGTCTGTTCAGTTCACTACCCTTTCTTAATTAACTAAAGGGTGTGAGTCCGTTTGATTAATTAAACTCTAGCAATCACGTTCCACATATACACAAACGCTTCTGAAGACCTGTACAAAACTGTAGGGAATCACATTGTAATTTCAAGAAAATCTTGTTTTCGTAAGGAAAATCTTATTACGTATTCAAAAATCCCTCTTTCGTACAGTGAATACCATTTCCGCCGATAAAACCCGGTTCCCATCCATTAAAAAACGAAGATACTGCTTCGTATCATATTATTACGTTTCCGTAAATAAAACCATATTTATATGCCGTTAACAGGAGGGTTGGATAACTAAAATCCCGATTTATATCCTGCTAAATATTCGGGGGTATTGGCTTCATGTCCATTCATATATAACTAAGTGTAAAATACGTTTTCCGTCAATAATCAGACCCAATTTGGCCTGAACGTAAAGTTTCAACATTCGTTAATAACCGCTGTATAGTGCTTTGTTATCTAGTGGGTAGTCCAATTTTACTTCCACCCCCTAATTAGCAGCAGGATTGTCACATACTATGACTTTGTAAGAATACCAAATGTCTACTCTAGCTATCAAGAAAGCATCATTATGATTAATTCCCCTATTAAGAATAAATCGTAATTGTTGTAAAGAACCACCTGTACTTATAAAGAAATCCATTTGTTTATAAAATGATAGGCTTATATTTTATTCATCTGGAGTAATTACATATACGTACATATGTAGGTATAGAAGATTATGGAATCGACTTTTTCTTCACTATCGCTAAATCGATTTATTAGCGCATTTTACAACGTTTGGGTGTGTGTGTGTGTGTGTGTGTGTGTTTGTGTGTGTGCTTGTGCGTGTGCTTGTGCGTGTGCGTGTGCGTGTGCGTGTGTGTGGGTGTGGATGAATGTTAATACGCACGATAACTCCAGAACGAAGAAACGTACTTACTTAAAATTTTGTATTTGAGGTTGTTTTTATTTCTCCTGGAGCTGATTATATTTCGGAAGCAATTCAGCGGCGGGTAGAAGGGGTTTATTAGGCGCTGCTTTTTTTTTTTCATTAAATATTTCTGAAACAAATGTGTATTTCAAAGGTATAAAAATACCAATATGTAGACCTTAATCGTATAGATTAATTATATTCTATGCAATTTTTTGATACGGTGCAAAATTTTGCGTTCGGTTCAACTATTTTCAATATCTGAATGATTAATTTTATAAAAAAAATGTGTAAACATACTTTTAAAGAAAATTTAATTTTACATAACTTTTCTTTATAAAGTTCCTTAATATAAAGCGAAATAAGTGTAAAAATTAAATAAATATGATTGAAAATACGTACTGTATTATCGATATTTTTACAGAAGCAGTCGGATTTGGAATTTTTTTAAGTTAGCACATTAGTTGTCTATTAACATCTATCTGACATGAAGTTTTAAACGTCTGTTTGACATAGATTATTGTTTTTGTTTTTACAATGTTGCCTATTTTCATAATGTTATTAATATTATTTCTTTTAATTTCCATTTTGTAGGTTGGAAGGTTGTGTGTGCAGAAACTCCCTCAAAATATTCTTCATTTTAAATCCAGAAAAAATTGTCGTTATTAGTTTGACTACTAACATAATCCGTTCCTTTCGATCACGACATACTCCATATCATGTGGGAATATAACCCCCACATTCAGATCCTACGATGACGTCAGTAGATCGATTGCCGCATGGAAAGTATTGAGAAACGGACAGATTTCCTTGTTGTTAATCAAATTTTAATGACTAAAAACCAAAACTCTAGTCTCAAATGATCGGAAATTATATTTTTTAATAGTAACAATCCAGAAAAGAAATCTTAGTAATAATGTCCAGAATTGAACGATGTTTGTTATTCTTTGTCTATAATGTAAAAGTGTTTGGGATACTAAGGGCCGGTTCCACCAACTCTGATTAGTACCTTTAACCACGATTAGTTAAACTAATCAAAGATTTGTGTTCCACCAACACTTTAATCTTGTTTAAAATGAGTTAACCGGAGTTTCAACTAATCGCTCGATTTTGGAAAGTTTATTTTAAATAAACACGATTAAAGCAAGTTGGTCTTGCGCATTGGTGAATTTCATCGATTTGTTTTTGTTTGGTTTCAAGATAACCTAGCGCTTTCCTCTCGTGTATTCAATTAATTTTTGTTGATGGAATATCGTTATAATTTTGTTTTACTCCATCTTAAAATTATTATCGTTATTGTTATTCCTTATATTTGTTACAAAAGGAGTGAACATGTTTGAAAACGTGCTTTCATCATCCGATGATGAAGATAATGTTAATTATCTTGATCGGAGAGAACGATTAAATAACGCAAGACCTGATTATTATGAGAAGTACGACGATCTGGAATTTTTTAGACGGTAAACAAGTTTATTCCGAAGCCGAGATATATAATAGCGAATCGGATGATGAAGTGGAAGCTACGATTTCAGGTGAAGCTGATACAGATAATCGCGTAACTTCAAAAGATGGCAATATAGTATGGAATGAAGAGACACATCAATCGGTAAGATTATCAGCAGCAAATATTATTTCGTTGATTCTTGGGTCAACAAAAGTATGCTACGTCGCGAATAATTGATATAAAATCCGCGTGCTTATATTTTGCACCCAAAACCTAATTCTGAAAATGTCAAATTTAGAAGGTAAAAGACATTGTGGCGACACTTTTCAAGAACTAACATTACTTGAACTAGAAGCATATTTTGGCCTACTGTTTCTAGCTGAAGTGTATAAATCTCATGGAGAGGCAACAGCCATTCTGTGGGATGGAAATGTAGGTCGTCCAAATATTCAGAGCAACGATGTCACTACAACGATTTCATGTAATTGCACGAATTGACTATAAAATAACTCGACCACGACGACGCCAAACTGATAAATTAGGTCCCATACGGAACTTGTGGGATGAATGGGTTGCAATCTACCTAGGCTCTATAATTTTCACAAAAATGTAACAGTAGATGAGCAACTGGTACGTTTTAGAGGCCGTTGTCCTTTTAGACCGTACATCGTGAATAAACCTGCTAAATACGGCGTCAAGATTTGGACTTTATGCGATTCTGTAACTGCTTATGCATATAACATGCAAGTTTACCTCGGGAAGAAAGAAGGTGAACCTCCAGAGGAAGGTCAAGGCAAAAGAGCAGTGCTAGATCTTACTTATGGTCTAAAAGGTCACAACGTAACGTGTGATAATTTTTTTACGTCGTACGATCTGGGGCAGATGCTATTGTAAAGTAAAACAACCATGCTTGGCACTGTTCGCAAAAATAAGCCCGAATTGCTAGCTGCATTGGCCTGCAACAAGAAAGAAGTTCTTTCTTCAAAATCTTACTTTACCAAGGACATGTCGATAGTTCCCTATGTTCCGAAACAGAATAAAAATGTTACGCTCATAAGCACCATGCACCACGATAACGGAGTCTGTAACCAACATCATAAAAATCCGTTTATGATTTTAGATTACAACAACATTAAAGGTGCTGTAGGCACGTTAATCAAGTTAATAATAACATACATATGCAGACCGCAAACTAAAAGATGGCCAATGACTATCTTTTAGAATATCATGGACGTTTCAGCTCACAACGCTTATGTTCTGTGGTGCAAATAACTCCAACCTGGAATGTTGGAAAACTTACAAAACCGCGAGTATTTCTTGAAGAACTGGATAACGATCAACCACAACCAATCGTAAAAGATGTAATTTTTGTCCTTCTTCAAATAATAATAAAACTAATGTGGTATGTTGTAATTGCTCCAAATACCTATGTAAAGCTCATATATATTACTACTGTCAAGACTGTAACAAATAAATGTATATACCCAACTACTACGTTTTCGGATGTT